>SJOL01009489.1:247186-262139 GCA_004794785.1 Opisthorchis felineus | reverse complement strand
GGTAGACCACTTCAAGAAGGAGAGAATCGGCCCCGCACAGCGGGATTTGAACCCACAGTGGATCACAAAAAGATGCAGGAGTGGAATCAGAGAGGAAAACCGGGATGGGCAGGGCCGCTTGTAGGTACAGAGCAACCCCACCATCCCGCCTCGTTTTGAGTCAGCTCGAAAAATTGAGTAGCCACCTATCGAGATCCCTGCGTTGGGGACATCTGGTGTCAGCCAGGTCCCGGTGGGCGCGATTATGCACGGCTGTTGAAGGTAAACTGACTGTTTAATATCGCAAAGTTGGTTGAAAAGACTGAGTTGTCCACGCTACATTTAGGATCAATCTTGAATCACTCAAAGATGCTGTCTGTCGTCATCTTGCTGAAAGTCTAATTATCCAACGCAGAGTTGGAATGAGGAACGGTGCTATGCCCTTCCAGCTCGTGCCTTTACTGTGAACGAGACCCGTCGAACCACACGAAAAAGCCGGATTCTGGACATCAAACCGCGAATGTACGATTCTGTAGATTGCCAAGCCCCGACAGAGAGAAAGGCTAAAGATGGAGATCTGATATGGACAGCAATGCATTCAAGAGCTTGGGCAGACATGCTGCAGACATGCTGTGTGTAGTTCGACTGAATAGGAGTGTCCTGCTTAGCTCATGCATTTGCGTAGACATAGTAAGTCCCGGTTTTCCAGAGAGCAATGTCCCTTCCCGAAAGCTTCGAAGCAAACTTAAACGGTAGGATAAAACAAGGAGACCACAGTCCTTAACGGCCCAGTGGTTCCAGCTCATGTTTCAGCTAGATGAGGCCGACTGGCATAGTGTCCGGCAAGTCCACTAAATCATGCAATCCGGTGAGCATTATCTCATCCGGCGTTTATCTGTGGTGATCGGTCAAGACTGCTTCATTACCCGTCTGTTGGCTACTTGAAGTCAGAACTTGGTAGTCTGCTCCCTCAGACAGCCAATTCTGTCAACCCATTTAAAATGTCAAGCAACCGCCTTCGTTATTCACCAAGGTGAAAGCACCTTCGCCGCAGCGAGCTGGACTGCCCAAGCGATACCACACACATAACAGGTCATTTGAGGATTTTTCGAGGGGAACAAGGCCGCCGGGCGAGTTCAGATTTCTTGAGGCACCCACTTCCGTTCATAGTGACATATCGGAACTCAAGTGGATAACAAGATTAGGAACCAAAAGAGGGTGAACAGCGTAATGCGGGAGCACACAGCTGAGCACTACCCGGTTGAACAGTGGCGAACTAAAGGCCACAATGTGCGGTCTTTTTTGCTTTACACAGCCGGCAATTTTCGCAAGAAGGTAAACCTGCATATCACTTCCAGAAACCGAAATAATTAAGGTGAAAAAGAGGCTAAACATAACCCACGGATAGCCGAGGTTAAAGGAGAAGGCTGCAAAGTGTGTCGTCCCCCGTCTGACGGACACGCTCTATGTGAGAGCGTGGTCTGTCTGAAAAGTAACAAGTCCAGATGGCCTTCTCCTAGAAAATGGAAGGTCCCATCCAATGGCCTGATATCACGAACCCAGAACCATCTTCTGAATGTTGCCAATCGTTGCTGTCATTGTGACTGGAAGCTAAACCCAGAAAGCACGAAGTTACGATTATTGGTGAGCGTTAAGAGGGTGAAAATCTTCAATGCTGTGAGTACCAGAAGCGTACGCACACGAACATAGTACCGGAATCCAACAGTGACTAACCAGTAAACCTCAAGATAAGTTGCGTTCAAATTCTGTACACAGGAGCAACAACGAACTGCTGTGCGGCCAAAATCAAATGAAAACAAGGAAAGTAACTTTTTCATGTGTTAAAAAAAATTTTAGTGAGAAGAAAAAGAACTCTACGGCTGTAGCCTGAACAGAAGGAATAACCAACCGTCAGCCAGGCTTCCTTACATGGAAGACATATGCCTCGTGTGCTTTAATAACATTATTTGGCAAGCTTAGCCAGTCTTTGACTGCCATACTACTAAGCATTAGTCCACTCCAAACCGATCTCATTTAGTCACTTGTTGACACCATCCGAACCGTGACAAACTAAGTATTTTTTCTGTTAATGGATTCCATCCTGTCTTATACATACTCGAACTCACCTGGCCCTGCTGATCTTGTCCCATTCTCTCCTCTTCCCAAGCTTCGAACGCCCTGTATGGTCGTCATTCAATCCAGCTGGTCTTCGCATCTAAACGATCTCCAACCGAACTGAAACTGCCTGTGATCCTGTATCGGGTTCGTTCAACCCCAACGAAACCCGGTGGCCAACCAAAAAATCCCGCTGCCCACAGAATTTCATATCTCCAGTCCGACCATCTCAAACATGATGTCAGTTACGAGGCTGCTCAGAAACTGAAGTGTGTTGGTGCAATGATGATACGGCACTGCCATACCCAGTCTGATGGCACACTCGCGACTATTCCCTTCGTACTTTTGACAGTGCCCTCTTGCCCACTCGTTCCTCTGCCTGTAAGTACGAACAAATTGTCTGCCTGGCCCCAGCCGCCTCTGGGACGAGTTTGATCTAACCCGCTGAGCCCCTTGTCCGGACATAACTATCCCGGTATTGTGATTTCAGTATACCCCTTTCACAAGTTCAACGATTCTACTTACAATGCTTGTTTGGCCTTATGCATTAGCACCACCTCTCACCCGTGGTGTTTTGTACCTTTCTTTTGTTTCATTATAACGTTACGTATTTCATCAATTCCATAAACTTCGTTTTAGGGAGAACCGGAAAGCATGATACAGTATCCTCTGATCGCTTGAAGCTTGCCTTCATCGAAGCCCCCACCCCACTTTCAGCAATCCTGCTATCCCACCAGCACCCCCACCTACTACAGATACCCACACTGCCAACCCAACTCCTTCCACTAGTCGTTGTGGACGACGTGTGCGTTTCCCTCAGCACTTAACTGATTACGAAGCGTGAAGTGAGCAACTTTTTGATTCCTTATTTTCATTATTCGAGTGTTTTCCCTTTGATGGCCAACGCTCTAGTGGGGCAGTAATGTGGTGTTTTGTACCTTTCTTTTACTTTCATTATAACGTTATGTATTTCATCAATTCCATAAACGTTTTTGTCTGAATACGCAAAACCACAAAAACGCGCATTTTGTACAATTTACAGACAGTACAGGCGTGGTCACATGTTCCGACTTTCTCTTCTCATTTCGCTGGCGCTTACACCGGTCATTCGCTAGCTTCATGTGCTAACTCTGATATCAAAACATTTCAGACCGTCTTCGGAGTTTGTTGTATGTGAGAGCTTCCCGGAACGAGGCCCCCTGGACATCCGCGATCGGATTATTATTTATTCACTGAACTGGGCAAACGACGAACTATTTTAAACAGAACGATTCTTAGTGAGTCTGTTCCATTCGACCCTTTTTATTATTGTTTACTCAGTTCAGGGTAATTATATTTATTTCTTTGCCACACAGTCCTCCTAAAGTAGCTTATTTGGCACCCAGACCACTACACCCCTACCCCTCTTGTACACCCGACTTCCCCCAACATTACCACCAGTGTGCCTACACAGTTTCAGTGTAAACCGTGTTTTTTGAAGCAAATCTTGCCGTTTGTCTCAACTTTGAATTTCTCCATCCCTTCACCTCCAATCGTAACCCTGGGCATTTACTCAACCGCCCAAGGCCACTCACGGCTAGTACCGGTTTTTCAATTTTAGTTCCAGTCAACCAGCTTAATCATTGAATTGGTCGTACCTCATGCCCCATTGTTCTGGTTTTTTGCTTTCCACAATCTATGATTAATTGTCACGTGGTAAACCTGACTCGTTCGTTTCAACTTCCCCCGTGTTTGTCTTTGTCCGCCAAATTCGCGTGGTGACGGCTGATCACGCATCAATTGGTATGCTCCCCACAGGTTGGAAAATAAACCTATTGATAACTCTGGTAGTAGAATAAAGAGACTGAGGAGGAACTTAAAGAGGTGACAATTGCGCAGTTTTTCGCTTCGCAAGGACCAAGATTTTGGAAGCTAACATCAGCTGGGAGCGGTGCGTTTTACAGTAAATAGCTGCTGAAGACGGCGGTCATGTAAAGGCTATGCGGATGTTATAGCCAGCTTTTGGCCGCAGAACTTTAATATGAATAGCGAATTGCATATATTTTATCGACCAACGCGCTGCTTTCTAACAAAGGCGTCGGAAATTTTAATTCCTACATCTCACTTTCTGTGGTCTAGGTGTCTTTGCTGATGCGTACTCCTCAGTATATGAACGCAACGTTTTGGGTCTCGTGATCTAGCGGGTTCTGCAGGGACGGTTGGAGTTGACACAAGGGAGTAAGACCATCACATTTTACCCGGAATGCAAACTGAATCGGATTGGAGGACACCGAGCTTTTGATGCAAATCTGGTTGAATTCCGTGGCAAGCTTGGGAAACTTTTTTGCATGTTTCTACAGTTTACAGCCTCAGTTAAGCCAAGGAAACTAGCCCGGGTGTGATCGAAGTGTCTTCATTCGTGCGCCTTAACAAAACGCATCAGAATTGCCTGTTCAATTGGTCTAATTACGCCGTTCGGAAGACGGACATTCTTTGCCTCTGGCAGCAAGCTTCAAAAACAAATAAGTTTCTGAGGCACAGCAGGATGTGGATTCCATTGTCACTCTTCCAGAGGAAGCGCGGAAAACCTGAGAGACTAATGCAGGGAAAAGATAACCGGGAAGACTGGAGACAACTTGGCATTTATCCTTACTTAGTGAGAGATGCGCCTCCGTGGTTTGTTTAGAAACCCCTCCCAGATTATTTGTCACGGCGATAGTTTGTTGAAATCGTACGTTGCACCAGCTTCCATGAAACTTTTCGAGGTTGCTCAACGATATTTTGGAGGACTGCAGAATACCTTGCCGAGTAAACCGCCCAAGAAGTCCATATGCTGACGATACCAAGGCCGTGCGGTGGCGGGACGATTCTGTCAACAGGCATTCTATAAACGCACGTTTCTTGCTACCTAAATTGTGACGAAAATAGATGTGCAAATAGATCCTCAACCCTGAGCTATCAAAAACCCCAGGAAACCTCTAATCAGGGTGACAGAGTTTGCCCCGTTGCTGCTTATATTTGTGTTAAGGCGGCTGAGCCAGGTAGTTAACCCGTTATTTCAATACCGCTGAGATATTTTCTGGGTGTTCCAACTTAAATCGTGTGCAAGACAAGTATTCAGCAAACCGCAAAATAAGGTGAAACGGTTTGGAAATGTTATGTCCAACGGCGCTTTCCTGCTAGAATAAAATACTTTAGAGGTGATATTGTTGGAAACCACCCGGAAAAGCCAAATTCCGACGGAGTTATAAGATCCTTAACAAGGTTCCAGTGCTCGCCCTTGTGCAAAGCAGAAAAGCAGAGAAGTGTAGGCCTGTAGCATCTATTGTAAATGCGGTTAATTTTCTACACCTATCCACTCACAGAAGCTTTGCGGATGTGCCTTCAAAACAGCGGTCTTTTGAACCGACGCGAACAGAGCGCACCAAACACATCCCTAAATCGCTTTATGATTGTCATGTGCCGGGAAAGTTGCACGTGTGATTTGAAACAGAAATGGGGAATTCGCCTCTTTCGGTAAAAAATAGAAATTTTCTCAGGCTTCTCTCATCGGATCAGTGGTCAGATGGGTTGATGTCCACAATCAGTCCCATGAAAATTCAGACCACTCCTACAGCGGCGGGCCCTGAAGTAATGAAAGAAATAGTCAATAGGTCTCCTGCTAACATCCAAGAAGTGAAGCTAGATTGACCCTATCCCAAAATATTGATGTCCTTAATAATCTAGCGTAATAAATCGTCACTTAAATGCTTTTGGTCCGGATGATGCAACCGACCTTTTTATGCTCATAGTTGGAGAGGGGAAATACACCGGTCGACAGCCCAGTTCTTTCGATTTTATTGCGTTTGAGGACAAATTGTGACATAGTTAGGGAAATGGAACCCCTATCCTAATAGATTTCAGCAGGACGGCACTGTTCATTAAGGAAAAATTGCGTTCTGCTGACTGCTCGTGGTTCTAAGACGAACCCGTCTCTCGTCTGTCAAGATTTAAAAAACATCGATATGGCGCCTAAACCTTCGAAAAATCTTGAGTCTACATTTTCTAGCCTGCTACTCGACAAAATATACGGTCTAAAATGTTCGCATAAGGAGCACGTTCTTATTCAACCCGCACTCTCAGAGTAGTTATGGAGGTGAAAATCCCGATAGCAGGCAAATCAAAAGGTCCTACTGGACCTTTGCTTTTCCGCTAGAAACCCGTATCTTAGAGGGCTAATAGGTGAAGTCTCCGATTGAACTGTTGTTGCAAATGCCTAAAGAGTATGAGAGGCAGCAAAAAAGTCAGAGGGCGAAACTTACTGCGGCACTAATTAAAGAATTTACTCAAGGCATCGGTCAGAGGGTGGGGAATCATTGAAAAGCTACCTTACGCATGATCTTGTTGCACTAGTTGATGGGTTGAAATGGTAGACAAATTTAGCCACACTGGTTGTAGAGTCTCTTGATGCGTTTTGTGATAGGATAATCAGGAAAATTTGGCTTTTCAGCAGGCGAAATCCATATGGCTAACTCTGCGCGGCTGCGTGGATAAAGCATGTGCGTCTACTTTTCCATCTCCATGGGAACGCGGTACCCAAGTACCAAGACGTCCAGGGTGCACCATAGGAGGTGGCTCTGTTCACCAAGTGGAATACTGCTATCATCTCAGCAAACTTTAGGTCGATATAAGCCAACGTTTTCGTACCAGAAAGCATGAGGTCATGTAATCAAGCACCCGGCACGAAACGACGGAAGGTGATAGGTACCGGGGCCAACCAGTTTTTGCCCGAGGCGATCGCCACATAGCCCGGCCAGTGGCATCACTGCGAGCATCCAGTTACGCAACCGTAAAAATATATGAATAAAAATAAAAAATAAACTAAATAGGGTAGCAAACGGAATTGAGAATTTCTGAGATATTTTCAAAATGGATATGTTTTGGTATCCCAGATACACAGAACACTTCTTACCAAAACACGTCCAACAATCCATGCACGATGGGGGTATCCAGAGGCGGCTATCTTGAGCACCGCTGCGAGCCTGTAAAGGCAGCTTTTTTGGACTATGTGCAGCTGTGGGCACGGAAGGTAAATAGTGGTTGCTTTGTAACACTGTGAAATCATACTGTTGGGATAAAATATGGATCGTTGTTCGGTTTAATTACAAATTTGAATGATGCAGCCGGTGGGACATATGCCGGGCCGTCCTTGGTTACATGTACCACGCCGTGGTTTGGTCGAACTGCGTCCAAGTCGCACATCTCGTGTAGATTGCCAATCAAATTAATTGTGCGACAAATGCAAGCCATGTCGTGATCAGCGACGGTGGTACTTGATGTTACTGATGGCAAAACACCAAGTCTATAAGAAGTGGGCATCATCTATTCATAAGCTGTAGGCGAATGGGTTACAGTGTAGCGTCACCGACAGGGTAAAGAAACTACGGTAGTGAGACATCGAGCACTATGTGATGAACTGCTTGTCTGATGGTGCCAGGCCAGCACTAGCAACCGGGTTGAGGATGGTGCACAAAATTCTGCTGAGGAGTTCATATCTTACATGCTTTGGACTAACAAGCCTAACGGAGACTGTTTCTTGTTTGCTAGTCTATTATGGTGGATTTGTCCTGCAAGTGGGTGTTGCTTTAGTTGGACTAACTACGGAATTCAACGGCACAGCACCTATTCTGCGGGTGACTTTTTCAAATATGCCCCTCTTAGTGCGAATTGCATGTGCATTAAGAGAGAAAGACAACTGCATTTTCTAGGCCAGTTTGTAGGCCGCTTCAAACATTGGGTGGATTATGGCGGGCCATTTTTAAACCCATAGAGCAACGCAATCATTTATTAGCAGTCTGTTGGGTTTAGCGGAGAAGGTTTCCGCAATGCTCTTTAAGGATTCGCGCCTGTTTCCCCCTGACGAATTTGCGGCAAAACCACGGCAAAACCATCCGTAGCCCTGCAACAAGGTAAACACTATGTTACTACCATTGGTCCCATGTCGTCTCCCTGGCCAATGCTCACTGAAGGCAGACGACCGGATGTTAGAGCGTTATGTATTTGCGAGCAATAGCGCGCATTTCAGAGTGATTTCCAACTTTCACTCCTCCAGACAGAGCGTGTGAGTTTGTTAAATATATAATTCATATATGCCATGTAGTGTGCTGGAACGGTAAACTGTCGAGTAAATAACGGCAACGTAAATCGGAGCAAACTCAAAAATTTTCATAACCCGCGTGCGTTCTTCCTTCCTAATGATCGGTGATGAACGCGAGATCAATCCACTAACAGCCGACGCCTCAACTCATCGGGCAGATTACGTCGGTTCAAGAGATACATCGAACATTCTGCCGCAAACGACAGGAGCGGAGAACTAGAAGCGCACAGGTAGCAACGGGGCTACATAGACCGGAATTCAACCAAGCGTCAAGTGCGGTTGTGTATATGATTGGCACGGGTAAGCAAGCAATCAAAAGCGAGGGGCAATTTTAAGGAAGAAAACACCCGTATCAAAAACCTTTGAGTAGGGCACCAGATGCGTCCATGGAATGACCAAGGTTGGACCAGCGACTTTCCATACAGTTCTCTGCCGTGTACATCAGTGCATGTCTGAAACTAGATGTGGCTGATTTGTTATCTCACTTGAATAGCTGCAACGAACAGCGCTGCGCCCTCAATGGACCAAAAAACTTCTTTGTTGCATGCTGTTCCCGCTCTTGCATAATTCTTTGGCTTATCGCAACCACCATAATAACATCAACTGATTCGCCCAAGACTTCCACGTAAGACCCAAGTACGACGTCGAGATGGCTGTACTGCGACCGCCATACTGTTTGATGCGTGGCCTGTATTTCAAAATTGTTGAGTCCTCCTGTGAATCAGTGGGTATTTTCTTTTCTGTTCTGACTACCCATGAGTAGCGCAATGTATGTCCGTTTATTATAACGCTATTTAAGTTTCCCTGCTGCTCGTTTTGCTGATTTCGTTTCTACGAAAGATCTGCCTATTCTCTAGTAACAGATGTCAAAATTGTGTCTCCCGCCCGTCTTTGCTTGCACATTCGTTTCAGTTCTACTTGTTTTCAAGCGACCACTCTGCGGAAAAGTGGACCGACCGGGGATGAACTCAGAGCTCCTCGAATAGTAAGCACGCGTATTATCCGCTACACCAAATCGACGCCTCAGTAGACCATATTTTCTGTGTTACCTACATAGCTCATCTGCCAGATCGTTTTTATTGAGATTTGCTTTGAACGGACCTAAGCGCAAGATCCGATCTGTCACTTGGCACGAAATGTCGCATGGCGCCGCCAGCCAAAGACAGTTGCTTACCTCCCGGACGTACTGATTGTTTTCAGCGACGTTATCTCTCTGTACGGCCAATTTGCACCGACTAACTGCCCGTATCTGAAACCCCGCTTACTCACCGACCACTTCCCTGCTCCTGCCGATTGCACTATTATTGGTTGTTCGTTCTGTTTACTTCACGATATTTACTAACACCTCTGTATATAGAACCAGTTCTTGACAGTTATCAATAAATCATCTACTGCCCTCATCCGTTCGCCTTTATCACCTGCTGGATACGAACTGCGAGTAATCCGATTGCCGCAATCGTCCTGTGAGCTCCTTAGCTGCCTGGATCTCACAAACACACCCCTGCTATTTTCCAGACCGAGCGTGTCATGCGCGTTCACATGACCGTTTAATCATGCTGAATTTGTGCCAAAAACTCCAAAGCAGCGGCAGTCTTATCATTCTGTATGGTGGTTCTGACCATAAATCCATGTTTTTTCAATCTCTATTTTTGATCTTTTGACCGTAGCCATTTACTCGACCGCCCAAGGCCACTCATGGGCAGCAGCGGTTTTCAGTTTTAGTTCAGGTCAGGCGGTTCATCTTTGAACTGGTCGTACCTCACGCTCATTGCCCTCGTTTTTCTCAGTTCCTACATCTGTGGTGACTTTTCACGTAATAAATATGCCCGTTGTGTTGTTGTCTACCGTGATCTGGTTGTAACGACTCGATCATGCCTCCATCAGCTTGCTCTCAACATATCGGGAAATGAAACCTATTATTATTATATCGTATTACGCCCACCGGTTATGACGCTGCCCTTTTTCTACGCAGTCCCCTGTACTCACAACCCTTCAGTCATGCTATTATTTTGACTGTAATATTATGATCATGCCTGACGGTATGCCACCCACCAGTTGGGAATAAACATTATTATTATTATTATTATTATTCTGTGCAGTGATGCTATGAGCCCAACCAACGACTGTTCACATTTGCCATTACCAGAGAGATCATCCGGTTGCAGCTTGACTCACATTCACCATGGTGAAAAACATCCTTCTTCCGCACTTCACCCAAACGCGATTGGCCATCCTTATCTTGCTGCCTGTCGATTGAGTCAGTACTGTGAAGTCCCAAGATCATCCCACTCTTGCAACGTTACCGGTTTTACTCCGAAATTCCCGTCATACTCCTCTAATGTCAGATGTCTTTCGGTGTACTTACTATCCACTGCGTTTAGATCGTGCTGGTTTTTGCAAGACCCTACCCGCTTTGGACAGTGGCCATGCTTATGACGGCCTCTCTTCCACGCATTGCCAGGTCCCCGCTACGCACGTCGCTTGTGTCTTTATTTAGGCCGTACCAAAGTGGTCATGGCTGAGGGAATGCTAGCCACCAATTGAAAATAAACATTTGTGCGAAAGTATCTTGTTCATACTCCTTACTTAGTTTCATTAAAGACGGCTTAGAACGTCAATCATCATCTTGGCCATCACCTTTTGCATTTGAGCTTGCTGTTTGCTGTTGTTTTCTACCTCGTATTTCAGTTCAGGGGCTGCCTTACCGCTCGGTTTTTTCGGCAGATGGGCAGGAGCCTGCTGGATTTACGGAGAACGGTAACGTGCTATTATGGAAAGCCAGCTTCTTGCGACGTCTTCGCATAAGTGGGAGATCGAATGCAACCCAGTTCTGTCGCAGCGCAACGCTTTGCTGCGCTATTCTGTGAAAGAGCCTGGGTGCGTTGCTTGGCCAAGCCACACGTGATTTCTTTGTATACCTTGTAAAATAACAATTGTAGAATGAGGGGAAACCGAAACAAAAAACAAGCTGCTATACGTACATATACTAATTATAACAAAAAAATGAACATGATTTTAAAAGCGGGTAGAAGAAAAAAGAGGCCATTTATTTCCCTTGTTGAATCTTCGCCACAGCCTAGGAAGAAAGGTGCTCAACGTGCTAAATTACAGAATAACGTTTAAAGATTGCCGCTTGTTGGGGTACGCATTGAATATAATAAAGCTTTGCTTGGTTTGGTAGCTACGTAGGGCCAGTGAGCTCTAATAAATTTATACATACCGCGTCAGCCACGAGGGCCCTGGGAATACGGGTCACAGCAACTTTCAAGCCTTATGAACAGTGCACAGCAGGGGCAAGGCTAAACATGACCCTTTACGAGCTTATGAGATTTAGAGATTCTAGTTAACCCAATGCACTCATGTCTCCTTACAAAACCCTCGCTAGCACGCTAGACGCCCGGGGCTCTTGTTTTCTCAAGTATTGAATGCACCAGAAAATATGCAGTTGCCGTACGTGGTGGTTTAGGAAGTCAGAGTCTTTCCAAAGGAAATTGCCCGGAAGGGCGCGACCACTAAGCTGAACAAGGTGCGTAACCCCTGAGTAACTCCCGAAAAATAAATCTCTGAGCCCCGCTTGATGTTCGGCCTTTTGTGCATGGGGATAGTCAGCCCTCGGGATACCGCACCACTGTCACCTTTGGTTTCAGCAAGCACTGAAGACCCTATTGTTATACTTAAAAAGGAGCGGGACAACGCGTCCCCTAAACTACCGAGTTCCGTGTGGTGATCTTCTTGGTGCATTCCAGTGGCTTGCTTTTTTGAATATAATCATTTTGGTCCCCATGGAAATGATATGTTCACCTAAAGGTACACCTAAACGCACAAACGGCATATGGGTGCGGCAATGCTCCCTAGGTTCTCAACATTGTACAGTAGGCCTGCCCCCCTGGGTAACGTAAAAGGGGTTTAGAGGCGTTCGAACTAAGTCCTGTACACAAGCGTCGGGGGAGGTTAATTCCATGCATCCACTGCCTAAAGTAACAGAAACAGCACGTAATCCCTAACCGCCTATGTGTGGGGTCTACGATGTAGCCCTACCGACCGAACATTGCGTAAACAAGGTGAGTTTGTGTATCGGGTTCAAGCAAAGATGACGACATCTAAGGGGAAATGTCAGTGACCTCCACAGGTTTCCTGTCGCAATTTTGGTTTGCCTCTTCCACAAGTTCAATTTCATTTACGGTGTTCGATTGGCCCCATGCACATGCACTATCTCCCCATCAAGACTATCTTTTACAATGACTTCCCTACAATAGTGACACCAGTGAGTCTACTTATTTTCAATTTAAACCATATTGTTTGAGACAAAACTTGCCGTTTGTTTCCACTTCGAATTCTTTCATCTCCATCTCCATTTTTACTTTTTTGGACCCTGGCCATTTACTCAACCGACGAGGTCACTCATGGCCAGCAATGGTCTTCAGTCTCAGTTCATATCGGCCGGCCTTATCTTTGAACTAGTCGTAAGTCATGCCCATTGTCCTAGTCTTTTTTCGGTTCCCACAACTGCGGTGACTTTTAACCCAATTAGCTTGCTTTGTTGGTTGTACCTTCCTCCCCCTTGTGTTGTTGCCTGCCGCGTTCAGGTTGCAACGATCTGATCTACCTCATGTTCCCTACAAGTTTGGAAATAAAACTATTATCATTATATATGTATAGCACACACTAGGCAAGTACATCATGCGTCCCAAGTGTAAATTTGGGCTGGCGTGTTCAAGAAGTGGTCTGATTAGGCCTTAGGCGTTTAAAAGTTATGCCAGAGGAATTCTGGCGACCACCAGTTTGCGGTGTCGGCATGCGTTCCCCTGCACATTTGGAGCAGGATATCTTGAGGATGCTGCCAAGTTTGTGGACTTCAGATATGATCATTTCGCGTCCGCCGAGGAAATGAGTGGCATTAATTCTGTATATGCTGGTTATTCCGTCCCGCAAGGTTCGCACCGACCGAAGGGCCACTTTCATCGATAGTGGTTGGGTGTTCAGTGATTGTGTAGGGGCTGCAAACTAGAGTTGCGGGCCAAAAAATTATTGTGCTTATAAGAGAGCACAAAAACACAGGTAATACTGCTTCGGCCAAAAGTTTGGTTTCGGTTGTCTTATAACCAAGGCTAGTTTTGTTTGGCACCTCCTTACCAGGACTTTCGTGACCGATTTTCAGCAGCCTCAGGGAGTGATCCAAGGACATGCGTTTGATCTTCCGTTAGATATTCTGAATACATAGTAACGTCTTTCGGTTTCTTCGCGCAGCAGTTGGGGAGACCTGGAGGCTGGCTAGACCGTTCTGCCTCGTGCCCGTTCTTCATGGGGAGAAAGGTTCCAGGCCTTTGTACCAAAACCACCCAGGAGCTTTTTTGGTGTTTCTTCCCGAAAGAAGCCTCAGGTGATTGCCCCGGACACGAGTGCTTGCCTATTTTCCGAGTACGTCGTGGCCCAACAGATCGCATTGTAAAAGAACTGGAGCACCATTTCGGTAACCAACCCACAATGAACGGAAAGCGCTGTGCACACATTCGGAGTGGAGAGTTTGATGTCGAATTTACTCTAGACCCTTAGGCTCCCTGTGTTCTCAAATGTAGAGCCTAACAGGAAAACACGGATATGTTCTGATGCGAAGGGAGTATTTGCACTGATTTTTAAAATTGAAAGAGAGGATTGGTTTATTTGCTGGCAAGCATTCTGCTACTTGCGCATATTCATAACACGTCTGGAGTACAGGCAGCTGGCAGAGCTTGTGTTGTCAGGAGGGTTGGACGGCCGATGGACAGTATTCAAACTGGCACACCTAAAATGCCACCAGGAAAACATGACGTCGCACCCAAAATTTTGTGTTTAACGGCCACGTGTCCTTGCATGGCTCACTGGGAGTTTTAGAGGAGAGCAGACTTTCAGATTCCGGCTCACTTTTGTGGAGGCGTAAGCACGTAGAGACAAAGGGGCAAAATCTTATAACGGTTGCTGATGCACGGGTTATAATCATGCATAAAAAGTTCAAACGAAAGGACGCGCATTCACCCTGTTAATTAGTGGGACGGAACGAGGGGAAAATTCGAAGGTACTGCGAAGACTTCCTTCCGGAATTACACTCATTCATCAAAAACGCCCATCTCACTGCAAAATGGAAAATCGGCTCGGAGGGCATTCGCCGTTCTGCGGGTGATTTAGCGAAACTTCCCACGTATCCCTCGCTCCCAGATACTCTATGGGGCCTACGTCAGACCGCCTCTCGAACACTCCATCCAAGTAGTCTACTCAGGGTGCAAGAAAGACGTAACCCCCATTGATCGTGTCCAACGGGCTGCTGCGGAAATTGTTGCCGGCCTTAAATCCGTGGACTGAGAGACGCGTCTCTCGGTGCTTGACCTCTTTCCCTCCGGAGTATCGTCACCTCGGGGGAGACCTACTACTTACTTATGCCTCATTTGAACAAGGTTTGGACGACAGGTTTTGCGCCGTTGACCCAACTAACAAACGGTGGGTATGCAGTGGGAAGATTTTCAAGCGCATAGCGCACAACTTTATTACGCAACAATTTTTATCATTTCGGGTAGTTGGTGTGTTCAATAGCCTTCCTAAGGCGGTTGTTCTTCCTGCATATAAGCACTCAGTTCAAAGCACTTTTAGACTGCTTTTTAGTTGAGTTACCGCGCTGGCAAAATTACCACCCTGTGCTGAGAACATAAGGAGCAGTGCTACACCCTTTTTCGCTTATACCTTTCAGGTGAACAGAAGCCGCTAATGGACAAG
>SJOL01009489.1:218387-244681 GCA_004794785.1 Opisthorchis felineus | reverse complement strand
AGGCAAAATTTTTTCTCATTTCGTGCAGTAGCTGCGTGGAATAACCTTCCTCCGACGGTTGCCCACGCTCCTTCTAGAACCCAGTTCAAAGCACTATTAGACACTTTCCTATGAGAGTCCTCGTGCTGGCAAAATTACTGTCCCGCGCTGAGAACTTAAAGGGCAGTGCTACACCCTTTTTTCGCTTGTGCCTTTCAGGTGAACGACAGCCGCTGAACGACAAGAACAAAACCGACCCGGGAAACTTGGGCAAAAGCCTCGATCTTGTGTACCAATCCGTGAATCCTTGAATCCTTATTCTGGGTATGTCCTAACTCCCGAGTAGGGCAGAGCGGTAATTTGAATTTGAAAGTGTGGTCGTCTATGTTCGGGTGCTGGCGGTTCTAGGCGTCCGGGGCTGCACGACACAGCCGAATGATCCTTCGTGATGATATATCACTGGAGTCTGATGAAGGTATATGGTACTCCACCAATTTACTATCATTCAAGGCCTTTTGTGCGTCGCAAATTATGCCTTGAAGCTTCTTAAAAAGGAGCCTTATCTGACAAAACCGATTGAGGTCTCAGCGAGCTTCATTATCCGCTTGGCTGTTGAATTATTCGGACCGGATATATGTAAATTGTTGTCCATAAATTTATTTTTTGCAGTACCTTATCCGCGCGCCTCCTGCTTCCTCCACTACTATGAGAATCTGCTGTCCGTCTTGAGAATACTCTCTTCTGAAATCGGCATTGAGTTGGACCATATCGACCCTCGGGAGGTTTTAAGAGGTTCCAGAAGATCTGTGTCCAATCTTCTGGAAATAATCACTGCTTTCATTCTCCACTGCGTCCGTGGAAACCTACTGGATTTTGACGACGTCCCGCATTCTGCCGAACTGTTTAAGAAAAGCGGAGCCATTGAGGAATCCCCATTCGGTTAGTCTACTGCGTTTCATACATAAAGTGCTCAACTGTGTCAAATTACTGAGTGTGTTATGACCAGCCGAACGCGTAGTCATTTTGGATTCCCCGGCGGGACAAGATTAACTAGGCCTTTTGAAAGCTGATTTCGCCGGTACGGTTGCATTTGTGGTACACTTGTGCATAGTTGTTGGGTGCAGTTTCTTCTATCCAAGTGTATAAAATCATTTAAGACACGCTTTCATCTCTTAACTTTAGTGACAATATCTTATTCTTCACCAGTTGAAGATAACCTCAATCGTCTGATCAGGCCTGTCACCACCCTTACGGTACTGCGTGTGCAGTTTCAGTACGATTGGGTTAGTCAACCATAAACGGTATGCTGTTGCCGCAGTTCCGTTCGCGGAGTATAAGAAGGAGAAAGCCACTGGCTGGCGGTAGTGGCTGAAGGGTCCACTGGTTCTGATTTATTGTATTGGCAGTCTAAACACACCGCTGGACACGTGGCGGAACTATTAGTGATATTGAACAGATTTATTGCCTCTGTGGGTTCTCATTCGGGGAGAGAGCAGTTGTAAGGGGTAGGTCGCCTACACCGAACCACCGATTACTGGGGCCTCAAATGGCCTTCCACCAAATTTCTAGGTTGAGTTGTTGACTCTCACCTCAAGCAAATATCAAGCATAACTAGCGGAATACTCGTTCTTCGCACATACCCGAGTTTGCACTAGAAATCCTGGTTCAAAGGGAAGCGTTAGCTCAGCCCATCACCCTCTTTTTCAACCCGTCTGTCTTGTTCTGCACAGACACTAGTCGCCGGTAACCGTAGGCCTTCTCACCAGTATTTTTGGTGACACTTTCCACTGCATCTTCCGTCTTAGGAATGAGGTTTGTGTTCACATCCGCCCTTCTCTATCTCTTCTCTTTCCCGGAGAGCCACTTATCAGATTTGTGCTGTACGTGGCTCAGTCCTCCGAACAAACTTCACTCATGCTGATTGATCCTCTAATGGCTTTGGGACATCTGAGCATTTTTATCCCAGAAGCTACCTTACGATACGACCGTACTGTGGACTGCCTGTTACTTCAAATTGTCAACCACTTATTCACCTGCCGACCATCAGGCCGTGACGCACTTGTTTGCCACCACAAGTTTTCTGTTTCAAAATACTCATCCTCCACGTCGAATACCGGACCGTGCTAATGGCCATAGCTCGTTGATCTTTCATCAACTACGCCGACTTAAACAAATCCTCTTAGATTCACCTTATTACTTGCATCAATTCAGTTCCAAATCCTCTCTCCAGATGTTCAGGCGTCCGACAGAGAACAGAAATGGTGATCCGTCGTCAGCACCTTCACCCCCGTCCCATTGGTTTCGAATTACAGCTTGCAGTGGACACCCCTGGCTTCATAGGTTGCATGGCAGCCTCAGATCCTAGGGTGTACGGTATGGTCGTCATATAGTGCGACTACCTGCTGATTCCAAAACTGTTTTCAGGGTCCTAGGGGTGATAGTCAGCATCCTTTGGCCTTTCTCTAACACGTTATTTGGGTATGATCTAAAGCACGCATTTTCTGTATTCTGAAGGATTTTGGTACGGGATACGAGGAAATGTCGATCTGCCACAGTATATCTGCAAGATTCAGGAACCCCCACTTGGAGCAAGCACTTTCCAAAGCTCGTCATCAGACTCGCTTTTCTGGGCGAAGGTCGGTAACTGGAGCTCTGCAGGAAGTGGTCTATCTTAATTGATCGATCGTTCACCTCCAAAGCAGCTAGCCCTCTACGCTTGTCTGCCGTTAGTGGCATTTCCGGTATGGGCTTGCGTTTTTCGGGGAGCCTCAGCTGATACATGGTGCTCACTACCCTATCTGTAGTCGGCGGAGCTTTATCGTGGGTTTAAGCCATAGATTGAATAGGAGGTGCTACTCATGAGCCGGGTGTCATCTGACTGGACGTCTGCTACTGTCTTGTCACCGTCCTCATATGTAGGTGTTAAAGGGCCTGCACCATCTTTTATCGTTCATCATCCTTCGTTTAGTTGGACTGCGAATGGTTGTATTGGGTTAAGCCTAGAAGTAATCTTCGTTAGATTCTGAGCATTGGCTACACGCCTCATTGAAGGTCAGCCGACATCTCGAACATATACTGTCACCGCAAACGCTCTTCGGCTCTCCACTACCTGTGTAAATTCTCACAGCTACACCGCAACAAAAGACATGTCACCTGTTCTCTGACGAACCTTCCTGCTGCACGCCACACACTTCGATGAAGCCTGCTCCGTCGGTTTCCTTGTTCAAGTTGAGGCTCTTCCGGTGAAGTGATCTGTGGTAACACCTCCAAAAACGAGAATGGGTGAAGCTACGGTTCCCATTATACTAGATTTTATGCGGGATTATCTCTCGATGTGTCGCTGAATTGGTTTAATCCAGATAATAATAAAAAAATCGGTCTCAGAATGTTTTGGCGCTATTGCTCCATCAATTGGAGTGGTTCTTATCAATTGTCAGCTTTCGTCAACAATGATGGTAGTGTCTCATAGTGGCATGCTACCTTTTCATGTCTGGCAAATATTCCTCTCGGGATGTTTTCACCACGCTTGTCCACGCCGTGCGTACAGAAAAACAATTGAACAAGCGCTGGTTGATACACATCCCCAAATACTTTTCGGATATATGATTGCCCGTAACTCGTGCACCCCCCGCCTTCGAGAAGTCCATTGGTACTTTCGTTCCTCACGAGGCTGATCAACTATCTGGTGCGCCATCTGAAATCAAGCCTGGATCACAAGCCTCTGGTGATTACTGCCCCATACCCTACCCCTATTTTTATTCCAGGGAGATTTCGAATCCCAGTGGCAGGAATATTTGTGCATTTATTTGCTTCTAATCCTACTGTTTCTTTACAATCCACTCCGGTCTGCCCACATACTTTAGGAATTTTGCTGTACTACCCACCACCAAAAAACTTTCAGCTTTCTTCCTATTGATTTGCCGTAGTCTCTCTCAACTTCTTCGCTCTATAATAGTGGTCCAGAGTTCGTCCCACTCACCACCCACCATGGCACGAAGTTAATGCATGCACCAATAAGGCAGGATAAGTATTTGCCAGCCTCTGTCACCTTTGGCGTCGGGTACGAGTTTCAATAAGGTTAGACGGTCGTGTACACAAAACTTCTGTAAGAGTTCTCTGAAGGGCTGTAAGGCTTGGCCTCTGACCTGAATATCTCGGACTTCAAATACTCGACCACCAATGTCTTCATAGGGTAGCAGGCGCTAATCGGTTGCATCATGCGCACTATGAAGTCGTCGGGAAGCAAGCACTAGGTTATGAGTCGGAATCGCCCAAACCTCGGATAAGGGTGAGCTAGTTGATACATTGGCTTCACCTGTCCGACCGCCGTCGACTGGAGAAAGCTGCACTATCCAAGCTGCCTGGCAAAATGTTCGTGGGCGATGGGACATGACGTCGCAACGCGAGGTGAAGTTAGCTGCTGTCAAGTTAGGCGCCACTAGACCTTGACACCCTATTATGTGCCTGCCATGATCATCCGTTCAAGAGTGGTTTAGCTGTCATTCCGGATTTGACAGCCTTATCCGCCTTATCTGCTTCGGAGTAAGAACATTTTCCTCTCATTAGCTGCCATATTTCCTCAGTTTTTCGTATATCGATGGGGCTTGTTTGTAGAAGATTTTCCTAGAGGGATGAGCTAATTGTATGTCGTTGCGAATACTTACTACCTTGTTGATGTGATGTTCATCCATCCAGGTCTATATACGTGGTTACTCCGTTGTATGCTGCTTTTGGGGCTTACGATTGAGGATTGAGTTATTGCAATGAAAACCATACTTTTCTTTCACCGGAAGA
Organism: Opisthorchis felineus; assembly: GCA_004794785.1. Taxonomy (NCBI): domain Eukaryota; kingdom Metazoa; phylum Platyhelminthes; class Trematoda; order Opisthorchiida; family Opisthorchiidae; genus Opisthorchis; species Opisthorchis felineus. The sequence continues at coordinate 239,908 of SJOL01009489.1, read as the reverse complement.
CGGGATGGATAGGAAAGGTGGATCATCGAGAACAATCTCAACCCGATCGAAAAACATATGTTTTAACCACTCAACAGTGTCTATACTACTACTCGGAGCGCCCGTAGCGCCGTAATACATGGTCTACTTGTTTGGTTATTCCGTCACGAAGAGGTGATGGTTTGCGTGCCTCTATGTCCCACTGAGCTATATTGTGTGTCCGTGCAACACTCAGAGCTTCATATCAGGTTGGTCAGTAGTTAAATGTCCTACCAATGGTCTCCTGGTCCTTCAGGTTCGAGGTTGAAACATGTGTGGAGACTTGTCCCTTGAAAATGGTACTGTACTTGCGTTCCCCGCCAAACACCGCTGCCATGCGGCCGGGCTTTTGAGCCAAATATTTTGATCGACGACCCTAATCGTACTCCTGTCTGGATCTGGGCGCCCTCGTAGTATCCCAGCCCACGTACAACCACAATACCTAGTTGTTTGACTAAGTACTGTCCAAAATTTTCGATGAAACGAACACACACTGGGAGCTTTCAGAAATCCACGAAGTATGGTTCCGGACGGTCGAGTTTCATGGTGAAAGCTTGTGCAGTGCTGAAAGTATACAATCTGCATCAGTGGGTCATGCTAAAGCGTGATCGGTTATATTTTTACACCAATCGACACAGTTTTTGTATCTCGGTACCTTTTGGAGTGATTTGCATAGAAATTCCCCTCGTTATTTTTTCTGAATTTAGGATTTTTGCTTTTCGTCTTTGGCAGATTTCTGATTTTGAAACTTATGGGACTGCCTCGATTATTCCCCCTTTTCGTCCATTTCTGGTCGGAACTAAACTTTCGCCTGTCGGTAGAAGTTTATTGATCTTGTTAATCGAATGGCTTATCTGCTTGCATGGCTATTGATTGGCTGGCCGTGGAAGTTGTTCATACACAGCTGACTGTTCTTTTCTAGCGGTTGCCAGCTGTGTCCCAATAATTGGACATTGACTGGCGAATACTGGCGAATACCTCCTCCGGATGCACGAGGCAGTTATTGTTTCTGTCCTTACCTGAAGCTTGAATGACGAACGATGTATTGCTGTTTCCATGTTCGCATGAATTCCAGTTTCTAATCGTGTTCTACCTACGAATACTTCTAGGTATATGAAGCGATCTCCTTTGTTCTGAAGATTTATTGATTCAAAAATCATCAGGCTCAGTATAGCTTTTGGGAAACACCATCGGATTACGCGTTGTCAATTTGGTGAAGACGCAACAAAACACGAACGCCTGTGTGTGTGTGTGTGTGTGTGTGTGTGGAGAAACTGCGGTATCCAAAATGTTGTATACAAGATCATGTCAGTAGACAGCATATTGCCCGGTGGGTACTTACTTTTGCTTCCTATCAGACAGCTTAGTCTGTCGCCGTAGTTCATTCACGTGCCCGAATAGAACCGAAAGATCCAGCCTGTTCCAATCTGAGAGCTCTAGGTGTATGTGGACCGGTAGAACATTCTCCTCTGGGTCACTTTGCACTCTCCTATTTCTTATTTCGCTTTAAGATGCCACAGTGGACAATTCTGCATTTTTCACAGGGTGACCTTTGAATATCGAGCTTGGTGCACCAAACAGTACGCTTCGGCAATACATCAGTTGACCAGGACAAATTATACTGGCCTGAAATCTTAACACAGTCTAGATTTCATATAATTGATATCTGACTAAGACTCACTGTGAGATCGTGACACTGATGAGTTGTTTATCATTACTGACGGCAACACCAGTGTGTGACTACCGTATTTATTCAAGTGAAGTTAAATGATGAAGAATAAAACAAAATGGGAGAATAAACTGGGCCTACTGCCAACCTGCTGCGAACACCCCCGCGCCTACTCCAGCAACTCATACGGTCTGGATGGGAACCGGCGTCACGAACGCAACTGGCTAGGTAATAATGTTGGGTATCTACCCAAAATCATGTGATGCAAACGAAAAGACAAGTCCTTGGACGGGGACCACCAAAATGGATACCTTATTGAGACTGTTAGTTTTCACAGAATTGTGCCGTTTCGTTTGCGAAGTCTGGTATTCAATGACGGACCGGCAACCGAGACCGTACATTATCCGGAATTCTTTTTTATGTTTTGAGATTATACTTGGCCACGTCTGACAAACAGCAACTTAGATTCGCACCTCCCAGCGACTGCCATCCTAAGAAAGGAACGCGTTTCAGTAACTAGTTGAAACGTCATCCACTCTTACTAGATGACCAGGCCATCTGATAGAAGTGATTTTGCATATGTTTGTCTCGCGAATTAGCAGGATTATCGAGTGATTTGTAGTTGCTACGAGAAAACTGATTAGATGACACTCAATATTTTCACAATGTGGCAAAGTCGTTTGGTGCAAAGAGGTAGAGGTTAATTGTTGAGACAAAATTGATGCCACCAGAGCTGATACCCCCGGTACCAGCTGATAGAACCGGGGATGCTAAGAGCTCGTGGCTGTTTGCAGTATAGGGCAGCATCGCCTTATTGTATCATATCAGGGAACTCTGAGGTGTCGTACAGGTAGAGAGATAGGGATGGAGTACAGCAGTTAAAATTAGGCGTTCTTGTAGTAAAAAATAAATGACGCATTGGAAAGCCACTACATCAGTGCGCTCAGGACCTTCTCGATAGGTTTCTCTGGCTTCTCACATGTACTTAACTAGATCAATATGGCACATGACTATCTTTTTCTTAGTGAGGAGGTATAGTTGCCAGAAAAATGTTTGTTTTATTTTAAACCGCAGCGCCGCACAGCCACTAAGCATACTTGGGCGCATGGCGAATATGAACAAAATTCATTTGTTGTAGCCAATTGGATGAAGTGTGTCAGTAACTCTCGCTGATTTTTTCAGTATCTTGTTGGAGGCTCTGCCAAGTATGAAGTGTGTGAGATATGTATCTGGGGATTTTGATTACAAAAGCATAGTGTGATTAATGCTGAAAAGCAATCGACCGACGCGTTGTGCCAAGCCGAAACGAACCTTTTCCTTATTCTGGAGTTGTTATTGTGCCCATTTTATTGTCAGGGTTTTTGGTGCTTAATCTGAGCGCTTTTCCCTTTCTAGAGATCGATCTTTCACATTCTCCCGAGTTACCACGGAGCGTTGGCAGAATATACACTGCTCCACCCTGCGTCCGAAATCTAACTCATGGCAGCCCCACAGTTACAAAGCCAACGTATGATTCCGGGCTCCCACGAACGTTCGCAACCGGTGACACCGCGACCCAACTTAGTAGGGTCACCCGCATTTCTTCCGACACTCAGTCCTTGTTTGCCTCTGGCAAAGCTGACGTGGTTATAAAGCAAAGTACACCATCACCAGGCTCACATTATCCTCGCCTTCCATCAATTTTATCAATGCAGTTGCCAGTTTCGCCTCCAACCACTCCTAAAGACGTCGACAATATTATGGAAATTGTAAGGTTAGTGATTTTGTAATATATCGCCATCTCTTAGTTTGCTCTTGAATAGCTGGGTTTACAACAAATCAAAAGACAGCGGAACTCAAGTGTGGTTTGCTGTCAGTCGGGTTCATACATGAGAATACAATGATGACCCCATTCTATCTGCTCGTGCCCTTTCTCTCCCTTAAAATGATCAGTCTGTCCTCGAACTAGACCATTGGGTTTGAGTGTAAAGTAAGTAAAAAATCGTTCAGCTGTAACACCCTTTCGGTACCTAGCTGCCATGCCACCCGAAGGAAGCACGAGGGCTGGGATACTGCCAGGTTGCCCAAGCCTAGACAGGGGAAGTCTAGAGGCAGAGGTCGGGTTCGGACCACGGACCTTGCGGTCAGTAAATTCGCGTTCTAACCACTGAGCCACCTCGCCCGAGTGTAAAATACCGACATTTCCTCCAGAAAGGTCAAGACAACTTACGAAACTTTGACTCTACTAGTCCTCAATAGGGACCGGGAATCGGGAAATACAGTCGTTGGACCTGTTACAGATAAACATCATCATACAGTGGCACTGAGGCCTCATTGTGAATGCTGATGTTACTATTCGTGATGATGACAATGCACTGAGCAAGTTGGGTACACTCGTGGTCACCTGTCGGGTACTTAAAGGCTCCTTCACTGCGCTGCCACACTATTTAAATTGAGGTTCCTTCCGCCACCCTCAAGCTATGAATACAATACATCCTACCTTTCGAAGGGTAGTTGGTTGTTGCATATGGTATCCAGCGTTCTAAGATCATCGGTGTAACCTAACACTTCACTTGTTAGAGTTGTCTGGTCAGTTGAACATCTCCGTAGATTAAGTTTGTTTAATTTAGCACAAATTCACCAATCAGCTGAATTTGGAAGCGTGCGATGGTACACTAAGTTTAAACTAAGTGTCGCAGCATCTCAGAATCCACTTTCCATGTGGGGTGATATCTATCCTTAGGTAGTAAAAATCATATAAGTATGAAGTCGAAGAGGTGTTCAGTTCCCGGAAAAATTTTGATTCCCATAGTTACAGGTCAGTCGGCTGCATGAAGATGGCTGACCTAGCAAAAAGAGGTACATTTAATTTCTTATCCCTTTTTATCAACATGTTCGAATCATGTACCCTGACAGCTGTGTAATGTCCTCGCCGGTCTTCATGCTGTTCAGTGAAGATGGGCAAGATGGCTCAGTGGTTAGAGCGCGAATTTACTTGCCGGAAGGTCTGTGGTTCGAACCCGACCTCTGCCTTTCGACTTCCCCTGTCTAGGCTTGGGCAACCTGGCAGTATCTCAGCCATCGTGCTTCCTTCGGGTGGCATAGCAGCTGGGCACCAAAAGGGTGTTACAGCTGAATGATCATGCTGTTCAATCATCCAATCAACACATATTTGGGAAGGTCAAATGAGAGGGAGGAACAGTCTTAATTTGTGAAGCCTTGCGTGTAAATGTCTTTTCGGGTGGCTAGTACACTGATCCCCGTCCTTCTAAATGCGCCTGTTAGTTGCTGCACAGCCGTTCAAGTTTTTGAACTTGTATCCACTTTTATCTCGTATGGACGGTTCCAGAGGCTTCGGACTAACCGCACACATCGCTTTCGAACAAGCCTGTTCACTTGCCTTGACATGTACTTACGTCTATTGGTGGAGTAGTGGTAGCAGACTCGTTTTGTATGTTAGATGGCTGACGATATGTGCAACTGATGAGCTACAATAAAAGCGAAACCACACTATGCCATACTAACCAAGGTAATCTGGACGAGACAGGCCAGTTGGTGGTTTACACAAACGTGGCGTCGAGGAAGCATGACAGTCTCGTCTGCAGACCTCTATTGTGGACAAACTAAACAAACGGCTTCTAAAAAGCAATGGCTCAGTTGTAACACCCTTTCGGTGCCTAGCTGCCATGCCACCCGAAGGAGGCACGAGGGCCGCGATACTGCCAAGTTGCCCAAGTCTAGACAGGTGCAGTCGAGATGCTCACTTGAATGCACTGGCTCAAACCCGCCACCAAGAATGACTGTGCTGTCCGCTAGTAACCTTATTCTGTAACGTCTCCTATAAGAGCTACGAGGACCCCATACTGAGGTAGAATAGCATCAACAACAAACCCTTTCAGTTGCCGTATCCCTCTTTCACACCCAGTACATCGTGTTGATTGCATGTTGTTCATATACCTAAATTACCCATTCCAACTGCTACTGCATTTTCATGCAGAAATCTCCGTTTCACGTAGTTGTATACAATACTTTCACTTCCCCGTTTTTGTATAATCGCTCAGGCACCCATCCCCGCAAAGCGGAGTGCCTAGTCTATCTTCTTCTCCGGTCAACCGACTACCTCGTGAGTCTCGGAATCAAAGCGCACCGCTGGACGTTCAAGTTGACAAGCCCCCCACACTGATGTCACGTACTTCCGCAGCCGTTCACACAACTACGGTACAGACGACGTATTTTTGGGCATTTATAACCGTTCACCCCACCAGTCCAATGTCAGTTTTTGTGAACAGGATTTTCACTTTCCCTGCGTTCCGCCTCTGCCCTGAATAGTTGATACACACTGAGAATCGGAATTTATAACTTGCGGTTTGGAAGCGTATCTTCACACTGTTAGATTCATCAATTCGTTTTACCGTGACGTCTGGTTTTGCGGTTTCTTCGGTTAACAGTTCTGGGCTTTTCCTCATCAGGTGTGTACTTAAATAGTTCACTAAATTTGGCTCCAAAAATCTCTTCCAAATCTCTTCTTTGCATCTGTAAAGCTGCAGAACAAGGACCAGTCGTTGACGCAGATTCATATTGACCCTGGGAGAACTTTCACCATAGTTTAAGTCTCCTTATCATGCAGTTGTCTTTCTCTAGAGAGGCAAGTTTTGGCTCATCTCTTGGCACATTTAGGTGGCGAAGTTCCTCTCGGGTGGGGCAGTTTTGGTCATTCCCCTAGGTAACTTTTCTATAGGGAGACTCCGCATACAATCCCGCACGAAAGTCGGACTCTTTGGGTTATGCTGGCAACAAACGACTGGATGAACTTGTCCTGTATCAGTAACGGTGTTCCGGCTCTCTGTATCTCGCAAACAACTATGTTTTCCCTTACTTTTGTTCACTCTTCTGTCTCGCAAGCCATTTCAGGTTAAATCCACAAAGATGTTTAACTTTGGGACGATCCTTTTTTTATGGTAAAATAGTGCGAGAAGACTAATTACTTTTCGCCCAGTTTGGACAAAAAATTTAGGATGTTAAGTACATACCCACAGAGGCTAAACCTAGTGCTAAAAAATTTGAAACGTTGATTGTGCCTGAAGCCGCGTTGTTCGGTCCCTTGTTCACCGCCCATGGGTGCTTCGAACTCCCCGTGGCCGACATCGAGCAGCTTGTCATCCATTGCCGTGTAATACTTTTATCCTTTGTTCTAGTTGAGGTACTTTCACCGCAAGAAGGTTTGGCCGTTTCAGAACAATATGCAGACGTATCCGGTATTTGGGGTGCATTTCGCGAAAGGCTTTGGACGGCTCTGTTGTAGGAGTTGTACTCTACTAACGCAGTTCGGTATGGACATAGTCTTATCTGAAAGATTGGAACCGTTAGACGGCGAAATAGTGGATGATGTAACCAGTGACAATAGAGATCTCTTGGCAGTTGTAACCGGCTAGTCTCCTTGCCCCATTGTCTTTTCCAACCGGCCTGTTTTACTAATCTTTTAGGTAGGTTTCCATCCATTGGTTCCATTCATTCATGGTGTGATAAGGCAAGTGTACGAGAACGTGCGAGTGTTTAAGCACACAAACCCAGTTCACGTGACAGGCTAGTTCTGATAAAGTTAGGATCGAAATGCGCGTTAGCTGTTTACCAAATAAACACACGTGCTTTCAAGTCTTACAAACAAATCATATCAGGTCGTTCGGCTTTGGCACATTTATGTCACGTAGTTGCTGTGTAACGCGTACGAAGCACAGGGATTGAGATACCGCCAAGTCCCTAATACTAGACAAAAACCCTAAGAAATTTGAGTGTCAGACTCGAGCAGTATGCTGTCGATCTGCTCTCCGCGTTACCTTGTTTCACGTAAAAGCGGTGGAGAATAATGCAGTTTCAGCCGTACCATGTTAACACTTTTGTCAGGTAGAAGAATACGACAACACTGGTCTATGACCATCGAAAAATCCCTGGTTAAGAACGAAGAAGAAACCAGTAAGGTGGTTAGTTGTGGCCCTAAGCCCAAAGGTTCTGGGACCAGGGTTCCTGTCGAAACAACAGACCTTTCTCGAGGCTTTTACTTAACCAGTATATTTTCGAACTTTATCCGCTACAAAACCAGCACACAGAAGAAAGTTAAACTTCATTTATGTGGTCTGGTTGAGAAATGACAGCCTGCTGTACTGCTTCCAGCCATGTACAAAGAGACTCATGTGAATCCCTTAGAAAACCCCACACGGCTGTATCGAATCACTTTTATTGCGTTTAATTTTATGCTTACTCGCGGTCAGTACGTTGGAAGCTTCTAAAAATACAACTCGGGATTCGTAACCTGGCTCTCCGATTCGGGTGAATGGGAGGGGACAGTTGCTTCATCATCCACAACCATATAGGTCATGTACTCCTCTTGACGAATCTACCGACGTGATGCTCACCACTCTCAGTCATAGCAGCAGGTGTAAGCTCGGACAGGCGCGCGATGTGATATTCTCACTGGAAATTCTGTTGGTGACTTCTGTCGGTAGTGAGCTTCTCACTTCTAAGGGTGATGAAAAACAGGACGAAGGCCTTGTTTGCCATTCTCCGTTTGTGTACAGCAAACAAAGCATTTGTTCGGTCATCCCACTCGTCGTACGTTATGATAACCAAACGTAAATCCCAGCTGTTTGTGACCAGGATTAGCGTCCGAAACTCACATGATGCTATTGTCCTTTGGTTTATGTGAGAACATTTTCCTGATTATTAGTCAGTATGCCCAACTTTTGTTCAAGTCACTCGATTATTGAATCAGTTGCGCTGTAACTTGTTTCGTTTTTTTGTTCTGACCGATTACTGTGTGACCGCGTTGTGTCACAAATTCAGTTGATTGAAGGGACCCAAACTGTCTAACTTTCGAGGAACTGTTGTTTTGTTTACTTGTGGGTCACATCCATTTTGTTATTAATTTCTTATCTTTATGCCATATCGATCGCAATGTTGTTCTGCTTTGTCATCAGCTGGACTCCACTGCGCCGAGCGTTGTTCACTCAGATGACCAAACTAAATATCGCATCAAAGGAAGCAGTTCGAGTAGTGGATGTGGACCCAGTCCATCACCGACGGTACCAGCGGCGTCCACTTCGTCTGCTCCTTCAAGCCTGTGTGAATCAGCGCCTCTCCAAGCAACCCCACTGATTACGGAATCCACCTCCCCACCACCAAAGTTAGTTTTTCCGCGAGGATTGCGTCAACATCGCAGGTATTCCGATGGTTCGTCATCTGACGACTGTAGCTGTCCAACAACCGGTAGCATTTTAAACTGGACTAAGGCGGACCGAAAGGTGGATGTTGCTGACATTCTGGATGAGTTCGCATCGATACTGTCATCTAGCGTACAGTCCCGACTGGACACTGTTGATCCTGGCACAGTGCGACCTCCCGCATCCGTATTGATATCGCGGACGGAGCGATTCTCAAAGGCCCTGAAGGCTCGGTTAGACTATTTGAGGTTGGTTTCCACGTTTCTTATTGCGACCACCCTGTCCAACCTGTCTTGTGTGTCGTAAAATGCTTGCTTTTGTTGTGCAACCAGTTATGTTTTACGTGAACTTTGGTTTCACTCACAATGTGCAACCTTCGCCGTATCCTTTCTTTGCTATATTTTGTCTCGATTTCCCCTCTCGCACGACCGTTTCGCTCCTAGTATACAAGTTACGCACACTTTGTAATATTTAATTCCGTCTCATCATAGCGGTGTATGGTCGCATTTACAGCTGGTTGTTGAAAAATGAGGTGTGAACTAGTCAGGAAGGAAAGAATCCGGTTGACTCTCAAAAACAACACTTCTGTGGCATATAACGGGGTCTTGGGTAGCGTGTGTACTGAACTGCACGTTTAGGAGATGTAGGTACCTACTTCTGCGTAGAGGAACTAAGGCGTCTTCAGGCCTGATTTTCTACATGTCAAAACTGTAGGCGAATTCGTAACGAGCTGGTTAGAACTTGAGTGTGTGGTGACACAGTGATACTTTGCTTAAGGGATGCACCTAACCGCACAAACCCTGGTGACTCGGTTGTTGTTGGTATATCGCCTATCATCAAGAATGATTCATATCGAATTGAGAATGGTACAACTCAAAATAGGAGCAACGTATGACTTGGAAAAGTATGAAGGATATCACGAAGGGTCCACATGCTTTTGGTGTGATCACCCTTCCAGAATAGAGTCTACGTGAATTCTCTTGTATTTGGCGGGGACGATGCAAGGTATGTTTGTGGTCCTATCTCAGCGGGTTTCGTGTTGTTAAGCCTCATTCAGATTGTCCGAGAGAATGTCTGGAGCTGTAGTCACCTTCAGTCAGTGTTAGGACCCTTCTTTTTGGGTTTCTTCTTTTCTATTACAGCGCGATAGTGAAACAAATTAATTTGCTCGTATGTTAGTGAACAACCAGCATTGAGCTGTGTTCTTCCTTTTCACCGTTTCAGAGTTCATCACTGATGTCGTTCAGTGTAATATTGACTTATGCAAGCTGTTTCTGTTCCTTTCCGTAATGCTTTTGTGAAATCCCTCACGGTGTTAATCTATTTTGATCATTTTTCCCAGGACGATTTCTTGTCGGGCACATGATGAAGCGCAGGCAGTCGCCCAGTTGGTGAATGCCATCGGGCTACAATGCTCAACTGCCTCCAAGATGATTTCTCAGTGCAATAGTGCTTGCGCGATAGACCGGGAAAAGCCATCAATGTGTTCGCCCGAAGTTCAAGACACCCTATACCGGATTCTAATGGGTGTCAACATCCTTTTACACAACCAACTTTTGGACGGTGCACTATTGGAGCAAGAACAGGGCAAGGAGTTCCTAAGTACGGGTAAAAAACCTCGAAATTTGCCCCCACACACTCGTGCTACACATGATTCGCGACTGAGACAGGTCACACATCGTCGTGCTACGATTCCGTTGGACTGCTCATCAGATTCGGAATTCCAGGAATTAATTGGGATAAAACACAAGTAGGCCTCCTGTCCCTTTTATAATGTCGAGATACCAGTAAGACCTAGCTGAGCGCAAAATATACTCAATTCGTCTCTTAGGGGATGGACTCATAGCAGCGACGTTATGAGTCTTGTGGCTTTATGTTGGTGCTGTGCAGACAGACTGTACACAGAACGATATTGTCTTGATCGAGTAGGCTCTGTCCAATTTATCAGTTGATGAACCTACCTGACCATCATCAGCAGGGCAATAGTAGCTGTTCCGTTGGGAACCATCGACACCGTATGTGTTCGGGTACAAATTTAACTTCAGACGCGTGGCGTCTGAGCAAATTTGAGTCACGAAGTTTTCTCTGTCTGAAGTTTACTCAACATAGTTATGTATGAATCTGGTCTGCTCCACTTATTGACTTGTCGCTGTTTTCTTTGAACAGACTAATGGTGGATGCTCTCCGGCATTGTCGTCTCGAACTGAACTCCACCCGCCAAAGTATACGTTGTCCAAGGTGCAAGATTCTGATCTAGTCGCCATACGTCGGGACCTAACGCGTGCATTTATTTCCTTTCACCAATCTCGCTTCCGTATATATTGCAGTCTTCCGTCATCCTTTGTTTTTTCGCCTCTCGGCAACTGATTGTCTCTAGATATTTCCGCTTTTTAAATGATGGTTTTATGAAACAGTAAATAGATGTGTGTAAATTATCTCCGGTAGTTTTGGCATCAACGCTCTATTTCTGAACGAATGGGGGGTTCATTAGCTCGGGCCTTTCATTTAAGGTTTCAATGGGTTGTAGAGCTCTCAGAGTGAGAATACTTACCACAAGATGATCGTCTAATCGAAAGCTAGTTTTCATACAGCTACTCAGGACTGGGGTTCAGGTAGACAGTGGGGAACCTCTGAGAACGGCTACAACCCAATTCGTTGCCACTGCCTTTCAGTGTCCACAGTTATCAACATCGTGGAACAGGCTTTTCCGGACAATAGTGGCACCCACTCCTAATAAGTGCTTGACGATAGCATAGCGTTTTACAGCTCATCCTACCTTTGACCTGCATATGGTTGTCGGTTCCAGTCGTCCATACACTACCCTCTATAAGTAGCCTCCTAAACAGCACCCTAAATGCAGTACTGCTTCTTTGTAGGGAATTTGCACCTGAAGAGCGTTTTTTTGTGTGATTAACTCTTTATGGTATCAGTCTTCCAGCAAGTGATCAGGGAACACGAAAACGGAAACAGAACTACCATGCAAAATAATCGGCAGTCTCATCTGCGATCTTGACTCTGTTCAACTCACTAGGTAAAGTGAAGCGGACCGATTTCTGCTGGTTGAAACCAAGCTAAGTTTGTCAGTTTGCGGCTAAGCGCAGCTCACATGTATTTGACTCTTGGTATGACAGTACAGTGGTTTTACTGACTGAAGGCAAACAATGTTTTTTTCGGACAGTGTTCAACCTAATAAGCTAAAGCCAAATACAGATAAACCTTCACGTATGTCATGGAACAACAATAAAGCTCAGAAAAGCTGCACTTGGACAGGCTACGAGTCTAAAGCGATGAAAACGTATAGGAAAACTTAGGCGGTCTGGTGTAACAGTATTTTCCGAAGGATACTGACAACACATGAGTTTGATGGTCGGACCTGTTGTCAGTTGTTGTGGTGCTTGGTAAGTGTTAGCTACTATCGACTTCGTTTTGAATCGGGCATCCGATTCAGCAATACCTCGAAATAAGAAATTTTGAGAGCTTCCGATTCGTGCTTCTCATAGAGGGAGGGACCTGTATTTTAGTCAACTACACTAATCTCCCAGTGGGACACTCAGGAGGCTCGAGGTCGGGCAATCTTCACCAGATTTCCATGGGCGTCCTACTCCTAGAGAGCGCGCTCCCACGCAGTGTCCTTTTTATTGATGCGTAAGCTGATGACCTTTAATAAAGTACGGGAAAAACAACGCTTCGAGACTGCGCGGCACGATGTGAGCTGCGGGGCACAGACTAACGTTTGCATTATTTCTAAGGTTCTCGTAAGGAGCTCGCTGATTGGTCCTGTGTCTGCCTTAAGACCCGGTCCACTTGGCCTGACAAAACTTCTGTTGAAACTATTTCTTTAGTGTCGTTCATAGTACGTTAGTTGTTTACCTTAACCGCTTATTGACTGTAATGAATTACCCAGTGGAGATAGAATACACGTGAGTCTAGGTCTGGGTAGATTTCTATCGTGCCCCGAGTTTGACATTATATGCTCAGCCCGTATATTGGTTACTGTTCCATGAAAAGTGAGTGCAACTTTCGTGAAACAGATATTGCATTCCAAGTGCAATTTGATCACACTATTGATTAGCCCTTCCTGGTCGATTTTTATGGTACTCGCCTCTAGACGAAAGGTATAGAGTTCGAATCTGCTAGAGGTTCGTGTGATACGTACTGGCGATGTTTCGAAAAGGGACAAAACAGTAGTACAGTGCTTCTCGGCTTTTCAGCAGAGACTAACTCCACTTGAAGGGCGAAATTCCTATCACTAAACCTGACGCTATGCTACTCAATGAATAGTTTTTCAAAGGTCACTCATACTAGATCGTACTAGGTGGTAACTTCCCAACAACCTGGTGGCCAGTGTAAGATCGAAGAGACATTAAACACCTCAAGTGCGGCTAAAGTGATCCTCTCCCCGTAACGGTTTCTCCTGTGGGTTTATTACACCGTATCCCTCTCCCCAAAGACTTTGACCGTCTTAAAGAATTGGAAGTTGTGCAGGTAGACTTTTGACATAAGAAGAGTCGTGCTCAGCATTAGGGTCGAATGCCCCGTAACGTTTATTCGACAGTCTTGTTCTCCTGATAACTCCTATGATTCCCTTGTTGCGGCATTGAGAGTTTTGAGGCTAACATTTCATTGGTCATCAGTTGGCCGCTATAAATGATTATGTAGGGGAGGCTGAGATGCACAAAACTCTTCGGAGAGAAAAATACCTTTAACCGAAGTCTCTGGCATCAAATACAAACATTCTGTTGTCAAGTCCTATCATTCATTCTGCGTTGACTATTTAACCACTGCGACTTAAGTGCACAGTGTGGATGCTCCCAGTGTTATACCATTGCTCCAGCAATCATCAATATGCCTGTCTGCATAACCTTGTACAGGTGAGGTGCAACCCTGTACCCCGCTTTAGGGTATTTTCTGGTGCCTGTTTTGCGACCTTTGTCAATCGGGGTAGCAAGGAACAGTGCGGAGTACCGTTTTATCATAAGCGGTTGGGAAAGAGTTTACGGATACATGTAGGAGGCCGTCGAGTTCCTCAGTCAATGTAAGAGTTGTCGCAGTCACCCCTGGAGGAGTGGCTTATCATCAGAGTCCATCACTGTCACCTTGTTCCTTGTCCTCTTAAATGACCAGTGGAGGCGTTTTAAAGAACAAAGTAACTGGGCCGCTTCGAAGGCATCCTTGATTATGTCGTTCAGTTTCCTTTCTAAAGGAAACTAACAAGAATAAAAGTGGCTACAAGAGGCGCATTCTTTCTTTAGGTGGTTCGCGATCGTAAACTCCCATGTAAGAAAACATTCTCACCTCCCTCCCTGAAAAATAATATCATGTGACGTGATTGTTCATATCCTGTTTAATCAAGTGTGAGAATTCCGTGTTAGTTTGTTCAGCTGTGCAGGTCTCACTAATTCATCCCTCCGCATCAGAGTTTGCGTTGCTGTCGGTCTCGTGGCAATTATCACCTTGCCTCACTACGACTTCTCACGTCAGAGGACATGGGTGTGTCGCACGCTAGTGGCCATGATGCCAACACCATTGCAGTGAGGTGACTGGTATGTCCCAATGCGAATAGACACAGGAATGCGCATGTGAGAGATGTTGTGAACAAGCGTGGGGATAAGGCGAGTGATCGAACCCAGTAGCCCAAAATGTTGTTCAGCGTTCGGCGATTTCGCCGATTAGTGTTTGGTTGAATGAGTGATTGATGACGTTTTATTCATCCCTTGGTGATCACTCTCACCCGACCCAGCGATTCACTGATGAAGTGTCTCCTCTTGGTGACGAAAATTGTGCAAGACGGACGACTAACAAATAAGCGGTGACCTGACAAGCAACTAGTCGAACCATAATTTCTCTTTCAATCAGTCACTTGCTTTGTAATGATACCATCACTTCTTTGAAAACATAACGGTCGATCTTTCACATCTACTGGACCGAAGCTTCACACCACCAGGATACACCAGGTTATGTGATATAAGAGAGCATAAAAACTTGAAATTTTAGATGAGGGATTGTTGACGATAATACCTTCGAAGAATCGCGATGTCACTTATACCCCTTAAGGGCGCAAGGCATAAGAAGTACTCCAGTCAGTTTCCATCTTAAATACCACATGGAACTCTTTACACAGTCATTGAATGAACTAGATTTTCGCGAGGCTTTAAGGTAACAAAAATCGAGTACCCACTGACCAGCGATTTATTCGAAAACCTTATTGCTAGGATATTTCTGCTTTGTGCAAAACCATCTTTGTTCAGGGCGTTGTGTAGAGTTGACGCTACAGGTATCTGCCACGTTACTTCATTTGACATGAGTAGTTAAAAGATTGAACGAAAAGTGTGAAGGCCCGGTCTCGTGGGCAAGACACATTTCGGCACAAGAAACGAGTCTGTATATCTCATGCCGCTTATCTTTTATGGGGAGTAGCTATAGCAGTACCTCCACTTTTGAAAGCAAGGTAGAAAACCAGCCCTTCGTTTCTACCGTTCCTAGAGTAAGCTTTAGGGAAGGTTATCGGAAGTTCCTTGAATGAAGCTGTCTGGATAGCCGTTTCGGAATAAATCTAGGCCTTCGTCAGTTCATCCTCTCATGTGCGTCCTGCGTGCCTTGGTGACGTAGTGGTAATACCCTGGCCTCGCATGTCAGATATCCTGAATTCAAAGCCTGGCACGGCCAAGGATATAAAATGCTGATGAGCTTCTCCCCCTTTGGTGTGCAGTAACTCGAATAATTGCGCCAAGACAGCAGGAGGAGTGTTCAAACAAGAGTGATGTAAACGCGAATCTATTTATTCTTTCGTTTCATGCACATCTTGCCTTCTCATATAATGAGGGCACCATAAGCTCGGTTATACAGGGCGGCTGATCAGGACGGCCTCATCCAGAGGGAATTTTCGTACCTGACTGACAGTGAGCATAGTGCTTACGACATATCACTTACACTGAGAGGACACACTGATGGTCATAATTCCGACGACATGTAGGCACGCAGAACTACGCGCATCCAAAAACGCACATCCGCCTATTGTCTCCGTAATATCAGGGTTAGTCTTGGTTCAGATTGCCTGAAGACTCTTCTCGTCAAGGATTAGGTCTTCTTCTTATTCCGGGGTTACGCCATGGTGAAACGCATCTGCCAAGAAAAGATCTATCCAACAGCTACTTTGACAGTATGCTTATCTTTCCGGGGTGAAAAACGAAATAAACTGCCGCCTACTTGGTTAGCGATTAGCAGTTGATGAGCGAGAAGAGAATGAATGGATAAGTAGATGAACAAATCCAAAGTTCCCCGGCGTTTTTTGATACATAATGATATAAGGTTAATCCGATGGGCATAACGAACAAACCTACTGGCTGGCATGGAATGTCTCAACCATCTATAACTATCACCAATGTAGCTACAGCATCCCCGAAAGGCGATGCAACTTATATTTCCCAGTTATCGGAAAATGTGCGAACTGGAAAACCCTGTGGTCAGTTATCACAGAAATCTGCATTCTCTGTTGGAGCGTACTTTCCTTCCAGGACACTAGAAACCAACGTGTCATCATCCTCACTCTACACCGAGACTGCATCATCCGTCCCTCTGTCTTACGACCACCAAACTCTGGTTCCAGATGACTGAAATTTCTAGGCTATTGCCGATGGCGACAGAAGAATCCGGGCATCCAGAGTGTTGCTACTACCCTAGGGCAACAATCAAACCGAGCCATTATCTCGTGAACGTTGACATGGTCTCTATAGGTATTAAGTGCAATTCACCGGACCTGACCGTGATACCGGCTTATGTCCAACTCTGAGAACAACTTCAAGATGTTCTCAAACTAGAACTGTATGGCGACATAGTGACTAGTACTGAAGGATGGAAGTCCTACGTAAATTCTTGCTGACTTACCGAGTTACCATATCCTTGGATAATCTGATTTGGGTCAGTATTGTGATAATGCTGATGGCCTGGTGAGTTTTGCGCACAGTAACAGGCCGTGTATAATCATAACCACTTTAGGACACCTGTGAGACACTTGCCGATATGGTATTCCAATGATGGTCACACAGCACAGTGACACGTCTATATTCTAATCTGGTTGTGATAGGTGTCTTACGGAGGAGCAGGAGGCGGTCATCTCGATGTTCGGAGCGTCTCATCAACATTTGTCTAAGCCTACTCCCCACAACTATTTCGTCGTGATCTCCCAGGACCAAACGGAGATCACCAAGCCATCTCATTCTCTATAACCTCCTATGAATGGAGACCTACCGATGTCGATATCTGCTGACAGTTAGTGGATGACGCTTAAGGTCGCCATATGACCGGCCACAGCCATTCATTTGTTTGTCGTAACATGGTGTCCAGGATAACGGATTTTCGTGAATACCGTTTGCTCTTACCCAGTTACCAGAGACGGTCCAATAAACGTCCAAAAAACACATCGGGGCCTGGAAGGATAATTTTTATAATCTGTTCAGCCAAGCGAAGCAACATTTGTAACTGACTGGTTACTTTTGTAGAACTGCGGTCAAATGTCTGTGACTTTGGGGCCCCCAAGAACCTTCGTGCGCAACAGCTCAGGTGGTGTGATTTCTAATGAAGAAGCTAAGCTGATGGGACTAGCGAACTTTTCAACTGTGCAAAATCACAATCGGATACCATAAGGATCACTAGCACATCGAATTCCGGTACTTCTTGTGAGGCATAAAGTCAGGTCCTGAAGCATTTGGCACTATGGCCATCATCATCATCATCATCATCATCATCATCATCATCATCATCATCATCCTCATCATCGTCATCATCATCATCGTCATCATCATCATCACCAATATCAAGACGATGATGTCAATGTGAAAGAATGAATCGTTCAGCCATAATGTACCTTCGGTGCCTAGCTTTCATTCCACCAGAAGGAAGCTGAGATACTGTCACACTGTCCAAGCATAGACAAGAGAAGTTGAGGTTCCGGGGCTGGGTCCGGACCAGTGACTCACCGGTTAATAAATTCGTGCATTAAACACTTAGTCGAGCTCGGTGTCAGTGTATTTAAATAAGGCCCTATGATGAACAGAGAAACAAATAATAGAGGGAGAGAAGCTTACTACAAGCACACCTGAGGTACACACGCTTCTGGACATTAACTCAGGTAACCTGGGGAAGAGATAAGAGCAGAAGTTTAACTGAAATCGGTTTTCAACCAAAATTGGGAGTTTCGCTGAAGGTGGACATCACGGACAACAGCCGCACGTTTTACACTCTCCGATTCGCTTCTTCTGAGTACAAATCGATGGCATTATCAATCATAGGCTCGTTCCACAAGATAGTTTGCAAAATTTGGAATCAAAGGGAGTATCCGAGGGTTGTTATTTCCAGAACATATCACAAAACAAGGTGTGAAAACCATCAGTCGCATAAGCATACAGGAAAACTATTTGCTACGCTTCTACCCCTCTTGAAACGACACCTTTAAACCAAGTCTCAGCATAGTAAGACAGACAGAAAAGCTCTTTACTGACCAACTTTTCACATTGGAGCAAATTCTTGTACACTGAGGTAAGTGTCAACAAAAAAGTGTCGTCTACTTTACTACCTTTTGCTTCGTCTCCTACTTCACTAACCGCGAATCTATGTAGGGACTTGAGTTGTTAGACTGTGTCCCAGCCAAATTGATCAATCTAATAAGGTTGAACCAAGGTTTGCATTGGAACTGAGCCTGGGCACCGCAGTTTGGTAATGATGCCCTCGCTCTCTCAGGTGACGCCAAATTTTTTATCAGAGACAGGTTTGTGCGCCAGTCACTGATTAACTGCTCTGGAGTTCAGCAGGGCTACAAACTCCGAATTACTTAACCTGAGCATATTGACGATGTAGCTATGTTCAGAGGTAACTACTATAGACATTCAACCGCCTCTGGACTGGAAATTAACGTCGGGAGGATGAGACTTGTTTTTCAATTACGTGCCCAATTTTCCATCATCTGTCGATCGAGCAAGAGCCCACATTCAAGTGCCTCGGTTTAGCCAATGAAGTCAGCCAAGCCAGTGCTTTCTAGTCGTCAAGTGGTTTTCTTGTCTCACTTCTCGGGCAGGTAGGGCCAACCTATGAGATAGGTTAGAACACGATTCATTACACTCAATACCCTCACCAAGTACATAGATGAACCAGGGGTTGCATCAACCTTACTCCAGATCACCGTGCTTGGGCTGGTGAAATCCGAGACATCGGAGCTGGCTTGTTGTCGTATCGGTGTAAACAACCGAAAGTCGGTCAAAAATAGACCACAACTAAAACTAGTCTCCGTGACCTTTCCTGGAATTTTGCTGGTAATTCCACCACATCATAGCCGTGTTTGTTGGCGAGCGTTCACCTGGCAGCATGGCTAGAACCTAAATTGACAAACAAATGGGTGTAAAAGGAATAGCAGGGTGAACACCTGCCATCTGTATTGCATTCCAGATCCTAACTGGACTCGAGAAACAAGTAAAATGGTGCCACCTGAACAAAAAGGAAGAAATAATGGAGATATCACAAGATCTTACCATACGACCCACTGACGTGAACATTCAGTGTCATTGTGCAGTGACAAGTTAAAAGTTCGTTGAAGTTGGGAAAGAGATAATCGCAATTGATCCATCTTACTTTGAGTTGTCTTACCGTTTCCACTTATCTTCCATCAGTGATCGCTGAATTCCACTGAATACTATAGCATTCTATTCTATTCTATTCTATTCTACTCTATTCTGTAGCTATACTATGAATGTGTCGTTTAGACCACGTCTCCAAAGGCAGCACGAAGCCTTCTCCATGATATTATCCACCCACAAGTTTAGACGTGTCTTTGCCTCTATCTTGATGCAAGAAAAAACAGATAGGAAGGATTAGGTATTATAAAACAGGAAAATTGGAGCAATACAGGTAAACTCTCTATTGACACAATTCTCTCTTGCTTCCGCGAGTTATGTGCAAAATTTTCAGAAAAATAGTTCCGGTAACAACCTGACGATATCCGTCTCTGACACATTGCTCCAAACCTTTTCAGAAAAGTATTGGGGTTCTTCCGACGACACTGGGGAGTTGGTAATTTGGATGATTGCTGTCAATGACGCAGCTAGTACATGAAGCCAAAGCATTTTAGATGTGCCAGTGACCGGGTCATGCGGAAGTTCCTTCTTGCTTTCCACTAGAAACACTGATTATTGATCCTTGAATTCAAAGTTGCCTTGCAAGAATCAATTGGGATCACGTGAAACAAGTGCTTCTGCGACGCGCAATCTTTAGGACTTTGGTGCTAAAATTAACCACGCTTGCAGTCCGCAGCTATCTGTCACATGCTCGTTCATTGTGCCATAGTCCCCTTGTGAATCGTTTTATGGCAGAATCGTCAAATGCGCACCCCTTCAAACTGTCTATGCTACAGGCAGCTGCTGGCCGCTTGCATCAATGGGATGTAAGACTTTCCCTAATATGTTTACGAATGGCTAGAACGCACTTTTGGGGGCCATAAACTCTCCCTCTACTGTTATGATCTTCCCAGAAAAACAATCAGTTGCTCCTGTGATATTTAGTAGGACATGTGGTCACACTCTGCATAGACGTCTGACAGTTTAAAGTATTTTCATTAGAATTTGAAGGAAAACTCTACATTTTATCTTAGGCCACTCAGCTTCAAACTGTAGTTCGTATTAGCGGTGAAAGTGCGGTTTTCTCGGATTGCGGCTATTTCCAGAATGCAAATTCTAGGTTCGGTTGACTGGCTGCCTATTGGCAGCTCAGATAATTTGAGTTGGGTGTGCACTTCACAATTCCGCTCCAATCTGCAGAGGTCAGCTACACCGCGAATAGAGC
The DNA here is from genome assembly GCA_004794785.1 of Opisthorchis felineus. NCBI lineage: Eukaryota > Metazoa > Platyhelminthes > Trematoda > Opisthorchiida > Opisthorchiidae > Opisthorchis > Opisthorchis felineus. The sequence goes on along the minus strand of SJOL01009489.1, from coordinate 219,202 downwards.
TTCCATAATTGGTTGAATCCAGAACTCATAAGAATGCTCTGGTTTTGTTCACGTGGGACCTGTGCACAAGCAGGAGTCGATCAGTATAGGTGTGATGTATGATTGCTATCAAGCTAACGACAAGAGTTCGGTTTCGGTTCACAGTTCCAGCAATCACTTTACCAAACTACCCCCAAGGACTGAGTGTTTTCAGGAGGGGGTACAAGAAAACCCGTATCTCAAGCCATCGACATTTGTTGAAGGGATATTTACTTTGAGTTGCAATATAGGCCATGCTTGTGGTAGAGTATTTCAATTCAGCCTAAGTCAGTGTCTCAGCTTTTTCATTTACCGAGATAACTAACTCTCTGTAGGTGGCAAGGACATCCTGAATTTTTAATCAAGATTTCATACCGCACGTGATCAGTCGTCGATAAGAACCGGTAAACAGCGGATCACCTGAAGCGAACTACGCGACTGAAGGAGTATAGCGCTTCATTCAGGCCAGTTGAAGTTAATCGAAGCTTAGCGGTACATGGTTCAAATACTAAAGAGAAAGTTTCGCGGTTGGACAGTCCTGGGTGTTAGTAAAATGATGATTTTTAGGTTTCAAACAGTTGTACGGTACTCATTAGCCTATCGGCACACAATGCTCACAGTTGCATGCTGAAAGCGCCATTCCGACACCCTATTGCATCAACAAAACACATGCATATGATAGTAGTCATTCATTACCAGCTAAGTAAATTTGATTGAATAATTTCTGTGCTACGTGCTCCGACAGGAATAACCAATGGAAAATGGTGAAACCCCACGAATGCAGCCGTACTTATCGT
>SJOL01009489.1:159733-217162 GCA_004794785.1 Opisthorchis felineus | reverse complement strand
GAATCTTTTGAACGGCTTGATTATATTGCGGCTCACAAAATGAGAAACTGCGTGCGCTACGTAATGCATTGTTTAGATTTTCGCGATCGATAATTACAGATCTACCTGTTAATTTGCATTTTATTGTTAGTCATTTGGAAAGGCTTGGGAGAATAATATGGTAGAAACTGTAAATGGTTCAAGCCATGTTCAGTGCGAGCGTTCTAGCGTACCTGCATTTTTTTAGCCTACTTCCAAATCTGTCTTTCCAGGAAGAATGGAAATCCCAGTTGTCAGTGATTTTTTCTGGTTCCACAACCGTTGATTGTTTGTGATCCGGTGGTATCACCATTGATAGACTGATGTTCCACATTAGGCCGTTTTGGTGTGTTGCACGGGCTTCCCACTTGGTTTCATGCGCGCAGTCAACTGTTTCTCCGATGCCATTGGCTTGCACGTCGTGCAGTGTTGCTTACGGCTGTGGAAACACTCGAATTGTTACCATGATCTCATAAGCTCTGAACCTAACAAGCCAAGCAAAGCTGCTGGAGAAATCAGAGCCAGACCGTCCCAACAGGCACAGTCAGCTCCAGAGTCAAGCCAGTGATTAGTCGGACAAATATCTGCTGTGTTTTTTCCACTTAGCTAAGTAGTATCACATTACGTGTAGCTAGATCACTTTACTATCAGGAAAGTTATTCTGCTGTGCATGTCCGAATGAAAAGGCTCCGTTGACTTTGGCGTTTCATGGGTTTTGCTGTCTAGCTCTTCCACAAAATTCGGAGTTTGAACGCTGTCACACGTTAACTAACCAGCGACTGCAAGCTCCATTCGGATGACATCCAGAGGCATTGTTTTCAAGAGATACTGGAGAATTTAGGAAGGCTGGCGGTCGAATTCGAAGAGATACAGGTGCTTCAAATTATAATTGGGGAAAATCTTCGAGGTCCTAGCGTTGGGGAAATGACTTAGCTTAGTGAGGAATCGGAACCTAGATACGCAGAACGAATATCTAGCAGGTTATTCGTTTGACCAACAGCTGCGAGCCAGGTGAACAGGACTATTCATTCAAAAAGTGACTTTCTTTCGACCCGTGTTATTTTCTGTCTGCTATAGAGCATTTTTCACGCACTTCAAAATGTGATGTGACACGGCGCGCACTTTGAAATGTGACCTGTTTTGGCGTGGTGCCCATCCGCCGGCATTAGTTGTCTGTAGTCGCCTCTGTTTGTTCAGTATATTCAGCAGAAGCTGTTTAATCCTCCTGGAACAGTCTGGAGACCTAAATTGGACCTTTTACGTGCCTCGTTATATCATTACGATTTCCCAGTAACTTTGATTAATTATACCGATCTCGTCTTCCATATAGTGTGTATCCTGCGTTGGTTATTCATGATTGTCCTCTACAACAGCCTGAATGGCTGTAAGTTGTAATTGCTCTTCTACTGTCACCGTCCTGTTGTCTGTTATTACCCCGACCGCCTAATTTCCAAAGCACAGGCTTAACTCTCTATCTCCCTTTTTTAATTCGGGCATGCGGAAGCTCGTATAACATCGGAAGCCGACTCAGTGGCATCGGTTTTACTGTCCTGGGGCCCACACTTGGTTTCATCAATGGCAAACGTGGGCGAACTGTTTCAGCTGATGGAAGGAGTTCGACTTCCAGTTCAAATCCACAATCACATTGTTACTGCTCGGGTAGTGTTGAGCTTACCCCTACCGCCCAAGAAGCAGCATCTAGCTTGAGTCTGTCCTTCTCAGTGCGTGTTCCTCAGTTTGCAAGTTAATAACTTGGTTCTCACACAGTGATGTTGCTGACATTAAAGACGATAATCATTGCAGAATCTCTATGGATGACAAACGTCATGCATGGTTTTAATGGAGAGTACCTGATAGGCTAATGGAGACGGTAACATCAGCAACAGTAACACCTTGGCCTAACGGCCTTACAACCAATGGGGGAAAACAGCCAAATAAAAACTGGGACGAAAATTGAAACATGGCGATGGTACAAAAAAAAGACAAATGTGTGCGGAGAAAACAATCAAGAACAGCATTCTCACACCTCCAGGTAGCATTAACATAAACACATCTGAGCATCATGTGAGAGTGGGATACTATAAACAGGAGTGATCAGCGTCCTTTTGCGTACCACACAAATCCAGCACAGCGACGGACAAACGTTAGCTTGGCAGTCCGACGAGACGGTTACAGCCTTCTCCTCTAGGGGTTCCAGACACGGACAAGCAGAATCACTTGTACTACAACCAGTAAGACCCGGAGACCCCACAACACTCTATTGGACTGTAGGCCTTTTTATTTTACGTTGCCATATCATGGTTTATTTCCTGTGAAATTTTCACTAAAGGAAAAGCAATGCTTTCTGTGATAGGCAACGACCAGTTTTGCGTAGTGCAACTCCCAACTAACTTGACCCAATAAACGTTATTTATTATTCTCAGAATTTCTTGTTCAGTTTTTCATGACAAGAAAAAAATCATTCAGCTGTATCACCCTTCCAGTGCCTAACTGCCATACCATCCGAAGGAAGCACAAGGGCTGGGATACTGCCAGGTTGCCCAAGCCTAGACAGGGAAGTCGTGAGGCAGAGGTCGGGATCGAACCCCAAACCTTCCGGCCAGTAAATTCGCTCTCTAACCACTGGGCCATCATGAAATGACACACTCATGTTAGATCCTGCCTCTCAGGATATTCCAACTCCCAAGATAGGCCGAATGTCCCTTCTACGTGAGGCACTCTCCTCTGGAAGGAGGCATGACAACAAGAATGTAAAAACAGAACTGCTCAATAAGTATAGCGGCAGTAGTGTAAAAGAGGTCAGATCCATGGTAAACGGACAAATCGTCTCACTTCACGTGTTTCACCTGCGGTGAAAACTGACCCAACCCTATACATTCTCCTCGAAAACAAATACGCATTCGTTCTGTCGTTATTTAACGACGAAAACACTGGAGTCGATCGAAGACTTGTTTTGCATACGCGGGGAGTCTTTGCTTGCGAGCTCTGAAACACTTGATTTCCCATATCTTCTTCATATGGGTGAGAAGAAACTGGAAAACTAAAAAAAATCTATTGTCTTAAAGAAGGTCGTCTGTTTCTTTGACTGGGTCTGTCACTAGTCTGTTACTGAAGTGATCGTTTGAACCATATTTCCTGTTGCAGTTGGGCACTGGAAAACATATTTTTTCTGTAAATGAAGTCTAACGCAGGATGGACATGACATGCCAGTAGTGATCCAACTGTGTGTGACAGCAAGTGGAAAACTGCAAGGCGGAGTTTTGGTGTCTTTCTACTGTCAGAAAAGATAAACAAGTCGGAAAATCTTACTCAGAAATGCTCTCCGAAAATTAACCTTCATTTTTTTTGCACGGCAAATTCTCTCTGGGAAATATACAACCAGTGAAAGGTTATCGATGATTTTTACGGACATATTGAGACATTAAATGAATACGCAGTCGAAAAAATGCTGGGTATTGCGAGACTGTTAACTTATGTCTTCAAGCTGGATAAACCACTGAAGAGTGTAATTCCTAGCACCAACCTACCTCCCCTGAACCCTTGAGTCCACATTCTATCATGTCTTGATCTGTGCGCTATGTCCAACAGTGGCGTATGCTGAATAAATGATGCGAGCCGTGTTCAAACACAAACTGACTGTCACTCGATATGTCGCGGCGTATCTTGGATGAATGGGACTCGCTCCATTTCACATAGTCTAGCTAACGGTTCATCGATGAGCCTGTTAATAACTTTTATGGTTTTTCTAGTCTATGCTTGAATGTCGTAGAGGTAAGAGGTCTTCGGCTTAGATACCGAGGAGTCCATTAGCACCGACTATTCACACTGCAAAAAATCGTGTTGCATAAGTCTTACCGACAGTGTTTTTCTCAGCCGAGAAGAGGGAATTCCGTATTTAGAACACTTTGTCTGACTTGGTAGAACTTGAGGAGGCGAGACCTCTTACTTTCGAATCGAACGGATGCAGTTTTCAAACCCCTCCTTGATGTCACTGCCACTGAGTTTTGAGTTGACTATCAACTTGAAAATATCATGTCCTGAGGGATGCCAATACATTACCCGGCCGTTGTTCGCTTAGGTCGGCAGTGTGTTGCAAACGTTTTGTCGCCAATCGAGGTGACATGATCGGTGGGTTGTTGTGAAGCGGAGTGGAGCTGTGTGTAGGCAGGTGTGAGTTGAGAACACGACAACAAACCCCATATTTATCGAGTGCACACTGAGTGTCGTTGTTTTGTCACGATAAATCAAAAGCTTTTCTAGTTCCTCTTTGGAGTAATCTGGGCAACATCGAAAACCAGTCGTTTATACTGATCTAGCTGAAAGGGATCGATATGCATTTTATAGGGTTCTACTACTTCACATTACAGTGATGTCCCAGGTGAAGATATGCAATACTGTTGCAGATGAAACGGGTTTACTCGAGGCAAAACAAAAAGTATCCATCAAAAACTTAAAAAAACATTTAAACCGCTTGGATTTCACTCAAAAATTGCGGAATTCAGATTATCCTACTGAATCCTCACATGATAAAGCGTCTACGTTGAGGAAAGGTTTTTGTAATCCCCGAAGATATTCCAATACCCGTGGGAAGAGTTTCATGTTTATTTCAGTATGCGCAAAGAACACGATGAAACTAGAGTGCAGTGGTTTCAAGATTCGGCGTCCAGAAAACTCTGTTTTACTTTTTTCTGAAAATTGGAGTGAAGAATGTGGGTCAAGGTGCGGTTTTCCACGATTAATTTGTGCTTCAAAAACAGTCAAATTTTTACTACTCGAAAATGAGATGTAATGGATGAATCTATCTCCAAACTTCTCGGGTCTGGCAGTTCTCACATCCCGACGGGACCGCTCTTGCAAGTTTTCACAGAAGAAGAGCAAATGAATTCTGTTCTTAGTAATTCGCTTCCTGAATATGGAATCCGTAACGAGTCTCAGAGGAGGGAATTGGAATTCGGTCCTCTCTAGCACCGTCGGGTGTTCTTGTTGGAATAGAATCGCCACACAGCCAAGAGCGATCTTCTAAAGCACATCGAATCAAGTTAATATTCACAATGAACTGTCGTAGTGTATAGCCTACCTGAAGTTACAGTCACACAATCATTCGGTCAAGTATTCGTGTCTTACAGTTTTGTGGCGAATACGTCGAGGTGACTGGTTACGCTATGCACAGAATTTTCACTTTTGAAATCAATCTGTGTAAATGTGTCTACGCCTTGCTTTAAAATCGAAGCTGAAACCCTTATGATAAACCTCTGAATCAGAACTCGGTGTTTTCAAAGACGGCTTTGGTTTTCACAGCTAAATGCAGTCAGTGAACAAAACTGTCCGCAGAATTATGAGAAAATATCACGTTCAAAGATTGCATAGCGGTCCGTTGAAAAAGCACACAAAGCTACTTCGGGTACGGAATAGTTTCTCAAATTGTGCATCCTACATTTTTCCAAAATTATCTCTACCAATCAAAAGATCGTCAGTATAGGGTTTTCAACAAACGACATGCTTTTGAGGGAGACGGAGTAATGCTGCAACGGAAATGTCCTGAACAGAGGCTGCATTCACAAGGATAGCGAAAACGCCCGGTCCCAAAGTGGTCTAAGATGAGGTAGGTTGCCTCCGCAAAGACAGCCTACTCATCTAGGTTGAAAGGCATTTTGTAAGCACTTAATAACACGACAAAAACTATTGCCCTGGCTGTTCAGTAAAAAAAATCCAGAAGATAACAAACATCTTACGGGAGGCTGTCTGTTTAGCCTTCATCTCAGTGCAAAACCACTGGGATCAGGAATCGGTCAGCTCACGAAATCGGTCTATAATATACGCATTGTAGAATGTCCCCAGATCTGCAGACGTGTAAAAATGTACTTTGAAAATAATTTTTATTGCGAACCACTGTACTTCCACAACACTGTTGGCGGTTCAAAAAACGAACTTTATGGCCGCTGGTTGGTTGCTGCGCCTCCATGGATTGACGTAGGGTCTCCTCACTCAGGTCGAACTTGGTCGATTCTTGCACACACAGCAACCGCGCAGTTCCCACCTAAACGTAATGAAGATGTCACCTCGACTGGTGGTGAGACGTTTGCAACGTAATTGTCCAGCTTAGCGAACAAGCCTATCTGAAATACCAATGTTCTCTTCATCTGCAAACTGAACTTTAGTGTATGGGGTCAGACCAAACAGATTTGATTGTCACCCCACTCAGAGTTACTTGAGGTTGTTTTAAAATTCCTAATTTTTATCAGAAAAAACAAGACACCATCAGGAGCAAGTATACCGGAAGAAAGTGCCGAAGACAAACTTCTACGCATTGAAAAAACCTTGTTCTGTGAGAATGTTCAACTTTGTTTTGGGTAAACTGGTTAAGCAACTACTTTTCAAGATCATTTGTGGTCACTAGTTAACAGACAGAATAGGGCTGCATTTGGCTCATTTTGTAGTAGGGACCTTGTAAAGACCGCAGTAACCCCCTCAAGAACTTAACTGTAAATACATTTACTACGCACTCCTTGGAGACTTTTCAGCATTTGAATATATGAGAAATCTCCTTGGAGCCAACTCATAACTTGGATCAGTTCATCGGACAGGTGAGGAAAATTTTGGCACAATGTATTGTGCGCAAAATATGCTCCACTTCCGGCTAAACATGTTCCATAATCCTGATGACTTTCTGCTTATAGGTAGCAAGCTCTGAACAAGATGTTATCACCTATTTTCACCAATTTCGTTTTAAAAACTTCAGGGGAGAGGGAAAGCGGTGTGAATGTTTGTCGCAACTGGCAATTCGAGTCGAAGAAACTCGAATTTCCTGAGTTGGAGTACTCAACTCGGCCTGATTGTTTGAACGTCGAAAGTGAGGAGACTAACGACTGGGTGTTCTAGCATTTAGATCACCTTGGGTAGAGTGATCTCCAAAGTTTACAAAAACTTTCTGTTCGGCAAAAACGTATGAAACGAGTTCCGGTAGACAGTGCTCTCCTTGACAAGCAAATCTGCGTTGGGTCAAGGTCCCACTGCGCCGTGTTTTTTCCACGAAGAATGCGGCTTCATACGAATCATCGTCCACAAAAATAGCTTCCCATTTGCATCATAGCTCCAAAGAACAGTGGTGGATTTGGCACGGATTTAGATTAATCTTGGCACTGATACATGCATTTGTCAATCTGCTGGTCTTAACAAACCTTGTGATCGCGTCTGAGAACGATTCGAACCCATGATATGTGCTAAAAAAGCAAGCTGTGGAGGTCTCTTCAGGGCCTTAAAGTTCACTGCAAGCCTCAAAAGCCTACAACTGGTTTCTTTCAGGGATCGGCTTCACAAAAATATGGTTTCCCCGAGGGTGACGACTGTGATTCCGGATGACCTATCTACCCATCAGTAGACCAAAGTTTTCTGAAGTAAAGTTTAGATCTTAATGCGGTAGGCCATGACCACCAACTCACCACCAACTTTTCGGAAAAAAAACGTTGAAAAAATCTACGTCAGCTGAATAACTTCTCGCTTATTTGTAACCCTAAGTGTTTAGGTGTTATTACCTCTTGCAGGTTTCGGACATGTAGGGCCAGGTTCCTTCCACCTGTCTGCTCACAAAAATCAATTACGAAAGCTGCTGAGGCGAAAGAACTAACTCAGCGTTGAACTTGGCCTACGTAGAATGCCCCTGTTCCTATCCCCTCCTATGTAGGAGACGTAAAACTATTTCAATGTAGGCCGTATCTTCATTTATCTTCATTCTAACCTGTTTGCAATTGATATTTTTGACAGTAATTTCTTTTTACAAATCGTGAACATCGATGACCTTGTTGCCATTCCAGATTACCCCTTCTTACATAGTGGTAAAATCGATGCGGCAGAATTCATGTGTTTCAGTAACAAGTGGCCGAAAAAATGAACAGGCGTGTGACAACCTATTATAGTGCTCAGTATTCATGTCTTTATTACCTAAAGCTCACGATGTTAACAATGGAGTCACCATGACAACAACGTAGGAACAGACCAAAAACTGTCGTCTCGAGTAGACACAAGACGGCCTTGCATCACACAGACGATCCTATTGGCAACACCAAGCCGCAGTCTACTGGCTTCCGTTTTATAGCCTTCTGTTGCAAACAGAAATAGGTTTTCTCCCTCCAATAAGGAGTGTCTATGGAACTTTGTCAAAGTGGCTCTGTTTGCTACTTACCTGGTTGACCAAACCCCTAGTTTCATTTATTTTCGACTGTTTGAAACACAGTACTCCAAGAACGGGATGTGAACATGAGGGGCAAGCAGTCTGCTATTCAACCTCATTGGTTCTACAAATTCCATTTGATCGATTGCCCTCGTATATCTCGATCACTTGGAAAACATTGTCGTACACTGCTGTGAAATACAGTCTTTGGTGGAGAGTGACTTCACCTTTGTACCGTGTGTGTCAGTCGATTGTTCCAGTCTAGGTTAAGGTGTTGTGTTCGTGTTGTGCCGCCCGACTGTGCTTTACGGTCTAGGGTCATATGGCAGCTAGACACCGATATGGTGTAAAACTAACTGCAGCCACACCTGAGGTACCGAGGTTTAAAGCCATAGCACTCAAGCCTATGGACGTTAAGTTTACTAGCAACACATCATCCGTGGGCGATGAGTTAATGGCTTGATTTATTTCAGTGGATGAGTGTTCATGAATGACGACCTGGAAGTGTACCAGCTTGGTGAGACAAAGTTTGAAATGACATGCACCTAATGAGCTTCAATAACTCAATTCAACAGCAGAGTAGGACAATTTTTCAAGCTCAGCTCAGCAATCAAGGAATATGGTTTTCATGCTCGGCACACACAGACAGCTACGTTAGTTTGGAACTACGAAATCACCGCAGATGTGGAAGTGTAGTTAGGCGATGCCACATGAAAGCCAGTAGTAACTTGGTTTAGAGTGGAGTACCCGCCGTGGTACAGTCTAGTGTCTACAGTTTGGAAATATACATTGTCTGATGTGGTGAGGTGACACTGGGTATTCAGCAAAATGACTAAATGAAGCAAACTGCCAGATGTATGCTCAAACCACCATATGAAGATGCCCAATAAACACAGTGAACTGTCTATGCACATTCTTTAAAAGACATTGTCCGGAAATCTGTCTTAAATATATAGAAAAGTTAAATTTTTGTTCATTATGTTTAGATCGTCGTATGCAGCGTTAAGTTTTGAGTACAGTCAACAAGTTTTTCCATAGATATCAGGAACTTGGACTTCCCTAGTGACCGTCAGCCTGATATTGCTGAACTGGTATCCATCAGTCGAATGCGCCCACGCATTGGCTAATATATTTCTGTATGTTAATCTCCTAATACGGGAAGAGAGGTAATGAGGGTTACCGTGAGTGTAGAATGTCTTCAGGTAGGCCGTGCAGTTATACCAACGGGAAGAAGGTGTCGCTTACCTTCAGGTTGACTGACCTCGACGAATGCACTCATTTGCATACCAGTTTGGTTTTAACGGTAGACTCACCTGGAGGCCGGCTGAATCTCTCCGTTATGACATTCTTCAACTGAGTTCCATGAAAACCAAACTGGTAAGCAATTGAGTATATTTGTCGAATTTCGTGCAATTCGGTTTAAAATAGGACATGAGGTTGACGGAAACTCTGGGACTGCCCCTACCTAATCAGTCCGTAGTGAAAGAGCAAAACCGGTAGTGGGCTGTCGAAGAGTTCTCAGCAATCTTGTGAGTAGTTTCCATCGTGAAATGGAGATGCCCTCTTCAATCGCGGTTTTCTCTCGCAAAATTTTGCACTGTCCTATAAGTATATTTGCTTTGAACATCGCAGCTCCACCGCTTACGTTGTGCATGGAAAACAAGGCGGGCGCTGGTATAGTGTATGTAAAACTAAACATACTTTTAAGGATCACGTGGACAAGGTACGACCCATGCAAAAGGTACGGTACAGACGTAGAGTTCCGTTCCTCGTAAAATAGCTGTTGGCCTGTAACTGACACCAGTTCCTTGGTAGCAACAAGATAATCAGTTTTCGGCGACAAAACAAAATATCACAATATTCAAACAAATGGCTCCGGAATGTGGATTTTTACTTGGTGTTTCTTTTTGTGGATAGCTGGAACGGATTATCTAACACCTTTCTGAACATGGATAATGCGCAATCACTGGTAGGCATGTGTTTAGAACAGCTTTTGTTATAGTGTTCTGAAGATGTTCACGTCAGTTTGGGTGAATGCTGTACGGTCATCCAGGTCAGCACAGATGAATCATTATATATATATATATATATATATATATATAAACTACGTAACCGGAACACTTAATAGAGTATGTCACCTAAAGGCAATTTATTCTGATGCTGTGGAATGAGCGTAAAAATTCTCACTCAATACATATATTAGCCAGCTGTTGTCCAGTTGTCCAGTTTTCATGCATGCACAGCTTGGGTCAGTGTTGCAACTGCACCATGTTCTCAGACAGACAATTTTTAATCATCGATCACGCGCAAACAAGTCGTCTTCAGAATCAGTCACGGCTGAAGTGGTGCAGCTCAGTAGCTGTGCACGTTACAGCAGCAGTGCACCTCTTGTATGACAGTTCCCCGGTGAATCCAGGCAAATGAACGTAAGTCAGGCACACAGGGAACCATTGCTAGAGTGTTGGTTGGTTGGTTTTCTTAGGGATTACGATAAAAATGTCTCACGCACCTTAAAGCTGTTCCTCCTCGAAGAGTTTGCTTTCGTTTAGGTGATACTGATGTGACGAGTATGACTTGCCCATCAGTTATTTGGGCATCAAGCCTTCAAAAACCAAGTTAGCAAGACGTGAGACTAAAGCGGTCCGTTAAATTCATAGTGTACGGTTGTTTATGTGACCCACTAACAACTGCTTCACGCAGAAAGTCTACCTACACTTTCGACCTAGCTGTGGCCACAAGTCCGCAAATGCCATTAGCTACGGAGCGCCCAGTCTGCAAAGTTGCGGTTAAAATGAAGCTAATTAACTTTTCGGGTCATCTATAGTGATTAAGAAGTTACAAAGGACAAGGACTTTGTGAATAAGCGTGTTCAAAATCGAACACCCATATTTGCAGTTGAAATCTAGTTCTGTTAGCCTGGTCAAACAATATCTGCGTGGCATAAAAATCTACTGACCAATCAGGCTTAAGAGATTTGACTGGCCAATCTAAGATGAGCCTGCTCAACAGAGCCGATAAGCAGGCCAGTGGCGATGAACCCAAAAGTGTTTTGAAAGCGCATCTGCTGAGTTTGCGCCTGTCGATGCACTCTGAGGTTTACTATCTGTGTAGCTTCAAAGATCGAATCTGCGCAATCGAGTGCATATCTGTGTTGTTTCCGTGACGATTTCTCAAGTAAGTTAATGTTGGGAATATTTTAATGAGAGTTAATGTTTCGGTCTGTTGAAATATCGGGTTATCGGCAGTATCTTGGTACAAGGGATTGAATTTAGACTTAGATAACTACTAATAATGGTGTGGTTGTTACCCTCTTGTGAGACCACCTGAGGGTCTGTTTAAAATTGTATTCTCGATCAGTCTCAGAATCATTTAAATGAGTGCCACACTAGTTTGAAGAAAATGTGAAGACAACCCAAAAACTTAAAAATGCGCCTTCAATAAGATTTTTAGCGAGAAAATATTTCGCCACGGGTTAAACTCCCCATCGTTTTTGTAGTGGAGTTTCATCGATCAGCTTCACAGTATCACGTGGTCTTTTCTAGGTCAGGTTGTTCTGTTTATGTCCACGCACCGTCCGAGTGATAAAACATAACCAACCAACATTCTAAATCAGGAACGCTAGGAGCTGGCCAGAAAATTAACATTAACCTTGAAGAACTGAAAACACCTCGGGTGAAAAAGATAAACAGAAAGTAGGGTGTTAATTATAAAAACCAATAGAAGCCATCTGCTCTTGAGTCACGTGATCCGGATACACAACCTTGCGTTGCTATTTCGGTGGTGCAAATCTTTTTAGTTTCTCGCTGAATTTGTTGTTTTAGTAGCCTTAACATGCATAGGAGGAGCACTGCGAGCTTCAGTAACGCTTACTTTTCAAGAGACAGACATTCCACTCAGACGCGAAACGGAAAAATGTATTCGACCTGACAGAGCTTACAGTGAATGAATTTGATTCACATACATCAGCAAGCCGTATCTGAAAGTGAGATGATCTAAAGGTGTAAACAGATTCCCTACTTGCTTAGTACTAACAAGTAAAGCCTTAAATTGGAATAAACTGAATCGAGCAACTTCAATACGTCCTGCTCAAATCAAGCTAATCGCAATCTCACCATTTTGATTGAATGCAATCTTAAAGGCCGAATGCTGCACCATCTAATTCATAACTCTTTACTGCTTGATGCACACGATCACTTATATTGAGCATACTTGGCCTACAATTTATTGGCCACCATAAAATGGTAGATGAAATGTTGTTCCCAATTTCCAGAAGTACAAAATCCCCCGAACGGTGATCTCCCCGGAAACAGGTCACCTTTCCTGAAAGATGACCTTATTAAGGGATGACTTAAGAGACCAAGCAAACGAACTTGTGAGGTGCTTCACAAAGTTACCGTACAGGTTCTAGCAGCCAAGGATTTGTTCGGTAAAATGAAGGGCACAAAAGAGAGGTTCCTGAAAGGCGCAACACCTATGAGATGTCAAAACAGAACAAATGCTAAGTTTTTTGGGCACTGTAAACTTAATATTATTAGTATGGAAAATATGTTGTATATTTTGCGTTCAAACGCATGTGGATCGACCGGCTGATGGTAAAACGTGTGTACGTGATGACTCTGATTATTGATTTTCGAAATAAATTTGGGCTTGATTCAATGTGTGGTTTGAGCATAATTTAGGAGGTGGTGCACCATTTTTCAATGTCCAACAATGATTCAACTCTAACGGTCCTTCACAAAAACCTGGATAGCTTCAAATTAGTTGGTGCACGAGACCCACGTAAAGTTACTCAAAATTAGGGTGGAACTCTGAATGACTAGTTTCCTAAACCAATATGACACTTTTACGAGAGTAACTGTCAGTAACTACCGGTTTCCCCTGTACCCAGTCGGCTTCTGTTGGTTGCATGAACCACAGACAAGAGGCAAACAAAACCGCGAGAGTACACGACTCCCCTGCGGCTGAAAAAGTTAGTCAAATGGCGAAGTTCATCACTCGTAGATTTATTTATTCCGACGTGAAAGACAGATCTGAACAAAAGCCCACGGGGTCTTTGATCGATTCTTCGGGTGCGAAATGACAGTATGACCTCATTATTTAGTAAGGAATGTACTGCGCGTCTCGTGGTAGGCCAGAGTCAAACAACTTTCTAATGTATTTTCATAGTTACTTTGATAAATTTTGGCTGTCTGATGAAATGATAGCCATGTGAACCTTGTCAGCGAAAGATGGCTGTTTTCAGACAGCCAAGGAGTCAAACCCAATAAACTTGGACGCGTACAGATCTGGGCCCGTTTTCGAGCTATTTGGTGGCCTTAAAACCGCAACTGTCTTAAAAAGTGTGCTCATATGTCAGTAATTTTCATGTGAGACTGAGTCTCTCCACGTTAGAAACCTGGAAAACAGTAGAGTTGTCTAATGCAAGAGCAGTTTACATCACACGAAACAAGAGACCTAAGAGAATCAATAATCTACGACGCTCTACCATTCATTTAGGCGGTAGCTAATCAGTGCTATTGCACGATATGTCTACTGGCACACCTAATTGTTCGGCCGCATAATCCAAAGAATGTCTACGACGACTTCTCAGACGAGCCGGAACAGTAAATTTGTCTTTATTTGAGACCATGAAGAAGTCACATCCAGACTACCCAGGCTCAAACGTGCTCGCTCGCTTAGACGTGGTCAACTCGGTCCGCGCAATAATACTGTTACAACCGATGTTTTGCTAATCAGATGTTCGGAATTTTTATCTCAACGCAGCTAGTGAACCGCAAGTCCAGTTTGTCCTGCTCTGCGTGTGTCTTGATCAGAATAATCCGGCCGGGTACAAGAAGAAGATGGTTCAGACGAGAAGGATGCACATTTAAAGTTCTCGAGAATGATAAAAATACCAGCTTCTTAATTGTATTGGTGTTAAGGTTGGTAAACACAAAATTCATGGTCCCACGGGGTCTGAGATAATGCAGGGCGCTAAGATCTGAACAGGAGGGCAGTTAGTGTCCCCAGCCAAAGCTTTTGGCTCAAAAGCCTAACCGTAGGCCAGCGTCGGTTGGCGTAAGACCATCAAAGCAGTCTACATTTTTAAGAAGCAAGTCGCTACACATATTCCAACTCTCAACTCTTTTAAAAGTTGAGTAGTTCATTGCAGATGTCTAATCAAAGTGCTATTCTCGTTCCTTGTAATGAAGCTTTCAGAACAGAGTTTAAGATCTCATATCCAGGCAGCCTACAAAAGAATACAGGCAATTCCGGTCGATTTTTCCAAGTGAGGTTAAGAGAAGTCGTATTATAAGATCACAAATTTCTTAGTGCATGCAATCATAAAAGCTGACTTCAGAACGAAGTGTTTTTTATATCAGGGGGGAGATATCATTACTCTTGCATCAAGGAGCCTATTTAATAGACGGGACACACTGCTCATGAGGTTGCTGCGACCTCTTCGATAGTCCACGACCGGTTTCGCCTTTTTCTAGCCCATCAGGTAGACGTAATCTCCGAGGTTCCGGCAAACTTATGTTCTAAATGAACCCAAAGTGGACGTAATTCTTGAATTACACCCATTGGAAAAGTGATCTGGTTTTACTGGGGGACTCAGCTGAATCCCAGGTGACCCTGTTGTGTGTGATATTCTTTGACTGATTGTGGTGCACAAAAGCCGCTTTACATTCCAGTGAAGGCAGGGCGCTTTGATTTGGTTTGCTTTTTAAGATGGATGAAGGCTAGATAACAACAGCTCAAGTGAAACTGAGGCAGTTTTTGCTAACTTGAGAGTCACGTGGTCATTTGGACACTTAAGTCTGTATCCATGGCTAAGCCGGGTGATCGATAGGAATCGCTTTAGAGTGGAGTAGGCGTCCCGGATAGAACTACGAAAACAAAACGTTTACCTGGTACGGAATTACGGTCTCGAAGGAATATCAGATCCAGATGCAGCTTTGTGAAAGAACGCTGGATTTTTCCTTATGGTGTACTTTACTAAAAAAAGATAACACTGAAACATGTGACAGAAAGTTATTCGGTTAACTAACGAATGGATTGACCACCCTGCTGATGCGGAAACACGCCGAAACTATTTGACGGGAGGTAAGAGACGCAACAGTTCCATCAAGTAATTAGCTCGTGTGTCGGTCAGTTGCAGATTGATGGAGTTTAACGAGCAAATCACTTTTGTGCCACTCCCTTCTTAGCTGTAACTTTGAGTCTTCAGGATGCTGTTAACTGCGGTAATTGACTTTATTCTGGGTGATGGAACTCAGAAGCTTGGATACTCTGAAATACACAAAAGTCCGTTATACAGTCTGGAAAGGGCACATATGCTACCATAAAGATTTTCATCACTCCTGTTTTTCACTACAAAATACTCCACCGACGAATCGGCAGACTGAGATTACCTTGAAGGCAACGCCCAGATGGCAGGTGTCCAGTAATACTGAGACAATCACGATGAGGGTGCAGACATCGCTGACTGCCCAGTCACTGAGATAGAATCGATCAACTCATTTAACCATCTGTCTAAGCTTGCTTCAAAAATGCTATGCTGCACGGAAAGGCATTGTCTAACGTTACTTTCCAACACCTGTTTATACCGGTTGTCCAACTTATCACCAGCACGACATTCTGTACAGTGAATTGTAAAACAGCGGTCTATCCATTTTTTTCTAAAAGAACTGTTCAACGAAGGGCCACATTCGCTACTGTTGCTGATGAGATTTTTTTGGCTCTAAATTCAACAGAGTTCATTTTTGTACCATTTGATAAATTATGGTCACTCCTACTCACATGAATTTAAAGTTAGCCACGCTTCTAACTGTAGGATTTCGCAAAGGAATAAATCTCATCTTATTTTAAGTGGAACATTGTGTTTAATAATCCGCCTCCAAGTCAGCGAGGCACTCACAGCTGTAGTTTTTCACTCCTTTCGGAAGATCTGATCACAGTATCAACAATCGTTAAAAACGGGTCATTTTTTAAGCAATTCTGACGTAAGATCATGCCGGCTTATTGGCATCACTCAGACGGAAAATCACCGGCAGAATGCTTGTGCCATCAGTCATTTCCTGTGCTGTCCGTCCGGTCCTGGAGAAGAGGCACAGCTTCCCTGAACTTTAGCACGCTGCCATAGTATTACATGAAAGCTATCTTCAGGCAAATATCAATAATGGGATCATTCAACTTAATGGCTTGACTACTTTTCAGGTCGAATATTTAGACTCTGACGTCCTCACCAAAAAGTGTGACAGATTTGTTTCACCAGTGCTTTTGAAAAATGTTGTATGTGAAAGAGTGACAGGGATTGTTTCAATATCCGAGAGAAATCGCCAGTTTATTGGGCAGCCTATTGTATATCTGTACTCTTGAAGCTGTTTGAGAAACAGAGAACAAACAATAATTGTTCAGCTACAATACACTTTCGGTGCCTAGCTATCATGCCATCTGAAGGTGGCACAAGAGTTGAAACACTATCAGGTCGTCCCAGCCTAGACAGGAACAATCGAGATGCTGGGGTTGGGTTCAGAACACGCACCTTCCGGTCAAAAAGTTTGCTTCTTAACCACTAAGCTACCTTGGTCTTGAGAAACAAAGATGAGTTACCCGAATAAAACGCAAATACTTCCTATCAGTTTGTCTGTAAGAGATCTTTCTCCACAGTGGAAGATTATTTGAATCTGTTATTGACCGTACAAGGCGGTTTCAAGAGCGCCGCCTGTCACTCAGTGTTTCGAAGCGTCAGAAATAGCGGTGTCCGCATCCAGATGAGGTTATACAATGATGTACTCAGTAACTTTTCTCACATCACTTCTGATGAGCTTTGCATCCCAAGACCCTTCGTAATCAAGCATCTGGAACTGATCGTTTCAGGTAACTCTGGATTATCCCTTCTTATTGAGCTCACCTACGCCGAATTCGGGGAACCGAAAGGTTGCACTTCCAAACTCTGGATGCTGCATATATTTCATGATTTGAGCTTGAAGCTGGCCACTTTGCGTATCCTTCAAGAGTGGATTTGCTGCTTTCCCCAAGTTACGTAAGGAGGACTTTTACCTCATTATGTGGTCCACAAAGCACACAGTTAATTATGTACTTGCATGTGGTCGGAAAAACATGGACGTTTGGTCCCCTAAACCAGTTCCATCGAAACAGCAGAAGATAGCGCGTTTCTGAGGTTTGATATTTCTGTCTTCAGTTGCAAAAGCAAAACATTCATAAGTAAACAGCGTACTAACAGGGTTTGAAAATCAGAAGTCTCAGCAGACCTTCGGACAAAATTCAGGGTGGGATCAGTTCCAGAGTAAGCCCTGACCTGCGAGGGGGCGGTCAACAGCTTGGCCGATCTCAGAGATGCGTCGTGTAACTCATGTGTCACTTGAATTGTCACTGATGTCGTCTAGCCGCATGGCTGATAACAACTTGTGTAGAAAGCGCTCAGGAATCCGCGGGGAGGAAGGTATCGGTCCCATCCACCAATTTATGCCCAAATGCAGCTTCAGGTGACCTAATATTTACCGTGTGGAGTAGGCTGGTCGGGTTCACCATTCAATTTAGTCTGCAACTCAAGTCATCTGATCGCGGAGACCAACTGAGCAGCTTAGACCATGCAGTTTTTGGACAGGTTTGAATTTCTGCCGCCCCTGAATAGTACACACCTTAGGTACACTGCCATCCATAGCGGGTGGTATGTTTGGTTTACTGTGAAGGACAATGGGCTTGTTCCTATAGCCGTAGGCGATCAGTGTCCCTTTCAGATGCCATTTTGTTTGCTGTACATGGGTTTCTTGCTATGTGAAATGGTATCCCTACCTAGCTTTGTTTATGTGCAATGAGCGATAATTTAGTAAGGCGTAGATGGTGGTCACTCCGCAGGATCTTCAGATAGACCGTCCGTTGAAAAGTCCCATTCGGACGTAGAGTCATGAGGACATGTTGGAAATCTAAAGTCCTATTCGACCCGAACTCATGAGACGCTGATAGGTTGTGGTGAATGTGATTCATGGTAGCAAAAGCTGAGCTAAAAATACGCTCAGAAATAAAACGAGAATATCACCCGCATGATATTCCCCTGGCGGGACAAGACACATAAGTTTATTAGAAACTCTTAGACAGTCCACGATAGGTTTATCCGTACTCGGAGCTGATCATAAACGAGATATTCACCTTGGATTCAGTAGAGTCTCCGTTAAAACCAAACTAGTGAACAACTGAGTGTGCTCGCTAATCATCCATATAACGGTCATCAGGACAACGACTTGCGTTATCATCCCAGATTAGGTTGTCACATTTTGCCTGGAGAACATCGGCCAATGGGATTCTGATAGCAACGTCGGTTTGTCTGTAGGCAGTTCCGTCCAAATGCTTTGCGTAAAGAACATTGTGAAATCTTTTGATAAGTCAACTGGCAAACGCAGTGAAGCGTTGTATACAGTGATGCATTTGTAAATGCGATTAACTGTCGCCCATAGTGGGATATCAGTGAACAAGGAATGCTATTTTTAACACTACAACCGACGGCGTGTACGCGAAAATGTGAACATCAGTATGCATTCTCATTATCATAATCATCATCATCATAATCATCATCAAAGACAGCAATATCAGTGTTGACACTGATGCTTCACTGCCGTATGCTTCACTTCCGTGTGTATTCTACAACCCACGCAACCGCCTACAAGTAAACCGAAATGTCGATTCGGACCATCTGTTTATTCGGAAATCGACTGCACCTTAACTAGTCTCATTAACCCAACCATGACGTTCCGTGTTCGATTTTTGTGTACATGACTCCTCATTGGAGATTCTATCCTTAAAATCCTAGAAGCACTGTACAATTGCTGTTTCAACCTTATTGGGAATCATCAGAAGTGCGCGTCTCACGAAACTCCAGGGGTTTTCTAACCCCCGACCTTCCGGCCAGTGGTTGCACACTTCGTGGTTTGGCGGAGACCAGTTGATCAGCAGTGTGAATAACTCGCTATTCTCAGATCTCACCAAGCTACTGACCATACCTTCTGCGTCGGCGGATGACCAAAACAGCAGGATCTTCAAACTGGCTGTGCTTTCCAACTTTGGAAGGTATTTTGTTACAAACTCACAAAGGATCACCCCATTTTCAGTTCGAAAGAAGTGAAGTTCAACGTCAGAGTACTCACCAGCAGTCTCTGCGCATTTGGAAGTCTTTGAAAACGCATGTTTCTCAAGCATGCTAGATAACCAAGCTTACCTGCTCAATGACATAATTAGGCCAAGAAAGACTAAAAATCCTTTAGCGATATCCGTTCAGTGACATTGAGGGTCGTACGCTCATCCGAGCTTTTGCCCCGGAAACAAACTAAACTGCTTGTACACATTTTTTCGGTTGCACCGTCTAACTACGGGGCTATGATTTGTCTGGCTGGAACCACGCTGTCAGTTTTCGTAACAAACGGGGTGCTGTTTTGATGTGCACATAATTAGACTGGGGTTGTTTCAAGCACGTCCAATATAAATATTTCACAAAGTGTACCAAGTACCTAAATCTGAAATACAAGGACTGTTTTTTCCGGTAATCACCAACCGACTGTCTTCACGAAAGCCTGATACACCTGGTACATCTGCTACTCCAGTTCCAGCAGTGGCTCCCTTTTTACCGTCACTAAGGCTTGTTCGGATCGGCCTTTTTGAGTACCTGCTGACAACTCAAACAGTTCTGCTCGTTTCTATCTAACGTTTCTGGACAGAATCAACAATGTGAATTTGCCTACAAGGATGGAGGTCCAAACGGACCATGTTTTTTTAAATAACAACCATATCTTCATAGCTTACAGGTAAACTCCACTTATCTATTCTGATCACTGTATTTTGGGCACCTTCCCCGAAAGTAGACCTCAGAGATAATCATTGGGCTATTGAATAAAAAACCTGTTGTCCACCAAATGATATCACCCTACTGAGGAACAGGTTGTCTACCGCCGATTTTTCTATTCTCATGAACATGACCCCTCCGCACACTGCCTCGCCGCCTCAGCCAGTCTGGTAGTTTAGTCACTTGGTCTGGCGAAACTTTCGTGTCAAAAGTGAAGCATAGCTCAGCCATAAACCCACCGATTGTTTACCAAACCCTTCTGAAATAAAGTCGTTTAGAGGTAAGAGAACATAAGTGAGTAAGCACACTGGAGGTGTACCACCACAATCAAAGTTTTCGGGACATTTGGCAGGCCGTGAAGTAGCTTTGTGGCGAAGGATCGGGAACCGGAAGTTTACGATCCTGTCAACCTTATCAATTACGTTCACTGCCACAAGTGACTGTGCCATCACAGATAGCGTAACATTAAAGGAAGTAAATAGGAACATGAGGCAGCTGAACTCAGGCGAAGCTCATGGCCCCAATTACCCGTAGCTTTTCCCGTTCAAACAGCATTTTGAGATGCTCAGTGAACATTAGTGAAAACACCAGAAACGAGCGATTCCGCTGGGTTCCAGGTAAGTCTCCCGCAAAACCCCAAATTTGTTTGCAAATGAGTGTATTTCGCTAAATAGCTAATTTGTTTACTAACTGCCTTGTCGTTCGAACCACTCCCACTCGTGGTGAGTCGCTAAGATGACGAACAGACGGGAAAATTTAGACAAAGTTCTTGGAATTCCATTCTTCTGATAGTGTAGACGGGTACTCCAAACTAGCATGCGTTTTTCTCCCCTCAGACTCGCTCTACAGTAGACACCCGACAAAAAAGGTAACGCACTGCGTCCGTTTAGCGCTGTATACAACACTGGTTTTAGTAAACTTGACAAACTGTTATTACTACGATTTTTCACGGGGATAGAAGATGAACAACGTCTGGTGAAACTAACAAAGACTATTCTACAAACGGCCCAATTCAAAAGTGTGGGGACAGCTTCTATTCTCTAACACCAGCTAACAGTGGTGTCCTCCAGGTTGCCCTTTCGCCATTTTTCTGTTCGAATGTAAGACACATAACCATCCCTGATATTGTCATTCATTGGAAATACGTAAATGATGAAATAGGAACCGGCCTAGAGCAAAAATTCCGATCCAAACTGTGCAGAAAGAATTTGTTAGCTGGTCAGATGAGTGCTCTGTTAATCCTAAAGTCCCGAAATGTCAGGGCCTTTTTCTTCGCCTTCGGTCAGCGCTACAGTGACCTACTCACAAATTTCACTGACCCTCTTCTCAGAACTTTCTCTTTGAAATACCTGGGTGTGATCAAATACCAAGTAACCGGAGGTGGTCCCTCCATCTCCAAGTGGTTTTCAGTAGTGTTCGACGTATGGGTTTTTGTGCTTTGAGACTGAAAACGCTTTCTGTTCCCTTGGGCCTTATTCATGGATTTATGAGTTCTCATACTCCCCCCCCTGTTATCTTCCCAAGGACCCTTATGAACGACCAATGCTTTTCATTGTCAGACTGTTAAAACAATGTCCTGGGAACAACAGAGTCCTATGTAACCTTTTGGTCAGATTTGTTGTTGCTTGTTTCAACTTAACTTAAGATTCTTTCCGACCTTCTTCATCCTCTTCAGTAGTCAGCCACTAAAATCACGTCTATCTAATACATTCTTGCGAAGTACAAAATTTTTCTCACCAGAAGTTCCATTCACCATGGTTCTGTAGTTCATTACTTGGTCCGTTCCGAAAGGACTAATATAGTGTCTCGTGTACTTGTGTAAAGCGCCGATTATTGACCACTTTGGGTGATTTTTAACGCAAACTGAAGTATTTCCAAGTGATGCCGTTTTAAATTTGTGTGCGATAAATTTCCCTTGAGATGTATGAAGATTTACCTGACGTCACTTAATTGGCAGTGTTAGACTTCCTCCTTGGAGGAACCGATCGAATGCCCAACACCTCATTTGCTTTCTGAGTCCGTTTCAAATTCTTACATCCGGATGAAATTTAAACTCACTTTTGTTTCCACCACAGTCATGAGCACTACTCTGCATGGTCCGATGCCTGCTTCAATATACCTTCTTAATAGACAGTCTTTGGCTACGGTCTGTAGTTGAGTGAACTATATGTATCCTCAAACCCCTGCACGCACTTCCCTTTACCTCATGTTCTTTTAGGCTTTCCCAACTCCGCTGTAGGTTTGTACCCTAAAAATACCACCTCCGGATAGATAAATCTATTCTTGATTTTGGCTTGCCTTCGCCGGATATTCAATGGTAAGGCTGTGCTTTATCGCGGCTGGCTGTCACGCAACCTATAGGAAAAAGAACAATTTATCTCTTTTCAAGACGTCAACTGCCGAGTAGAGTACAATGAATTCAACAGCATGAAACTCCGTTTCATTCTTAGTAGCAATTCTTAGTAGCGATTTTCGCAAGAAAAGTAGTCGTTTCAGCCAACGAGCCACAAGTCTGGCCACAAGAACGGTCATATAACTCTCACGGTTATCTTTCGTTTCCTTTCGATTGTGTAGAAAATCAGTAGGAACAACATTGCATTCTTTTGGAATCATGGGCGTAAAAATATTGAAGTTTCACGACAGATATTTTTGTTTAATTAGTGCTACCCTTGGAAAAAACTGCCAAGCGTAATAAAGGATACAATGATGCCATAAAGTAGTCGATTATTGTTGAGTTTTATTGGCGGGGGTGCTCCAAGTACGTAACTTAATAAGGCGCATTTCTGATAATTTTTTGAGCCGAAGAAGTGAGGTTGTGTTCCACGTAGTACACTCATTTGCAAACAAATGTGGTTTTAACTGGAAACCCAACTGAATCCCATATAAAGCCCTCGTTTGTGACATTCTTTAACTGAACGTGCGGCACGAAGACCACCGCATGTTTCAGTTAGTGCGATATTCGAGATATCGCATTATATTTTCTTGAAGAAAACTGCTCACAAGGTTGCTGAAAACGTTTTGACAGCCTTCGACCGATTACGCCTTTCTTGAGGCTCATCAAGCAGGAACAGTCTCGAGTTATTGTTAACTTTGTGTAGACATGAACTACTGTTGGACGCAATTGGCGAACTACACTTATTTGTAAATTAATTTGGTTTCAACGAGAGGCTCACATGAATCCCAACTGTGTTCTCCTCCTCTGCTCGTCTTTCCCCTACTTGAAACTAACGCAGTGAACACAGATACAACGGACAAACAGAACAATATTGTTTGTAGCGGATCGTTGCCATGTTAATTTAAGTTGGTAACTTTAACCCCGACAGGGATTTTTCCGGGAAACGTAAGTAATGCCATTTGCTGTGGTGAAAAATACTGGAATAAAATGGCCACGGTGTGAATAACTTAAAATTTCATGGGAGTGTCTCAAATAACCGGAAGCGTTTTTGGTTTTACCCAAAAATCATCGGTCAAACAAACAAAAACAAAGCGAACTTACGGTGGGGTGTTTCTGACCTACTTAAATAGTAATTTCTAATAATAGGATGTTGTTATTACTATTTATTTTGGCAATCCAGTTGTGTTGCGTACTTTGGATCGATCAGTACACCTCCTGTATCTCGCACAAATCCCATTAGTTCCCACGCACATCCTGAAACGAATCTACATGTGGTTCGTTTGCGTACGAGTGACTGTTGCTCAGCGACTAACCGGTGCACAAACCCTACTCAATAGGTGATCGCTGCGAGCATCTCACTTATTTGGATTCAGTATCTCCCCTCCTGTGGATTACTTTATTGAGAAGTACTAACTTACAATAGTTTGCAAGAGTGGTCTTCATCGCGGATGACGTGAAGGGTTTGGGACATTTTTAAACTCCAGAAACGGGGTTAACGCTCAAATAAGTGGCACAGGGGTCACCGGCTGTGGGAGGTTGTAACACTAAGGAGGGGGGAGCGAGGCATAACCCAGTGAATGCCGTCGTGTCGTGTTATCAAATCACAAAAAAAACTGCACTGCGTGAAACTGTTATATTTTATATCATTCCCGTTGGCAGCAAGGTTCGTAATCCTCTGCCGGGACGCTACGCGGGCACATCGCCAACTGGTCAGCTACACACAAATAACAGCTCGGCGGGTGCGTTAGACACATTTAGCCGAAAAAGTTAAATATGGTGGAGTTAGGATGTTATAAGACCCTGGTGTAAAAGACCAGAAATAGGATGAATGTGTCAACTTTTTGAGTCAGCAGAATCAAAAGTGTTCCTTTTTTTAGGAACTCCTCGTGATTAGGAGTTATTGTAATCGAACCTAAATAAGGACGAATATTGAGGACTTCTCGTGGGTGAACCACTGGCGAACTATACAACGTAGATCCATACAGGAAAGTGGCTACAAACTCACTGAATGGATGTATAACTGTAGAGCTGAGAGCCAAACAATCAATGCATATACTGATCGATAACACGGATATTGACCCCAAAATTTCGTATGAAGTGGTTACGCAGTGCAGCAACATTAGGCGTGCGTGCACACACGTGACTGACATCCTGTTATTTTTATAAGAGATTCCGCTGCTGGAACCCTGAAGTTTCCTAAGGAAGATATAAACATGACTCGACATCAAGGGGGCACGTCCAAAAGGACTGTTTATACTGTGACATGAAACCCGAAATTTCGCACGACCATCAAGACATCTTACAGTGGATTCGAGTGAGACTTTGATTTCTATCGCATTTCCCAGAAATTTCATCGAAGCGTCTTTGCGATAATACACAAGCGTCTCAGACTCAGAATTCAAAACTGTCTTATTTATAATCTACCAAGTGAAAATGAACTTCCTGGTGAAAAATTACTCGTAGATAGATTTTTGCGTGAGAACACTAGCGGTTCCCAGTTGTGCCATCCTACTACGCTGAGGTTTGTTGTTCAGGTACTCATCTTTAGGATGTTTGTGTGCACTTTCTATGGCTTTGTTAGCAACTGATTAGGTTGTGCTTCTTGACCGAGACGGCTATTGCTCATGACGGCTTAGCGCTGAAAGTGTGAAGGAGACCGATACCGTAACACACTACTGATAAGGTTACTGACAGTCCACTACCGGTTTCGCCCTTTTGGAGGCTCATCGGGCAGGCGTAATCCTTCATCGGCCTTTTATTCTACTTGAAGACTAAACTGTCCACAAATAGCGAAATACGTTCATTTGCAGAACTAGCTGGTTTAAACGGGAGTTTCAACCGAATCTCTCGTTTATGCTATTTTTCAACTGGCTGGGTCGCACAAGGCCACTTAGTCGGTACGTTATACGAGATGTTGAAGTATATTTTCTAAAAGTAACTACTCATATCGTAACCGAGAAATGACCTCGCTTCGTTTCTTTTAATGTGTTCATTTAACTCATTAAAACAGACTACCAAACGTACTCGTGTGAATGACCATACCTGTTCCGCATATATTGATTATCTAGATGTCACGTGACTTTTGTCGCCGGATGTTGTCCGCAAAACGGAACACCTGTTGGAACCTAAAATTAAACTAGAGACTGGGCTTATGGTTGCAGATCGTCCGCACTCTCACAGGTGTGTGCAAGCTGACAGTGAAAACGAGATGGCGCCCTTAGTATTATGGTCTACATTGGTAGTTTGAAAATCTTGCTCTGTCGATGGTTCACTGAACTACAGAAAGTGTCGTTCACACGAGCTCTTGCTTACTCCAAAGTTGTGCTTTTCGTTTTTGGTACTGCAGCCAGCGTTTTTGGATTAGTCTAATCCTGGATCACAGGAGTTACAATCTTTAACAGCAAGGGGGTAAGAAACTGGCTGACTTATTTCCTTACTAGGTACGTATTGTTTTCAGTAAGGATTACTTCTATTTGCTACTGGCTGATAACAAGCGCACTTCAACAAAATTGTCCACATATCTTGGAATTTCGTGTCACAGTTAGGGGAGGGAGGTTATTACACTCCTATTGGGAACTTTAACTTAAATCTTGCTGCAAGGATTTGGTCGGTAGAAGATGTTGAACACAATTTTCACGTGGGGAAGGTGTCAAGTTGGACAAATCCACCTGCTCAAGGTAATCAGCCATGTTGGCACAGTTTTAATGGCATAAAATTGGTACGTGTGTGAATATATTCTTTTCACAGCTGGCCCACAGGTGTTTTACAGTAATCAATGCTTTCGTTAGTTACTTACGAAAGTGTTCCATATGGTCAATTTGTTGTTTTTCACGCGCTTATATGAGTCCGTTCTTATCGATGAGGAAGTATTGATAGTCGTTAGAGGATATGATCCCCGATTATCACGTAGACTGCAGAGCTCATCTGTAACGTCCCGATCTGGACATTGTGCGAGGCGCGTTCCTCATGCTTGTTACTTCTACTTAGCTTCGATTCCATAGAGCCGGTAACAATCCTTAGTCTTTCAGCAGGACAGTGTGGCACTGTATAGTGCAATTAATCAAAAAGTGACTATTAGTTCATTGAATTTTTAGCTACTGTGAGATTTTTAACTTCAGTCAGAAACGGCCTGTGGTCTACTAGCAAGATGAGTTTATGCTCAGGGTCGTATCTTTCATACACTGTATAGGCTGAGGTCTACCCCCCCCCCTCGGAAACTGGTGTAATTTAAAATTGGAATTACAGAAAACTTGGCGGATAAACGTGTCTGAAATATGTTTTGTAGTCAGAACTAACATTGTTGCGCTTGTTGACCATACGGTGATTTTAATCATCTACCCAGGTGTTCCTAATGGCATTTCGCAGACCTCTGGCTCGTTATCCGCTATGTCCCGATGTAAGTGAGTCTACCCTCGGCTCGCGAGTGTGTTGGGACATCAGCATACCGAATTAATCGTCTCAAGCATTAGGGCTTCTCAGAAATCCAAAAAGAAGCTCTTTTATTCTGACAGAACCTCTTGCAATGTACATCAGAAAATTCCTCGTTGTAAGTTGAAAATGGGTTTACTGTGATGAGTGCTCCGGGGCTTGCGGAATCTTCCACCACAGCTCATCCTGACAGGTGACAAAAGTTTTACAGGGCACACCGCTATACATCAGTATCAACGTTTTCATTTCAGTCACTTGCGTTTCGTTGCTAGACTCAAAATTTGGCAGCCAAGTGGGTTTGCCATTCACCACTGTTCTAACTTACACATAAGATTATTGATCTACAAGCAGTTACCAAACAGTTGGATAAAAATGGTGTGGACGGCCTGTCTTTTTAGCAATTCTCTAGGTATTGTGCAAGTACAGTACTGCACTGGAGGAGAGGCCCATCCGAAGAGGGTTCACTGCTTTTGAAATTCCACCAGAGTGTGCCACCAGCAATAAATTAATGTACAAATCCCTCAAGGAAGGACCATCCTTCAAGAGGGGTTAAGTACAGTGCTCTCAAGGGTGTGCCTTCAGTCGTCTGATTTCGATATGGTATCACCAGACAAATACACATACATATAATGGAAATGGAAGTTGTAATACAACTGGCCACTGAAGTCATTCAGTAAAATCGCTTTACAAATTAAAGAGGGACGTGGGGAGGGGGAGCCATGATAGGACCATCGCTCTTACACGGCGCTTTGACTGACAAAGGGCCCGTCGTTGCAGTCGAAATGAAGTTCCTTCATCCATTGCGAGCCAACTTATCTGACAGCCTTAGTGTTTGGTGATACGAGAGGGATCACCATGGATGGATTGATCTGCTGATTAATATCGATCAAATAAGCTGAGATCACACCAGTCAGGTGGTTTCGCCTATCCAAACACTTGCGATGGCATGCGAGTAGGAACGCTTGGAGGTAGGCACTACGTTGTGCGCCTCACATAGTTTCGTCAAACAGAAAAAAACAGATCAACGTAACTCGTCTTTGGGCTTCGAGCACTCGAACGCTACTGTCCGGCAATATATATCCTCGTAGAGTTAACTCCAACGTGCACCGATTTGCAATGACGGGACAAACCTCAGTATGGATTTACGTAATTTACAACAGGGCCTGAACTATTAGAAAGAGTACCTGTGACGGAGTTTTGAGGTCATGGGTGCACATAAGGTACACGGTTTATGTGATCAAATATGATCCTAAGGAACGTAAGAGTTTGCATACAAAAAATAACGCGATGAAGTATCTGCTGTTGGCGTTTACACCAAAATACCCTTACGGAACTGTCCACATCAGTCACTAGAAGCGCGCACACACACTTATTTAGTATGCACCCGTAGGCAGGTTGGTCATTCCTACACCGTTTTGCCGACGATCAGCTCTTTGCCTGATCTGTTCATCAGAAGCCTGCTGCAAGTCTGCATTGCCAAATAACGAGCATTTTCAAATCACGATCCTCCGTACCCGTCGAGGCGGGTCAGTCATTTGCTCCGATCGATCATTCTACCATAGGTTACTGTGAACCTAACTGAGCCAAACTTTTACGGTGTAAAGCGAATTGCGGTCACCCCGTTGCCGAGCTTGGAAGACGCATTGCTTACTACACCGGAAAAACTCGCTAACCAAGCTGGATTGTCGCGGAACCCTGACTAAAATTCCTGCTGAGCTGGGCGGCTGGTGTAAGAGTATACTGAATAACTAGCTGTCATTTCAAAAACTGTCTCTCTTAAGTATTTATTTATTTCAGAGGCTTTCTTTCTTGATCACTTGTATGATCACTCTATAGTTTTATGAGTTTATTACACTGTCGTCAACTTGTATGTACATCATAATACCGCAAACTGATCACCAATCTTTCGTTATACACCAACTTGCAAATTAAGTGAGTTTTACCGCGAAACCCAATTAAATTCCACCGGAATAGCTGGTTTGTGATATTATTCAACTAAAAAACGCTATACGAATCCTGCCTCGTGTTCCAGTTAGTATGGTAGTTGAGATATCATACTATATATTCTTGATGGAACACATTACTCATGACGTCGAATAGTCTTCAACAACCTTACGATTAGTGCGCTCCGTTATGATCATCAATCAGTTTTTGCAAATTTCAAAGTTTTCGAGGTTTCAGTACTTTTATCTTGTAGTTGAGATCAATCTATGCTGAAAAGTCGAGGAGTACTCTATAGCCGCTTCACTTCTCCACGATGCAAAACTTTCGAAATTCCAGGAGGAATCGAAACAAAGACTTTCTGAACACTGTAACATTTGATTGGAAGCGTATGACCAATAGTGTGGCCATTTCGAGCGAACAAGCGCCACTGCTTACTGAAACTTCGGATCCTCCGCCCTACCTACAAACCTTACGTAATCAGCTCCTACAAATCGAATGAATAATTGTCCCTCGATAAGCCAGGCAACACTGCCTCCTATGTGGACTGACCTAGTGAAGGACAGTGCTACTCTGTGCTGTGTGGGCATACTGTTTATCAGACCCTCATAGCCAAATGTTGTGGTGTTCAAGGTCGCGGGTGCGAATCATTCTCGATACTCTCTTGATGATTTTAAGCAAGGATAAGACAGCTGCGTAGCGCTTCTCGAGAGGTACGTATTTTAATAATGAACTCGGGAATTTTTAGAACCGAACTGACTTTAAACATCAAAAAGTGCATCTGAGACATCAGATAAAATATGACCAGTTTCTAGAAACATGGCCGAAGTTAACTTGTCATCCAGAAAGTTTTCATCAGAAGTAAGGGCTCAAATTAGAAGAGCGGGTTTCAGATATTAGAACACGGTGGTTAAAATTTCAAAAAACATTTGCGCTAATCAGCACGAGTGTGGTCAGTTGCTTAGTTCGACTTCACCTGCAAAAATGATCATCGATCCACCTTTGCAACGTTCTGTACAGGTGTTCACTATGACATTTTAACGGCACAGCGGGACCATTATTGGCAGATAACATGTAGGGAAACAAAATGTTCAATAACTACGAGATGAGACACAGGCTTGGCTTTATTGATTTCTGAGCCTTTAAAATAGGTTCCTTGCAGTCTGCTTTACTGCCACTAAATATATTTCAGTATTCACTACCAATAACATAAAACATTTCAACTACAAAGCCCTGAGAATGCTGGCTGTGACCAATGCGCGTGTTGTGAATAGTGCTGTTTATAACACCGCCTCGTTGGTTAACTGGTATTTAATTTAAATTCAATCAGTTGTTCAAATGCCAACTCTTCAGATAACTCTTGTGGAATATGTCTGAATAAGTCTGCAGTATGTCGGACTTAATCAGGATTCTAAAAGTTCATGTCGGTGAGTGACTGGGTGTTGTATTTAGCCGGAGGTTAGTCCCCGTCCAACCGGTTCCGTCCTATAATAATAGTTTGGTCACACTGGTGAATAGAGTGCTTATCTAGGATTTAGTATTCACTATCTTAAGTAACTGTGGCTCAACCCGTTTGTCTAAAATAGTTAGTTACTCAGGGGAGACAAACAAGGCGATAAACCTTGCTTGGTAAGTCTTGGTGAACACACACTGCTTGATGCTTCCGCACGGAAACAAACAAGCTTTGCGGTGACTGCTGAGCAAAAGTAATCTTCGCCAAAGTGGAGCGATTAAAAGAGTGGGTAGTGCTCATTTGAGGTTCAGCTGCACGGTTTTTTTGTAGAAGTACCACACTTCACCAGATTTTCAACGCTTATCATTTGTTACTTAAAATTACCACGATACGCACCAAATATGCAGGGAAATTAAGCAGGAAGAATCGGCAACATTGAGAAGCAGAGCTCCTTCGAGGGAGGTCTTTGATCTTGCGGAACCGGTTTATTGTGTCTTTTTTGGATCAGCACGGGGGATACAGAAAATGACCCTTTGTACAGGGTAGCTTTCACTTAAAATTAAGTCAATGAGCCCGGGATGGCTCAGTGGCTAGGGAGAAAATTCAGTGAGCGGAAGGTTCTTGAGTTAAACTCAACCTCGGTATGTAGACTGCTTGTGTCTGGACTGGCTGTATTTCAGCCCTCGTGCTTCCTTCGGGTGATATGGTAGCTATTCACCAAAAGGGTGTTACGGCTGATTCATTCATTCACTCACGTCAGTGAGAGGTTTCATTGTATAACAGCGGCAGATAGGATGTGCAATATTTTGGTGAACAGCGCGTGTCATCCATCACTAGGAGAGCTAGACACGTATCCCGTATCCTAACCTCATCGGGAAACTCTAGCTCGGAGTGCCCAGAGGAGCAACTAAGTGAACAATCTAGTTGAAGGGTATCCTGAAATGGGAACAGACGGGTAAGGGTTGTTGCTAGTGCCAGGAGATATTAGAATTTTTAATGGGGATTTTGTCCTGTAGGTGAAATCAGTGTACGCCGGCAAGCCGTAAAGCCGTAAAGCTGTTACCAAGACTCGTCAGCAGTGCGCATCTCATAAAACTCCAGTAAGGAGTTTCGAACCAGCGACCTCCTAGCTAGTAGTGTAAACACAATCGTTCGGCCAAGATTGGCCGATCATCGGTGTGACTGACTCGCACTCAGGCAGGATATGGTGCCGCTCAGCGCTTCTTGATATAGGTTCATCCGCGCGTGAAGCAACTGTCAGGGACACAATTACTGGTCTTCAAACCAAACGTATATTGGATGTGACAAGCTTTCGAGGGATGAACTAGGTAAAGATTGTTCTTATCGTTTTGAGGCGAATACATCTAGAAAACATCAACTTGCTGGAATTTCCTAGATTTTCTCACGTGTTTCCGCCAACAAGCTAGCTACTAAAAAAGGAACCATTCACTACGAACCTTAATCAATGCAACAACAAAAAAACGGGGCATCTTAGTTGTTCTGGCAAATGGTCAGTTTTTTGCCAAACTATTTTAGTTGTCTTAGAAGGACGTTTTGGCACATGCTGTCCAATCCGTCCGTGGAAAATATCCGTGTTAGACTACTCATCATTCCGGTTACTTCTTTTCCAAATATTCTGAATCTAATATGGAGAGTAACACACCGAATATAGCCTTTTTTGATATGTTTCACATGTTAGATGCTGCATCACTCCTAGTCCTTTTCACTGCATTATCTCTGAATAAAGTGAACTCTATGGTCCACAGGACTTGTCTTGATTTTTACACTCTTACATGAGTTGGGACAGACGAAAATGGGCGGGCAAGCCTATGTTCACCGGTTGCTTTTATTTCCCTTCCGGTTCGATTGGTTTTTAACTTCACTCTCAGCAAATAACAGTCGAACAGGTATGTTCCGCTTACTTTCATCTCACAACTGGTCTCCAGCAGGACGGCGTTTTGTCATCGTTTTTGTCGGGTATAATGATACCAATTTTTTGGTTGCTACGTACAAGTTGCTGATGGCACTGCTGTTAGCTTCTCTATAACTTTAAACTAAAAACATTCTCTAGTGAATTTAGGCAGCGGTTTAACTATTCGAAATGTGAAGGACGACATTTTTGGTGCCATTCTCTTTCTCGCTATGTGAAAAACTTATCAGAGTTTCCGTTTTACTGGGAACAGAGTGCCGAGTGCTACAGATACATTGGTGCAGTCGTTTCCCCCATAATGTGTTGTATGCTCATGGTAAATCTGCTTTACTAACCAGTTCGAGCCCGCTATCCTTAGTCAGGAGACATCACAGGGCTACCTGATTAACCCCCGTGACCCTGGTCCACGACCTGACCCCAAACAGCAAGATCCACCACTCCGTCTCAAATCATACGTCGCCAATTCTTGTAGCACCTGATTGGTTGTGCAACCATTTATGTGTTGATCGGTTAAAACTTATCTGAATACATTTAATAGGCTGACGACGAGATAAAAAACGGGGCCCTTTGTTCAAATGAGTGTTCTCAAAACTAGGGGAGCTCTCCGCCTTCAGCTGTAACCGTATATATTTCAACGCTGTTGATTCCGTTTTTCCACAATATCGTATTGTATCCTGTAGTTCTTACTGGCTTTTAAAAAACACAATTTTGTACCGGAAATCGGAAGTTCGATCACACGGACGGGGGTTTTGTCGATCAAGCTACGGAGGAAGCCCGTTTCCCATCATATTGATGAAATTGAGCTTCACATGTGGTTAGCCACGATTCTGGGATCTCTCAGTGTCACTAATAACCCTCACATTAAGTCAGGTGTCGATGCCATCAAGATACCCATAGGGCTCTGGTGTAAATCGTCAGAAAGCGAACAAAGATTCGGCAGAAATTAAAAATGCCAACTGTGAATTCGACTCTTAACAGAGACTAGTTTTTTTGCTCATATTATGTGCGTTCGCACGTTCACAAGCGTTTCCTGACAACTTCCGTGCACACTAAATGGGCCACGAATTTTTTCCGCGCACCAATATGTTAGTTCTGTTTTATTTCGTCCCACACATCTTGAATGCATATTTTCCCTCTTATTCGAAAAAAAAATTTACGTGTGTTATCGGTGGTGACTCTGACCCGTTCTCTTGGAACTTCTGGCTGCAAAATACCAACCACATACGAACGCATATCCACTCTAGAAAGCTTCTATCGTTCCATAGTTTCCCTTACCACACTGCTGAATGTGGGAACATCGAGTCGAAAGTTCACTGACAATTTAAAGTGAATTTTTAAATACCTTCTCCTTTATTTTATGGATAGGCCAAAGCTCATTTCGTAAAGAGAATTTGCCGATGCAGACTCAACTTGGTGAGGATATTCCAATTCATTGACATGTGCCAAAATTTTTGGGTTTGGGTGAGATCGAGGCACAAATTTATTCCTAATTTTCTCCTCATTCTCCTGTTTAAAACCCGACCAAGACCCAGTTTTTGGACGTGACTGCTCGAAACTGTCACGTGCACTGCACAGCTTTTCAAGTTTGGGTAGCTAGGTGGACTGACTGATTGTTCCATGAAATCGTCTGTACGGCAGGATAACAGGACATTCACGTTACCAAAATGATCAAGGCCAAACCTTTGCAAAGAAAGGTAGACGCCCCGTGAAATCAATTTCTACTAATCTCTGCAGTGAGCAAGCGGTCGAGGTAGAACGCTAGAAATTTATTTTCAGTCATTTAGGGTGTGGGCGTGAGTGAAAGCAATCATTGTCTAGCTGTTTAGTCTGGATCACAAAAGCCCAGCGGAGGAAGTGTAACAAATCAACGAGTATACGTTAGGACTATTATGAAAAAGCAGAACAGTAAACTACCAAAAGCTTGTTTGTGATAGGATAAAGGTTTTTCAGTTAAATGCAACATTGGCATCATACTACTTTTCAGGAAGACCAAAGGCTTTCAGTAATTAAACCCGACATTCGGAACAGAATACAAATGCATGGCTTTGGGTGCTCTAAGTTTGATTTTCTTGGATTTTCAGTTGGGATTTTGTCGTATCAGTGAGACCAGTCAATGCTAAAAAGCCAAGAAGTACTGTACAAATGTTTTATCCTTGTCGGGGATCATCAGCAGTGCGTATCTCACTAAACTCAGAGGGTTTCGAACTTACTAGCTTCCGGCCAGTGGTTAAAAACTTGAACGTTCGGTTACGAGCTAGCAAACAGCAGTGTGATTGGCTCTCTTTCTTCGACAGTAGTTAAGTTTTCTTGACCCCTAGGATATTTATCAATTCAGAAGTTGATCAGAGCTATCGTTTTACACACAGGGATGAAGAGAAACCCCAATCGATTCCTTATTTCAGACACAATGAATATACGACAAATAATATTAACCCCTCTCAACAGTAATAAAGTAAAGAACTTTTAGGATAACAGAATGGTTGATTAGAGTGGAAATGTTTTAAGTATGGGGGTGAGCAGAAAGGAAAGTTATTCAACATACTATTTCGGGGTTTCATGGTGCAAAAGTTCCAAGAACATGCGAAAAGTACGGGCGATACGATGGTGCCGCGGAGAACAATGGAGTTATTTGGAAAACAAAAAGTATCCTACTGATCAGTCGTGTCTTATGGTGTGTGTGTGTGTGTGCGTGTGCGTGTGAACTGCGAAGTATTAAGCGGACAACGAACTTCCGGATATCAAACGTGCATCAGTAAGTTTACTGTTCATGACGACGGAAGCAGATGAAATGAGCAAGAGCATCCAAGTTGCACGCAATGTTGCACGCTCTGTCTTCCAGGCAATTTTTGGCTCGTAGGACACCCAAAGTTTGTTGAAGAAATACAAAACCCAAAGTGGGATTGGGGGAAAGGCTCCCCACAAATAGACGTGCTCGATGTGCTATTGGTACCCCTTCCATACATGATAAACTGGAACTTGAAGAACACCACATTCAAGATGTAGGAGTTTCTATGCACAGCCAGGACTCAACAGTTCTATCATCTGGTAAGTGACATAGTTATGCAAAAGCTTCATAGGTCACGTGGGCAAGGTTACAGGGTGGAAAAGCTAGCGTGATAAAATTGTCATTTGTTAACAACTTTTTATGTCATCTCCGTAGTGGAAGGATGAAACTGGTCGTGGGCTGTCGAAGAGTTTTCAGCAACCTTGTGAGTAGTGTGTTAGGTTTAGTCATTCATTACTCATTCACTTAGTGAGTTGGCTTTTCTTGTTCGGTTGACCTGAGCCTGCGAGATATTAAATAGACATTGTGTTTGCCTAAATGACATGTTACCTTCGATAATTCCATGACGATGAACCGTTCCGGTCTTTGTCCAGTTCGTGCTTACCTACCACAAACTATACGCTGTCAAATTAAAATTATTTCTAGAAAAGATAATGTACTTCTCAGCAACAGAACAGAATCGTATCCTGCTGTGTTGGCGGAGAGGAGATTTACGATTGGTGTGAGGAAGACATTCGATGTAAAAAAAGGCTAATCCGGAAACTTCCACTGCAATGAGTATCTTTTCATACTCTTCAGGCCTCAGAACTGGCAGAAATGTATCAGACGGTGTTTGTTCTGATAGCATTTTACTATTATTGTTCCTGTGGTTTGGAAATAGAGTTAGGTAGAATGAGACTTTCCGACAAGAACCAATGTAACCTGACATCGTGGAGCTGAAGGATATACCGTCAAGGCTTAGGGAATAGCACTAGAATAACCAAAAAATATCCATCCTACAGCGGCTAGTGAGGTCGGTTTTGAATGCCTGACTGAGCGTGAGCTCTCTGTTGTGCTAATCTCCAGCGCCGTATATTATTTGACTGGGCAAATCACACCGTACAGCGGCGAAAACCTGGAAAATATAGATTTCGCCATCTTGCTATGACCAAGACATCATCCGTACCGTCTGAAAATTTTACATTCTTGGTACACAGCAAATCAGTATAGAATACCCGGGGAACTCTAAAATATTTAGTTTCGATCGACAGACTCCTTTCTAAATTCCACTCATGATAGAGACGTGAATGTACGATGAAAAGCATCAAGTGACAACGTTGACAAATCGTTACTGGGTCTGTTTGGACCATGCTTGGTCCATTAAGCTACACGAAATGGATCCTCACTTGCTTGGAGCAGAATTCTGCTTTGGGGCAAAAGCCAATCCAACCTACTATCTTCCAGAAGAGTTACTGCATTGAAAACTGGGATGGAGATACTCCTGGGAGACCAAGCCATGAAAAATTAGCCAAAAGCTACGCATAACACACAAGGATATTTGTTGCAGTAAAACTCCAACTGACCAAAATTCTGCTGCATGCCTCCAACTATACATGCGGTCATTCATAAAAACTTATCGAAACCCAGTTCCTCTTCACTTGATGCTCTTACATGGAAAACAATCAGTCTAGGTTTCGAAAGTTTGTTATATTTTTTATGAAGTACGTTCGTTGATGTTGGGAACGTCCGACAACTGGTTCCTCCCGGATGTGCCAAATGTGAACTAAAGTATCACTGTCACAAAGTTGGTCGGAATTGATCTGGTGCTCACACTAGCCTAAACCACCTTTGCTCCAATATCTTCATTGATTTTCCAGTGTTGGTAAGTGATAGCTTCATTAAAAAATGTAATAGTTAACATTTCATAGTTCACTGGACAGGTAAAAAGCCAAACGCTTTCGATAGTAAACTGGGTGCAATTTTTCGTTTGAACACTTTGCGAAACACGGTGAAGTT
Source organism: Opisthorchis felineus (assembly GCA_004794785.1). Lineage (NCBI taxonomy): Eukaryota > Metazoa > Platyhelminthes > Trematoda > Opisthorchiida > Opisthorchiidae > Opisthorchis > Opisthorchis felineus. Next base: position 180,211 of record SJOL01009489.1, on the reverse strand, counting down.
GTGCTGAAATCACCCGTCGCTATGATTCTAGATGCGGTCTTTCAAGTTAACGTATCAAACATAAACCTGAGCCGCTGGAGCTGAGCGAAAAGATCAAATGCGGTTTCATACCCTGACAGTTTATCAGAGAATAAACTCGGCTCACTGTTTTATGTTGGCAAGTGAAAACTTGCTTAATCCAGCCAGTCAAACATTCACCACACAATCATAATGAAAAAATTAATAAAAAACCTGGCACATGAGATTCTGTGTCTCCAAGGGCTTCGGAAATTTAGTTTCAGATTACTAAACACAATCGGTCTCGAAGAGACTGGACCTTACGTGGTGTGGTGGTTTGTGTACCTTGGCGACCCACTGGGCTATACTGGGGGGTGTCCACGCGACACTCACAGGGTCTGTCTCTCTCAATGAGTAGAGGTCTGACGAACACAGTCTCCTGGCCCTCCAGGTTGGGGGTTGGAACATGTGTGGCGACGTGTTCCGTAAAAGTGGTGATGTACTTGCACTTCCAGCCCAACACTGGTGCCTTGTGGTAAGGCTTTTGAGCCAAAGGCATTGGTTAAGGACCCCAAACGTCCTCCTGTCTAGGTGTGGGCGCCCTGGGAGTATCCCAGCTCTCGCACAACCATGACATTTACAGCTAACAATACTCTCATGCTTTACGGCAGTGAAGCATCAGTGTCAACACTGATGTTGCCGTCTTTGATGATGATGCTAAACACAATCCGGTTTTCCTGTTAACGGCTTCATAAGTTCCGTTCTAGCCAACCAGCGAATCTCGTACAGACAGAAAACCAACGTGTTCAACCAAAATCGTCCGGCCATTCGGGGAACTCTCTTTAAAAGAAATATAGTTCTAAGCCCAAGTATTCAGGATTACTCATCTCACTATTTATTCGTATCTGGATTTTTCGCCTTCTTCATTTCATAAAAAAAATTTGATGTGAACCGCATTGGTCGTGGCTGTGACGATTGAACTGCAGTTGCGTCAGTTCGGTTCCTGCTATTTGTCACTATCTTCTCACCCGTTACATTCACATTCAAACTAAATATTCGGATTTGAAATAGTTGCAGAGCGAAACATCCCATAGATTACTTCGCCGCTGTTATGTTTACACGATACAATAGACATTATTAAGTTATCGTTACTGACCAGGAAATCTTTTGCTTGCTGTTCAGTGTTAGCGAACCGCAGTGCAGAAGAATTCATCACTCTATTGTCACCGAACCATCTTTTTAAATTGTGGCCCTAACACTCGTGGAACCAAGAAGAATGTCAGAGTGGTTGCAGTTGAAGGAGAAATTGCTTCAGCAATTGATACTATTTATCTCTTTATTATTATTACCAATATTATTACTGTTAATCAAACCTGATATTGACTGCCAGTGCACCACTGGTAAAATGTCCGTTTTTAGGATTACTCGGAAAAGTGTATTTATTTGAAGACAAATTATAAACCCAAATAAACCTACTCAACCGGTTTGTGGAAACAGGTGTACTCAGGTGGACACCTTTGGACCACCTGGAAAAAACCATGTATTTTTTATTGCTCCATCTGTGTTTTGAATGATGAAAAAGATGGATTGCTTGGAGAGCATCAAATGGAAGGTTCAAATTAAACCAATGCAATAACGGTTTGAAGAGGGAAACGACTGTGAATACCTCTCTGGTTGTTAAGGAAATAAATTGCCTTATGCCTTTCCAGGCCAATTGTCCCAGAGTTCTGACTAATTTGCAACTGATAGAAGTAGGAATGTCTAAATGTTCACAACCAATGACTTCCTCCAATGTACATCTGGAAGAGTGATCTTTGCAAAAGGTTACGGTCATCCGAAAGCTTTCTGAAGGGGATGAAATAATCTCAGGGTAAGTATACGTGAATGACATTGTGTTGATTTGTTTCGGGCACGATAAGTAACTAAATCACGAGAACATACAAAATAAAGCCAAGCTATTACTCGATCCTTAGGAGAATGAGCCGTAACACCCTTTCAATGCCTAGCTACCATACCGCTCTGAAAGAAGCACGAAGGCGGAGAGAGCAAACCTAGACGGGAGCAGTGGAGAAGACGGGTTGAATTCGAATCCAAAACCACTGAGCCATCTTGAGCTGGGAAACTAGTACCTCCCATACGAAAACCACTTTTGACCTTCCCCAAGAGTAACCCTGATACGAAGGAAATATCTGTATGGGGGTGCACATAAATGTGTAGATGAGTCCACACATTTGACTATTGCTGTTCACTCTGTCAAAGCACACAGCTTCAGGTGTTCTGTGTTTGTGGTATTCAACCGCTCCCAGGCGGATGTTAGAAGGTCTTTCAAAGAAGACAGTAAGAATGTGTTCGGTGATAGCCGACTGTAGATATTCTTGATTTCTAAAGGATACGTTCGGAATTCTAGAACGATACGGGTTATAAATTCCGTGACTTTGAATTATTCGTGCGAATCTGATGGAAAGGAACGTGTGGAATGCAAAAGGTGTGCTTGTCTTCGCTTGGATTTTAAGTGCACATGTACTGGCCGACTCACGCACTCGCTTTCCACCCGTTAGCTACAAGCAAGTTCAACCTCTGAGTTCCCTCTAAGAGGACTTTATTCCTTTCTTCAAACAGAGAGGAAGATAGAGCAACAAAACGAGGGAGATTCGACCTGTGGGACTGTAGATGTTGGTAAACTTGGTTGTGTACTCTAGTATAGTGGTTTCTTTACTTTAGGTGTAAAAACAGCACACGAACAGTTACTGTGATACACTTGTTTAGAAGTTGGTGGTCACATTGGGAGGCCACTCTGACAACTGCAGGCATTGGGGAACTGGGTTAAATAAGCAAGCTTTATTCGCGAACTATACTCATTTACACCCCAGTTTGCTTTCACCGGGGGACTCAAATGAATCCCAACTGAATGGGTTGAGTGGGTTGGTGAAGAGTTTTCAGCAATCTAAGGAGTAGTTTACTTCAAGAAAAGCAGCTTCTAAGGCCTATTCGCTCACATTGATACAAACGAGGGCGTCTCAGTCTCAACTCAAAACAAGCAAACTTGAAAAATCGAATCCAAAGGAATTTTTTACGAGTCTTTTAAACAAGCATTGTCTTTGGGTTCTGAGTGACCAACACCCAGCAATATCGCTGATTTTTAGTCCGAAACAAAGAATTGCAATTTATCTACTGAAATACTGTTTTTTTCTGACTAGAATACTCGAAATAGTACTTTTAAAGGAGAAATTTGAAAACCATTTGTGGGTATTTTTGAGCGCATTTGCTGACCGCTCGACAAGACAGTTTGAGAGAATTCCGAAAAAGTTTCACTGGCTACGGGAGAAGTCGTCACACGCGTTTATAACACAGCCTGGACAGGACAACATAAATACAGTTATATCATCGGATGTTTTAGAAAGTTGTCATCTTCTGTCCTTTAAGGTTTTATTGAAAGAAAATCCTGGGCCTCGATTTGGAGTCATAAAAGACGATAATTATAGGAGGAAGGCCTGCTCCAAGATGGAAAAGAAACCAACTGTTATTACCGGGATTTCGGGCTTTGTGAACTATTCCACCCGCCCCCATGGTAAGTTGTCGATGCAGTCCAGATCAAGGACAGCCCGCTAGTTTTGTGGAATACTGTAGGATGTGAGTGGGTGACGTAAGCCACCGTATTTGAATGATGGTCATCGTAAATACTAAAAAATCGGTTCCAGAAACACACAATATTTCTCCTACTGTTCTAAACAGTTTGGTCCTTAAGTATGGTTTCTAATAGGAAGAACCCGGTGCAACAGTAAATACATGTTCCCTCTAAGAGGGTGTTTGTTCTTGTACGCTTCTCACAGCAGACTGCACTATAAGAAATCAAAACATCGTCATATGAACTCACGTGACATGGCATATGTTTGTCTCATCGGAAATGTCAGCCCAATGTATCGCACGGATGTTGATTGAAAATTGCGCCTGCGAACTACAGACTAGTTGAACATCGCACACTCGGTTGATTAGCCGGGTGCGTTTCTTCTGAAATTTATCACAGCTTTAGTAAAGATTTGTCAGTTAAGTAACTGCCCCTTAAAGTCCAGTGAGGCTTAGCACATTGTTGCACGCCTGAAAAGTTTGAACTTGGTTATCGAACAGTCTCTTCAGGAGAGGATGGCAAAATTGAGAATTGGTTATCTTTATGTTCACATAAATTAGGAAATGTCAATATATCCGTCTCTGCGTGCGTTAATTATCCACAAACGTGCTTTAGTATAGTGGTACTCAACTGAGTATGAAGTGTTTAGACGTTTCAGTAAATCGCGAATATTAACTCTAAACTAGAAGGTTTGTTAACCCAAAGTGACGTACTCTAAATAATACGACTCACCAGTGGTCAATAGAAAAAACTGAAGTTACCCTGGAGGTGGGCAGGATGAATCCGGCTGTCCTAGAATAAATGGACAGAGCTCGCAGTACTACTGCCGCTTTATGAGTATTTCACAACTATAATCTGGAGGAAGAACAAGCCACAAAAAGCTCACGGTGACTTTACTCAAGTTCGGAGAAATGTCAGTAAAGGGATAACGCTTAATAGCTCTCTTTCGGCTAGTCTTATTGACTGCACAGCCACTTGTGGAAGGCTATAATATGTCCTTTTTTACCTCTAAAGAGCTTTGTTTATGTGGTACGTTCCGTAACCTGTTAACACACTCGACTATTGCAGATGTATAAAAACAAGCTAGGTGATCATCTCCGCCACTTTAGACTAAGGCACCCTCACAATGGGGGCCGCAATTCTCAACTGCGTAATTTCAGTCTGTCTAACTTACAAATGTGACTACCCAAATTCGATAGGAACGACACAACAACAGCTAGGATCATTGAATCAGCCGCGCCTTAGACTTGGCGATGATCTTGATGTTTATGCCAATTTACCGCTCCTTAGACTCTAAGCCCCGCGTATAGCGTTTACTGTCACTTCTAAGATGATTATACTGTCGGTACTATCCAGCAAAGGCGCCAAAATCAAAGTACCAAATTAACCGGCGGACGCAAGGACGCCAGTCGATACGTTGGAGAAAATAAAGCGGTGCAGCCAGGCAATCACTCTCGGAAAAATCATACTACAACGCAATGCAAATCGAGAAAGAAGCCAGTCAAAGTGTGGAGGAAACTACTAAGAATAGAAGGCATTGAGATGACCAATCGACTCGAAGGGACGCAAACCACAACGCAACAAAGATCGCGAACGGAACAATAAATTCATGAAAAACGCTGTCATCCAACTAGCCAATCAAGCTTAAAGAAAACAGATAGCCTTCAAATGCTATATAAACGCACGCAGGCAAACAGGAGGTACCCAACCAATTGCGCTTTGATGGTGTCTCCTCGTATGGTGACGAAACCTTTGCAAGCCAGTCGCCAAGCTCGGAGAACAGATCAACAGCTACGTGATCAACAACCAGTACTATCCGGCGGTTTATAGTCTTGATCAACAATTTTGCATCCTGCAACAGCAATAAGAAAAAACGTCGCCTTTTTCCTCTAGCGATCTCACTAGTAAGTAGCACCGTCGTCGTAGAAACATGAATTGTGGAGAGAGTAAATAAGACAGATTTACACAACACCTAACTGGTGTGTGTATTTTTTCGCCTGTCAGAACAACGAACAGGAAATGTTACGGGATCGAAACTGACATACAGACTAGCTGTTGAGGAAACAAACTGTCACAGTGTGGCATCTGCTAGATGACAAGCCAAACAAGCGACCTATTGAGCTATGCACTTCAAATTATTTCAGGCCAGGCTTGGATAGCTTACATCAAGTGATAGACTGCTCGTTCGTCGAGTCTCTGCCTTATCAACTGGTCGATTGTTTTGGCGATACCGGTCCTGTTTTGTGTGGCGTGGTGAAAAAAGCGAAGGACTCGAAATGGCTACCATTCCTCCAGGCGTCCCGACTGGTGAGTGTCATGGGGCTGTGTAGCGTGTGTTCGTATCGGGAACACAAACTGCGACTGAATTTTTCAGATTAACCTAAAACTAAACGAAACGCGCATTTGCAGCGGTAATGCACACGCTTTGACCAAATTTCTGCGATCTTTGAAGAGATTACAAGGACTGATGGACAAGAATAAAACAAAAAATTGCAAGGCCGAATGTCAAGCGTGTAAAAAATCAGATGAATCGGACCAGTAACCAGTAGTTCATTGGCTCATGTTTTGAACTATGCAACCCGATTCTCACCCAAACTCTTGCAATTCTTTCCTGGAGAAAAAGGACTTACCCTTCCGTAAGTAGTAGGATCACTACTTTTGTACACAGCTTTGATTTTCATGGATTCATATTCACTGGTCCTGAATGAGCTCATCTTACCACCGGGTAAGAACAAAATGGAGTGCTTTCTTCCCGTCTAAGGAACAGAGATGACATTTACGATAATAATAATTATCGTTCAGCTGTAACACCCTTTCGGTGCCCAGCTACCATGCGACCCGAAGGAAGTTCGAGGGCCGAGATACCACCAGGTTGCCCAAGCCTAGATAGGAGCATTCAAGCTGCCGAGGTTGGGTTCGAACTACGGATCTTCCGGCCAGAAAGTTCGTCGCCTAATCACTGAGGTATCTCGACCTCAAAGAGGACATTAACTATCAGCGCAGATTTGCGTTAGAACTCTTATAAGATTTCAAAACACCCTGTCCTTGCGGAAGTAAATAGGTACTAATAGAGGCAGTTTTAAAACAATAGTTAAGACCGATCTAGTCCACTTTGGCTAACCAGTTTGCTACAAAGAACAAAATGAGTAGTCGTTTGTGTTCACAAGCCCGACATAATTATATATATATATATATATATATATATATATAGTGAATAACTGTAGGCATATCAGTCTACGTGTTTTAAAAAATTGACAAATCCATGCCTAGTAATGCATTGTTTACTCTCACTTGGCCTAGTATGAACTTCCGTCCATTCACCTTTATGATATAAAAATACTTTCTATGGGTGATAAAATTATCTACGCTTGATGTAACAACCATAACAACAAATATCGACTTTTCCATAATTCTTGTAAGCGCTCCCATTGCGTGCTACCTAGGCAACAGTCGCTAGGACGCCAATAATATTAGAAGTTAAGTGTGAAAGCTAAATTTGTTCCCACCTGTCTGACCCAAGCTAAACATGTTGTAATCCAGCAGGCGGTGCTTTTCCCAATTTACACTTTTTATCCCAAAGCGTCAAGTCCGTTTTTGTGCCACGGAGTCAGTTAGCTGCTTGCTAAGAACGACTCTCCATGAATAGTAACTAGTAGCGTTAACGTCGTAACACCCTCTAAAACAACAGATGTTCGATAATTTTACCCTGCGGGCACGCAATGTCTCCCAGTTGTGTTTCCGTTGTGCTATCCAGCTGTACCCTAGCAGTTTTTTGAGTCCGAATTTCGCATCGGAATACGAATGATTGAGAAGAATAGCCTGAGTGTAAGTAGTTTGAATTCAGGCTCAACAATACCGCACCATTTACGATAGAACAATAGGTGCAAGAACAGCACAAATACCCTCTTCCGGCAAAGAAGATTCAACAGCGTCCCCATGCAGCAGGGTTCGATGGTGTTTTCGCGTGACGTAAGGTTAGAATGTAGTGTCAGAGTCAGTGTTAGTACAAAGTGCCGTCAAATTCATATTTGGAGCGTACAAATTAGTACGTCAATTAATCTAGTAGTGACTAAGTCCACTGATTAAGATGCTTCTGAAAATCCTGAAGGAACTTCATAAATACTTTCAACAGCCGTTACAGTGTTGGTCCTGTGCTCTGTATCCAACAGGTTGGCAGAAATTGAACTTTTAGAGTGTCCACTAGAATATATAAAGACAGAGAGCTACCTCATTGCTTCACCGGTATGTATGTCTCCATAGGAGCAGCCAAATTGATAAATAAGCATACGGGTTTACCATTTTGACTTAATCTGTCCCATATGTGTGTGAGTCAGATGGAGGGATATCGCAAGGTCACCTCTGTTCATATTGTCTTGTTTCCAGTGAGGCCATGGACACCTTGCAGCTAGTTATTTACGGTTATCGAACCTGGCCACGTGACATCGTATTCGTAACAACTCTGGCAGTCAGAGTATGATACTGGAGCTCTTATTTCGATGACTTACCGTCCAGCGTATAGAATAATCCTACTGTAGTTCAGCGAGAACATTCGCCCACTTTTATCTCCCTTATAATTTTGTTTCGTTTAAAATAACATGATAATACAGGTTGGCACACATTCCTGTGAAGTGAATTCTGACTCCTCCAGTAAATATTTGTTATCATACTGTGGTATGTCCCACTCACTAAAAAGACCAGTTCTTTTTCCTATGGCTTCAATTCCAGCTGAATAGAGGGGAATTACTTCGAGAGCAAAGAGTCTTCTCGGGATAATTTTTACTGATGTTAATCATAGCAATACGACAGGTGCAAATGGAAAGAAGCGCGAATGAAATGAAGACTGGAGTAGTGGGTGAATATAGGAGATGAAGCTATAAGGTTGGGAGTGCCAGTTAGCCCTTAGTACATGAAAAATGGTGCTGCGTGATAAGCATCACGTGATAACCGGTCACAGACGTACGTATCTGGACATGGAATACCAAGGTCATGGACTTTGTTGGCTTACTAAACTGAAATACCGCTATCTGGAGATTCCGGTTGGTCCGGTTGAGGTTAGTATTAAATAAACAGCCGTTACCTACAGGATTGATGAAAACTGTTCGACATCCCACTACCGGTTTTCTTCTTGAGACTCATAAGGCAGCTGTAGTTTCCGAATTTCCACAAATTTTTCTTCCCTCCTGAACACCTAGCTATGTTTAGATGGGGTTACACACTGATTTTCAAGCTGAATTATTACCAAGTTACTTCTGAATACTGCTGTGTCAAAAAATGCTTCGATATTCCGACTAAAACAAGAGACGACCTTTGTGCGTCACTTTCGATTCGATGGTATCATAAAAATGAGCGATTCAGCTGGAATTCCCTTGAGCCTCCCGTTACCAACAAACTAGTTTGCAAACGAGACTACAAGAACTTTATCGTCCACTCCGGTTGCCTAGTCCTCCGGGCAGAAGTTGCGCCTCCAACTTCGAATGTTGATCCATTTTCCCCTGTGCACACTCAGTTCCATAAAGAACGATGGTATTTCTACTTGGTTTATACGATGTTGAGAAGTACAATAGTGGGGAGATAAGACTGGCAACTGCAGGTCAAACAGTGAAAAAATCAGGAAAATCCTGAGGTGTTTCAGTCGTCTAAAATTGATCTGGTCAACGAAATATCCTGCAAAGGGTCTGAAAAAAGTTCCATCTAGGTGCCAGGTCTTCAGCTAGAGGAAAACTCAAGGAGACTTGAGTTTGAGCAAAACCAGACCTTTTTCTAAGGCTGTCAGGATAAATTTTGACTTAAGTTGCGCATAGATGGAAAGCTCAGGCGGAAAAATAGTTTATTCTGAGAAAGATTCTATCATATTCGTGCAATTTGTCATCATCTGATGAGAATTCACGGTGACACAGATCTCCTGGAGGAGGGCTATCCTCAAGAAAAGACCATGCAGAAACTTCTCCTGTGAACTTTTTCGACTGAAATGCTTTAGTCAGAACTGTCGTCTCGAAAGGTCATCATAGACCAGTGTGCTTGAGCGATTCAAAATGTCTAATGCAAAAATCGCCTTACCACATTTATTTCGAAGCCATATCCTTTTTGTTCGTTTTTAGCCGACGAGAAAATATGAACGGAATTCCAGACACTGCACTACTTGTTGGGCAATTGCGCAAACAGATTGCAGATCTAGAAAGCCCGGAAGAACCGAATTTTCTAAAAAGTGATGAAACGTGAGTTGATACGATATTTGGTAGTGTGAGGAGATTTGGGAATTTGTGGTATAGATGTCGTCCTGTAAGTGAAGCCAGTCTTTTATGAAAAGTCGATAAGCACTGCACAGCTGTTTTATCCTTATTGGGAATCATCAGCAACGCGCATCTGGCAAAACTCAAGAGAGTCTTGTCTCCAGGCTACAAGTTTGTGCTGTTTACTGCTCTTAGCCACTCATGGCCGAACGGCTAAGAGTTCAAACTTGCAGTTGGGAGGTCGAAAGTTCGAGACTCTTGAGTTTCGTGGGATGCAAATTGCTGATTATTCCCAATAAGGATGAAACAGCTGTACACTACTTCTCGGAGTTTCAGCATAGACTGACCTGATACGATATGCCTGATTTCCTACCTGATAAATCATGGGATATGACATGATTGTGATGAGTTTCCGAACCATGTCAATTTTCCGTCGAACCGCTTTCAACAACACTGAATTCAACCATCTAATTGATTCGTGGATTTCCAGGTGATCCATCATTAAACTTGTGCGGAACGATATAAGTTATACTGATGACATTTTGTGAATATGCAAAAACCGCACTACTGGAGATCGTTTTTTAGCAATACATGCCTAGAGATCTTTGGGTGGGAACGTAGGGTGTCCGGAGGTTTATGAATTCTCGGAATTACTGTTACCCTTCCAAACACAGTGAGTTCACTTTGGGACGTCTACAAAGCCTCATCGGAAACTCCTGAATGATGTAAGAACCTTTAAATAAAAAGGTAGATGAAGGAAGTTTAGGCGATGGCGACAAAAAAGCTTTGCTTCCAAGGTCAAAGCATCACATCTGGTGCATCTGGATGGCTGTACCTTCAACCGTCTTCCCCACACAAGGAAAACCATGATTATTTCACACAGTAAAACGAGTCAGTTAGAAAGGATAATAATGGGGCGGTGAAGGTTGAACCTGAAAGTAATTTTGTCCCTTATCCTAGTTTCACCTCCGTTCAGGTACACCTGCCAATCCCTTGAAACATGCCCATAAATAGTTGAATGAATTGCCATAAAGGAACTACGCCTTGGCAGTTTATGTTTGTAAATTGTGCCGGCCATCTTTTGCTGTTTGAGATGAAGTCATTCTGCATCGGACTGTCTTGGTCGCGGCAGCGAAAGTGGCTGCGAGATTTCCAATACTCCTCACAAATGCATAGATGGGAGCACGACCGAAGCGGGGGCCATTACGGATTCCGGAGGTTAAATCAAGTGCCTGCTGATAAAGTTTTCTCACATGACTGCATTCTGTGCTAGCAAAGCAAGGTGAGTTGTGACTAGATCAACTGAATTCTTGCACGTCAGTGGATGCCCAATAACGACAAGGTCTCTGCATGACTCGCCTTCAAACAGGGTCACTTTCCGCGGGGGGTGACATAGAGAAGGCGTAGAGACAGTTCTGTCATACTGTACCACATTTTTGCGGTCCAGCATGGTCTCGATTCACATATGAGACTATGTTTACCTTGCGAATTCTAGTTATTCAGGATCTAGCATTTATCGCGCTCATCAACATATGTGGTCGCAGTGTGCACTGGACACTGAGCCAGGTACTTCAAACGAAGGTTCATAGTTGAATCTCAAGAAAACCTGCCTCTGTTTGAGCAATCAGTTTGAGCAACCCGCAAAAGCATCGTATCTGCTATCGGCTTAGTTTTCTCACACAGGACTTACAAGCATATGTCCTTAGTCGTCAATCAACCAGCAAATTTACAAATTCTTTCGTTTTTGCTAGCATTTCCAACATATAGTCCAGCGACGTCTTATCACCCTCTCTACTGACGCATCCCCGAGCCTAAAACTTCAGGTTCCCTTTATTTGCTGACCTATCTGATGTTTGGATTCACTTATCATCGGGAAAACTTTTGGTCCAACAGCTTTCAGGGCCCAAATCCCCGAATGTTTCACACTACAGTTAACCAGTTGAGTAAGCATAAGTAGTTCTTGTAAAGTTTGTTCGTTTCGCATCATTTCTATCTCTGGAAGCGAATACAAGGTAAATTCATTCGAGTCTTACTGATGAACACCCATAATCAAAACCACGGCCTCCACCGAGGGGGTGTTACGATACTAAGCATTGTAGTGTGAAAATCTAACTTTGGAAAAGAGTTCACGAGATATCATCTCTCAAAATCAGGAGTGCGTAACAAAACTTTTTTCAACAGAGGCCCTGTCCTCCTTGGAAAGATAGGGGTCTGGCGGTGCCACTCAAGCAGTTGCAGCAACAGGCGTAGTTACTGTGCTGCTGTAGCTCAGTTTAAAGCCTCATCATTGCATGGAGACAAACACAAAGCCAGTGCACAGTATTGTTAGTTATTCGTGGTTTATTCCGGTGTGGCTCAGCTGCATCATTCAAACACAAACATTTGCTTGGTAGGTCTATGTTGGTACTTTTTTCTTTCACGGGTAAATAAATCTCATTTCGGGAAAGCAACTCGTGACTGACTATACATAGGAACTTCAGAGGGTTAACTGTCACGATATTCGATGGAGCATCCTTGCCCATCCAGTATTTTTTACCCCTAAAGAAGAAATGTAGCCCGTTTCATGTAGACTCAAATACCCATCTGGAAACTTTGCTACGCTAGCACGGTCCGCATTAAGCAGGTGAACAATAGGATGATTGAAACAAATCCCCTGCAATTTTCCTGCCTCTTCTTGCGCAGAATCCTCCATATCACATATCATGACAAACGCTTCGTATTCACTTTATACTGCCATGCTGATGGCTGTCTCCATGATCAGGCGGTTTGCTTCGAGTTGTAAAACTAGCATTCCTGAGCGATAATCAAGTCTTAAGCACTTACGCTGATTATTCTGTCTAGGTGATACGTTGTGATGGGTTTGGATGCACTACATTACGCGACTGGCTGGCTAACCAGAAGTACAGTCGCAGGATTTGGCACCTAGCCACCGGAAAACCAGGAAATTACTAAACTTTGAGTTGTCATTCCTCAGTCTTCCCAGTGGAACTTGATTACAAAAACAGTACACAATGCTCTCATATCGAACGCTGAGTAGTTGACAAGCCGTGTGGTGCATGTGTGCACCAATTGTTGTGAGTGAGCTGGTCAACTCACTGTTCCACAGCGCGGTTTTCTTAGGCAGGTTCTATTCCACACGGTGGTTGAACTACTATTCATCCGTTAGGACTTTTGAAACAGTTTTTGCTGGTGCATATAGGCTCATAAGACCACGAACTTGGGATAGGCTGGCTAAAACGACTGGTGAAGACGCTGGCGCTGACGGAAACCAGAAAGCTCCTCGAAAAATACAAGTGTGTCCGGTCCAGACAGTCACCTCTTTTGGAGGAAATTACTTGTCTGAGAAAATACGAACCTTTTCAAGATAAAGTAATTTTATTTTACGGCCTCTTTCTGTCAGGTACTGAAATGTGATAGTCCAAAAATGATGAATGAGCATAAGCTCTGTAGATGACAGTGTAAAGTTGCCACTAAATTGTCGACTCGGGTCTACTTCAAAGTACTAAAAATCTCACTTTATTAAATTTCACAAGTAAACATCTGATCTATTACCATCACGCGTAATTCGTTTGGGTTCCAGTGTAATTCGCTTTTTGAAGTCTCGAGATTGGGATCTTGGGGCCACGGAAAGAATGCTGCGCAAAACAATAGCTTGGAGAACTCAGTTTCGTCCATTTGCTCTGGAATGCGATCACTGCCGAACATATCCGGGTTCACACACACTGGTAAGTTCGGTACAGTCAAAAGTTTTGCTGATATTCATCTGGTATCATTTCAAACAGAAACCTCGAAGCAATCGGTAAAGAGGAAATAAGCCTGTCTCTGATATCCACGTGAGTTGACCGATGATGCGATGCTTTAATCAGAGTTGAAATGAGACATGGGGCCGCATCTATGCCCTGGAGCCATCTAAAAAGGAACCAAGCTAACAGATCAAGCTCGTGTAGATTTTACTTCCCAACGAAAGCTTTTAAACGGACATTCAATTTTTCAAGTATTTCTCCACAGAAGAGTCCGCCTGAATCCTCGCTTTTTTGAGTTTTCCCAGAAAAACACCTCCTAGAAAAATAAGGAACAACGACACCATTAGGAGAGTAAAGCAAGCAACAAGAAAACACAGCATAGAGTGGAATAACTGCAAGAACACGTTTCCTCAACATCTGGTTGTGATAGTCCTTTCAGCCACTGCTTGTTTAGTTTTGGTTCTAGATGGACGAACAGAACTGTAGTTCGGAGATGTCTCATTCGCAGCCCAACTAGGGTGTTCCGTGCGTGATATCAGAAAACAGCACACTGTCAAATGTAGCTGGCCAAAGAAAGTCGCGGGATTCATCTCAGTATACCTTAGAGGGTCAACCATCAACGTTGGTCACAGAAAGGATTGACTTTGGTGTTCGGTTAAAAACAGAACACAGATATGTCGCTTCGTTTGCGTGTATCCAGTCTAAGTCGCGTACAGTACAGTAGTTTGCAGGTTCCTCTTCTGTTTCAGTCAGGCAATAGGCAACATTAAAAGCAGGTAGAGCGTTCAAGAACTATTCATTGGAGTAGTAGGCTGGATATGGCACGAACAGATATGCTTGCAGTGTCACAATCAAAGCGTCCGGTTCGGACGTCTCCACAGGGAAGTGTGACGACTGCGTTCACGTCGCTACAACCTGTGCTCAGGCAAACGAGATAAAGCCTAAACTCTGAAGGATGTAGGATGAAGGATCTGTTGACTCCCAGTTTTCCGGCTATTAAATATAATAATAAATTTGGTTATCCAGTACGGTGACGGCAATAGGCGGAAAATCTTATTGAAAACCCTTATGTTAAGCCTTGATTTAAACAGTCTTACACTCTGGTCAATACGGCGTGTGAGGCACGCCTACGAGCAGGTCCTTATGCCTGTCAGATAGAACCGAAATAGGAGCGGGCCATTTTTGTCTTTTTTATTGGTCAACGTCAAAATATCTTCCTGGGAAGTCGGTTGCTAGTCATTAGCCCTAAGTGTAATGTGTGCCAAGAATCGTGGATGTAAAATTTAGAGAGAAACATTTGCACAAACGTTAGTTCTCACATACATTACGTCACATACATAATGTGGGTAATTTGCAATGTCTTCCTTTATTCGGACCGTCGATATTCTTACGTCGTGATCCCCTCCCATGATTTCAGCAGATTCGTCATTCTGTTATTTCTCCACCACCATGTTACCTGGACGCCCGGGTGATTCGCCGGTTGGTGAAATTCGTCCTAGTTTGTAGTCCAGTTGATGTCAGGCACAAACAGAAAACCATTAGTTTATCAGTTCCCTAGTTTGTGACCCATCAGCAGGCATAACACCGAGGTTGGTCATATTGTTTCAAACCTAAAGGTTGCTTACTCGTCTAGATCGTTCAGCGTCACAATCAGGCATCGAGCCGCATTAGAATAGTTATACGATGCTGTAGGGCTTGTCCGTCAGCTAAATGATGCTCACCAAACCATACATGTTTTTGTCTACCATGGGGTGCAACAGCTAGGCGTACTGGAGACACTCGAATGTGGAGATTGAAAAAAAGCACCTGACCCAAGTGGACTTCCATGAAAGGTCACTTAGAGGCTGCGATATTTGCACAACAAGCGAACGCGGCCGAACGCGATAGCCCACTTACTAATAAACTAGATCAATGTCCTACCCTCTGAACTATCATGTATCCCAGTGGTTCATGAAGTTTCTATTGAGACAACCATGTGGCACGCGACTCAGTCTCTCTTTTTCAATGTGGATGACAGAAAGACATGTTTGCAAATGTCCCAAGACAAACGTCATACGGACCCGGTAAATTCAACTGTGGTGTTTGTTTGAATCTGTGAAGCACGCTGTGTGGTTGGGTCTGTATTAGCGCTAACTTCAAGTCACCATCTGTAACTTCTCGGTGGACAAGTAGCGATGCCAAGAAAATGGTCTCACATTGACATGTAAATCCAGCTAAAAGATAGACTCGAAAGTCGAGCATTTTTTGTAGGTACCAGATCAGAAGTTAGTTAACGAATTTTCATGCAATACTTTGTCGAAATGCTGTTCCTCAGGTTCTGAACAGTATCTGAAGTTATACTCACATTCAAGAACAAGAAGGCCTGCCTCATGCCACTACACCATCTTCCCTGAAATCGGTGAGATGCTTGTGAAAATCTCCTTTAAGACATAATCTGTTTTAGGTTGTCTAGTTGTCACTTGTTTAATGCACAACACTGAAAAGTCCCTCACTGTTGCCATAATTTTTGGGTTTATTCTGCATCGCTAGTTCCTCAGCCTGCTCGTACATACCGCAAGGTAATGTTGAAAACGGATTATTTTAGCTTCCTGCCCCTGAATTTCCGATGTCCAGTTGACAATTGAAATAATAGCTTCTGATTAATAGGCAGTTCTGTTTTTCAATGCTTAATTTTCAAAGTAAGTAACACGCTAACGCTTTTTGTGTCTCCAGAGTCAACTTTACCCCTTTCCGTAACTTAAACACATGACAGGCAACAACTCCTGCTGACCAAGCAGCATGCAGAAGTATGGGGAAGTAGAACTCCAAGATCCGCATTCAGTTGTAAACATCATTTTTAGACAAACCGCCTGCATTCAGAACCCCGTTTGGGCGTAATCAACATCTTCGACAGAGGCGAGTAATACTCGTAAACAGTCAGCAGTGTGTTGAGAAATCATGCAGTAAACCCATTTACACTAGAGACAAGTTTTTCACGCTTGACTGATTTCTTGATCCCAACACTGCAAAGGATTGAACTGTAATTTGCTCTCCAGATGTCTGCGCGTGGTAATCTGCCGGATTAAAAGGACATCCAATTTCTTCACAATGACTTCCATTTTGTTGCAGTTTCTACCGCACCACTTAACGCAAACTCTTTGTTATTGTAACCATGACGAATATAACTCATTCACATGAACTAGTGTCAGTTGAACGGTCGAAGCAAATAACGGAGATGTTTCTATTTCATACAGAACCTGGTTCCTCACATCGGTAGAGACATTCGAAAATTGTCGATCAATGGAGCTATTTGCTAAGGATCGTTGTTTTCTGTTTGTTCTACTAATTTTCACGTGTCAACTTCTTTATCTTTTATATAGGGAATTTTTTAGGACTTCTCTAACGCAGTGACGCTTTTAGTCTAGTGGCGCCCTCAAACCAGGTGGAGTCAATTCACTATTACCTGGGAGAGACTTTGTGACAATAGAATGGTATTGAATCTTCCATACTTGACGTTTGAAGTTTGTCGGTTCAGTAGACCCGGCAGCGAGGACAGCGTTGTCCAAGACGCACTAAGATTTTTCAGTGCTCTTCTTTGTCGGTTGGAATGGTGAGGCTAAATACTAGACCTTCTTTTAAAGATTATCAAAATACGATTTTCCGGAAGTATGAAAACATTCACATCCTTCGTGTTTGAACAGTCCTCTTTCCATCCTGATGCATTTATTCTAGTGAGTCTACATCAAAGGGTGAGGCACTGGACTCGGGATGCGTCGAACTAACCAATCGCATCCCTCAGTTGTGAACACGTTCGTCTGTTCAACGTGACAGTTCAGGTGCGTCCAGCGTGCGTCAGTCTAGTGGTGGTAACACACTCACCTCGCATGTCAGACGTAAACGGCCAAGAATGTGCCCTGCCGATGAGCTCAAATAAGAGCGAAATTCGAGTTCATTGCTTTCCCATTTTGTGTGGACTCACAAGAATAATTGCTCCAGGACAGAAGGACTGTTCAAACGAAAGTAACGTTAACCTGTAACTAGTTCCAGTAATCTTTGTTTAAGAACCCTGTTTTTTATAAAACTATTTGTCACGCTACGTGTATATACATCAATGTCTGTGAGACAGACTGGAAAATTAGCGCAAATTCAAACTGAGATGCAAAACGAATAAGATCATGGTAAAAAACAAGTCATAATGATCCGTTTACATATGATACGTAACAACTCTCACGAAACGAATTACTTGACCACACAGTGTAGAAACACAACAGCGACAATTACTAGGCGAACGCGGGTACTACAAGGTGCTATAGGATGCGTCACTGACAGCCTTTTCGTGATCCATCCCATTAAACGCACTGGTGTGGATGAGTGGTAATCACTGTCGTTAAACAACTTCAAAACTGGATGTGGGCGGATGCTTATAAAGTTGCGATCGTTACTGCAAACGACGGCGTGGTATGGGACACACAGCAGTTAGAGTGGTCGTGCGAAAGCCAGATGATCGATTCGAGTGCCTTTGGAAAGGCGCAAGAGCGACCAGATCACTGGATTGGGTGCGCCAACTAAAGGTGAAAAATGTCACATCTAACTATAAAAACGCTTTGCTGACTCCAAAAACAAACGCCCCGTGGCACCCAAAAAGCCATCCTCGATCATACGGTTCGGAAGCTCGGGGTAAATTTGTTGCTGACGCTTTCCTAAGCCGGTCGTGATTCCTGATGCAACACATATTCCCTGTTAACTTTGAGTCGTTTGACTCTGAGCGGTGTAGAATTCATTGTACAACTCTTTCCCGTTCTACCATTCCTTTAATGTTTGCAGCGCCAAATTGGCTTCGATCAAGCCAACCGACCGGTCATATACGCCACTTTCTACTCAGCCTATCCATCACAACGGAACCCAGCAGTTGAAGCCCTGACACACCTGATCTATGTTTTTGAAAATGCAGTACGGAGCATGCAGCCCGGTGTAAGCCAGTGGGTATTTGTTCTGGACTGTGCTGGTGAGTTGCACGGAATTTCCCCCTTCGGTTAGTAAGACGATCTCTTCGAAACAAACGCCAACAGATAATTTCGTTAATCCATATGCACAGAGGGAACCCGTTTCGGATAACTCAGACTGAACGCATTTATTTCGGGATCCCGAATGTACAGTCTACCGGCCTACTACCTGCAACTACTAAGTGAGAGTCAAGCACCTTACTGTTGATTATAGTGGGCATGAAAGTTATCCGGAAGGGCAACTTTGGTGCTAGTAAGACTGTAGGCTTAACGTTCCCCATAACGGACACACCTGAGAGTGACAGGTCGAACAACTCAAAGGAAGGTGAGGTAGCGAATGACAGACAAGGGCAGGCTGATACTGGAGCCATGTAAAAGGTCACACAGTGTTCTCCTTGGTTAACCAGATACTCATCCCATCCCAGTTGGGCATTTGACGCCCCACGGCTCGCTGAGGCATCTGTGTCGTAAATAAGCCCAAGTGAAGATAGAATTATCTATCTGACTCAAGGCATATAATGCTTCATAAAAGGTTTCATAAAAGGTTTCTCCCAATATGGTGAATGCTCTCAACAATGACTTCGTTGACCTTTCACCGTAAGTGCGCTCAGTTCACTGAAGAGAATTAACTCCTTTTTCAGTATAAACCAGTAACTATTGACTAAACTCCCCTCAGACAAAGTAGATTACACTTCCAGCACGGTGACTTGAGACGCATGCGGTTATACCACAGGAGGACGCATTGTGT
The DNA here is from genome assembly GCA_004794785.1 of Opisthorchis felineus. Lineage (NCBI taxonomy): Eukaryota > Metazoa > Platyhelminthes > Trematoda > Opisthorchiida > Opisthorchiidae > Opisthorchis > Opisthorchis felineus. The sequence continues at coordinate 160,886 of SJOL01009489.1, read as the reverse complement.
AACAGCGACTCCTAATGGATGGACACCGACTGCGCCTTTCGGGTACATGAACATAGGATTTGGCTCAAAGGCATAAAGTAGTATAGCGGCTTAAGATTCCCAACCCATTCGTTTTGCGGATTTGATTTACTATTGATGCACACGATAGAGACCGTACCCTCAATCTGAGCGGAACGATCGAATTTTTTCAATAGAATATAAATTAGATATGGCCATTTGGTGTTTTACATAGTTTGAGACAAATTGCGCATTCAAATGACGAACAATCTTGTCCCCAAGGGTGCAAGCACAGCTTGCAGCTACAAGGTTCTTGGGCTAGCACTGAATAGCTGTCGGAACAGAACGACGGGTTTAGGTCCGGTCTTTTAAGCCTTACGGACTTTACTGAGAAGCCTCAAACAGACCATCCATATTGTGCACTTGAACTCATAACCTCTGTAGATTGCAGTTTTGTCCATTTCCTCTGAGCTGTAGCTGCAATTGACCAATGCTTCCATAGTCCAATGAAACGACTGTCAGCAGAGGTTTATCTCGAAACGAAGTGCGGAGATGAAAATGTTGCAGACATTCCTGGCTTTGGTAAACCTGAACTTGTCGCAGGCTTAATCCTGTCAACACACAAAACTCATGAAAAAGAAAATTAGATATTGACGAAACACACTCATCTGCAAACAAATTTGTTTTCGCGAGAAACTCACCTGGAACCCAGCTGAATCTCTCGTTTCTGAGGTTTCCAGGCAAATGAATGTGCTGCACCAGGCCGCCTCATTTTTCAGCAACCTTATGAGTAGTGCATTACGAATATACATGCATCGCGATATCTCGAATATCGTAGCAACCGAAAAATGAGGCGGCCTGGTGCGGCACATTCAGTTGCCTGGAAACATCACAAACGAGAGATTCAGCTGGGTTCCAGGTGAGTCTCTCGCAAAACCAAATTTGTTTGCAGATGAGTGTATTTCGCCAATTTCGTGCAATTTGGTTTCAAGTAGAACATAAGGTTGACGGAAACTCGGGGACTGCGCCTACCTGATGAGCCCCAAGAAGGGCGAAACCGGTCGTGGGCTGTCGAAGAATTTTCAGCAACCTTATGAGTAGTGCATTACGAATATACATGTATCGCGATATCTCGAATATCGTAGCAACTGAAAAA
>SJOL01009489.1:118043-156300 GCA_004794785.1 Opisthorchis felineus | reverse complement strand
CTTCCGTATTGTACAGTTCAACAATCAAGAGGTCACACCAAATGAATGACAGCTTTCCCATCCAGTAACTCACTACTCATTGGCTTCACCTCCTACCAGTTAACCGGAGCTTTAAAAACTGAATATGGGTATCCCCTCTTCAATCCATCAAACTGTCCCTGATTCTCATGGGAATTTCAGCTGTAAAGAGTGTCCTCTGCTGAGGGTTTACCAACAATGGGGTTATGTATCCAACGTTAGTAAAAGCGTACATCCAGATTTTAGCTAAAGCTAGACTGTTCACAGTCCAAATCACCCCAGAACAGCTATATTGTCATTTTGCTTATTTTTCCATTTGACGAGAGCTATTAGCAAGTCTGTTGAAACTCTGTTCGATATGAACTAGAATTGACCTTCACAGTGAGAATACCTATCAGAAAAATCCTCCATCTTCCGTCTGTTTGCTATAAAGGTTATGGAATTTAAGATGCAGAAGGTGTCGGGAGTCATGTGAAACCATATGATGATAGCCACTCATGATGGTTTGTCTCTCCAGTGGGAATTCCGAGCTTCGAGTCAAATTCTGTGTGATTTTGGTTCATTCAAAGAGCAACCGGAAGTCGCATTTAGAGAAAAAAACCCTAAGGGTTGGAGCGTACGTTGTTTGACAATGCATTTTCACATTGCCTACATTGCGAGCAGCATGATCCAATGGAAATTTCCACAAATATTTAGAAGAACCAACATCTGTGTTTGTGACTGTTTCCGATTACTGCCCAGATTAATCCGTTTAAGTTGACCGGAACGATTTTGTGTCCTTGTGTCTTAGCACATCATGATTCTTAACGGTCGACTGTTTAAAACGTACGTTAATTGCGCTAGTAATCACATTAATTAATCGAATAAATAATAACTTTAGGGAGTCCAGTGAGTCCAGTGGTCCATTGTCCTACGGAAGCTTCAAACCTTCGAACTGATGTTGAATTGTGCACCGCACAGATTCTTTGCAAAAGGTGGAATAGCACCATTTGTGGAGCACAACTGATTCATACAGTTTTTTTCAAGGTTATATCGACCCTAAGCACGTTTAAATTCGCTTTTCGACGGACTAACTAATTTGGGGTTCCAAGCTGCTTTTTACTCCAAAGCAATTCTCCAATAACTTGACTAAGGAGGAAATACTTATAGTATTGCCTGCCGCTGTGTTGTGGCAGCTACCCACTTTGAAGCGCCGTTTTCCGCAGCTTGAGCCTCAAAGATACACTTTGACAAACCACTCACAACGTCATTGCCACACAAAGACGACATGAAACAAGCCATAATGTTCTGCGATGTGCTCGCGCGCGATCGCATCCAACCACGTTGCCACAGTACCGCCACGACAACCAAATGATTCGTGCGGTCAGTGTGGACCAATGGATGAAGCCATTTTAACTCCCTAGTCATTCTGGGGATCAAACGGATTCAGATTCTTGTAGTGTACGGACCATCCAACTGATTCAAACCAAAAACGGGAACCGAAATCGCCTCTACCTCTTCTTGAAAAGTCACCAACTAGAACCCCATCAAAGCTCGTCGGCAAACTTACGCATATGTAAATGGCTGTCTGACAATTTTTAAGGTCCTTTGTTTCTTGCTAACGGGTTTTCAGTCTAGTGGGAGCTACGTAGCAAATGTCAGATGAAGGCTGCAGAGGTCAGCAGAACAGCTAACGTTGTATTGTAGGCAATTAAGTCAAACAGATGGTGGCATGTAGTAATAGTACATACTGAAACAACGCCAAATGCTCAGACGGGAAGTGTACTCGAAACCATTTGACAGAGTGGCCTGTTGTCAGGTATGGTTGTTAGAAAATGAATAGAAAATACTACGGAAACTATCAACATCACCATCATAAAGCAATATAATCGACAATCGTTCAGCTGTAGCATCCTTTCAGTGTCTAGCTGCCATGCCACCCGAAGGAAGCATGAGGGCTGAGATATTGTCAGGTTTCCCAAGCCTAGACAAGAAAAGTCAAGAGACAGAGGTCGGGTTCGAACCACGAACCTTCTGGTCAGTAAATTCGCGCTCTAACCACTGAGCCATCTCACCATCGTAACTGGTTTCAAAACATCCGTGCCGAACACAAATGCTCCACTGCAGCGCAGCCACCATTTATTCAAAGCACCTACACCTGACATTCATTTAGGTAAGCTAGATGGGGACTAGCAGCGGGACTCCATTGAAAATGATTTGCGGGCCCCTAAACTAGCACAGAGGGATTGGACGGATTCCGTCGTGAAAAGCCGGAGTAAACCTAAAAGCTCTCAAAACCCCTGGTTACGCCACTAGGAATTGGGCACGGAACACAATACCCTTTTTGGTAGCTGATGAATCGACATGCAGAACGCATGACAGAGAAATCAGTTTCTGATGATGGATATATGCAGTAAATGGAGTCCATGCTGTAAAGAAAATCGTTCAGCTGTAACACCCTTCCGGGTGCCTAACTGCCATGCTACCCGAAGGAAGCACGAGGGCTGGGATACTGCCAGGTTGCCCAACCCTAGACAGGGGAAGTCGAGAGGCAGAGGTCGGGTTCGAACCACGGACCTTCAGGTCAGCAAATTCGCGCTCTAACCACTGAGCCATCTCGCCCCCCGCTGTACAACCGAACATTTGCTTTCTCACTGTCTTTTTGGGGGTTATTGGCGCCAGCTTATACACAAAAAGCTACGGGAATGTGCTAAAATATTGATTGAGAGAATTAGAAATACTCGTGGCTCGCAATTGGGAGGTAGCAATGAGACAGACGTTGTTCAGGTTAAGCCGAGCAGTTTTATGGCTACCCGCGGCTAACTATACTATTCAAACCGTCGACTACACATCACATGATCCCTCAAAATCCAGAACATTCCCTTTCACCGCCAGGCCCAAAATGCAGCAAAAGAGTATTAATCCTCGAAATACACTCATTTACAAACAAACTTGGGGGTGTATTTCACCAGTTGTGCGCAATTCGGGTCCAAGTAGAACATAAATTTGACGAGAACTCGGGGACTGCGCCTTTCCGACAGACAGGTTGAAAGGCGAGACCGGTCGTGGGCTATCGAAGAGTTTTCAGCAACCTTAGAACTAGTTTCCCGTCAATAGCATTAATCCTCCTATGCGTTGGAAAGTCGTGATATGGTAGTACGAATGTCCAGTAGTCAGCCTCTTTGCTGCTTAAACAATGACAAGGCTTGGAATGAAAATCACTGTCCCCTCTGTTTGTTCTCTTCACCAACGTTTGTCGGAAACAGCAGACAGTTGTTGTCGCGGACTCATGCTTCATTGTTATGACGTACTGAACATCAGTCGACAAAAGCGGCAAAATAAGTACATTTTTCATTGTTAACAAACGTTGCCAGATTCCGTATGCAGTTAAACTATCCTGTGCAGTAATAAGGCTCAAGAAGAAGGTATAAACAGAATTCGAAATACGAACTGGCAAGTGAATGCAAAAGAGCGTGAATTTTGGTCCCTTAAAATATTATAGAAAAACATCTATTCATAACGTTAGAAAGTGCCAGTGCATACACGTTCTTCAAAAAGTCTGCCACAGGTACTCCCACCATGTCTAGGTGATCGCAATATGTGTCTCCATCGTTGTTGTTTTCCTGTCTGATGAGAGCGGCTAACCGAACATGGACTCCACCCACCCCAAGCCGTGAGTTGACAGTCTTGTTTCGGTCCACGAAGGCTTTCTATCATAGCCTTATTGAGCATAGTAGCTGAATCGGTGCCTGGATTCGTGGGATCAATGGACATATCGGTTGGATAGACTTCCTCCTTGTATTTTGATTGCTTTCCTGTGGCTGCTAGAGCCTTGGCCATTTGAAGAGACTTTTCCCATTCCTCAGGCATACAGTCAGATATGCACGATGTGTAGTCGGCATAACGGTTCTGATTACCACCGCATCCGAGATAAAGAAACTCGAAACACCGACGAGTTCTTGGAGAATAATACCTGAAATAAGGTAACAGAAAAGCATAACCCGAAAAACGTGTAATTTTAAGGCGGTACAATCTCACAATCGAAAACCTACAAGGATTTACGCCCTGTTGGCGCCTCTATCGCTCCTAAGGTATTTTTATCAAGGAAAACAATCAGCGATCATCATGGCTCAGTAATCCGACCTTCAGTAATTTGTTTTCAGTTCGGATTACACCTGGCGAGGTAAACAGATGCAAGCAGTCTCATTATTCCCACCACGTGGACGGGTAAAAGAATTGCAAATTGTTACTTTATTTGCTAATTTAATAATATAAGAACTAATTTGGTGTACAGTACGTAAGGACAAGTTTGAGCTATGTTCCTATGTTTCCCTCTAAAGGTAAACGTTCGTTTAAACGGGGAGGAATTTTCACCTAAAAATGTTTCTAAAAATCACAACTAAGGTGAGATAATAGGTTGTTTACAAGTTGACAACCTACCGCTTATTTTGCTCTTATCGAGGCTCATCAGCTATGCGTATTCCCCGAATTTGAATAATTTTTATTTCTCAGTTGAGTATCACATTGGAGTGAAACACTCATCCACACACTGCAGTTGGGTCAACGTGTGAATCAAACGCATCTCTGGCTTGTCTCAATCATCGATCAAATGCAGGGGCTACCTCACCCCTGAGTTGTACCGATATTCAGTGTTGAGGTATTTTTTCCTTGAAATGACGTTTTACTCAGTCGTTATCGCTTATTTAACTCCCCTCGGAAATCACCTGTCGTTAGCAAGTGTAGCTGAAATCCAGAAGTTGTAAATTCCTAGCATGTCGAGTTACTGCTAGCCCAATTAGTGGGTCAGGGGCGGATGAACTAGTCGCTTGCCGCGTGGTCACCAGGACGATATAAGCAAATGATTCTGAAAACAAAGCCCCAGTCTTGGCCCCCTAACAACTTGTGTTACAGTTTATTCAGTAAACGCTTCAGACTAAACCATCAGTGAGACCAAGTGACGTGATCACGTGATGTCCTTCTTTCGGGTTGGTCAAGACCTGGACGCTGAAAAATCCCAGTAAAGTCTGAGGAGATTGGATTTTTGCCACTTGATGAAAGGATGGTGCTTAGTCTACCGAGCAAACCAGACTCTGAATGTCAGGGTATCAGTCACAGTGAGGAAATATTTCAGACGTGAAGAACACACAAGGGAGGCTGTATCATTGGGATCAGTGTGGACAAGAAACAGACAGATGAAAGGCGGACAAAACAGAATTCGAATGCAACCCTTGTTTTGAGTGCCCTTTAACCGAATTTTCGTGGTGAAGAATGCCTGGAGTTTTAGTTGGGCTAAACTTGAAGATATCCAAGTTTCGATCCTTGTAAATAGTGCAATGTTTTTAGTGATAACCAGTCTACGGACAGGAGACAATCTATTTTGGCGGTTTATTAAACACACTTGCATTTGCTCGAGTCGCTACAATTTGATTAGCCTGCAGGGTAAGGAGAAATAAAGCGATCCATACTTTTAGGTTCTTGGAGAGTTTCACTTTCCAAAGATGCTCCCTGGAACAGTGTTTCAACTACTCTGTGTTCTCTACACAGAGTAGTACACAGAGTAGTTCTCTACACATTTTCCAAGGGCAAGTGCTTTCCGAGTTGCCTTGCACTCTAGAGGAGATGACTGCTAAAACTCTAATTTACGTCAAAACGACTGAAAAATTCTTCTATTAGGCGAAAGAATTTTGGTTATTGTAGACAGTGTTATAGGCTTCAAACAGCTGGCACCTACCATGCGCCGGTCAGTTTGTCAGCGCCATCATTACATTTCTGTCCAGGATCCATTGGTTGAGTACAATGCACCGCTGCCTTCATGGATTTTCTTCTGCTTTCATCTGTCCCTTCGGATGAGATTTGCGATGTCTGATACTGTAGCAGTGCCATGCGCTCACGCCTCCAACCAGGCAGACTCTCCACCACTTTCAGACACATTGATTTACACGCCTCTTTCGTTCGGAATCGATTCCGGCCTCCTTTACAACCTAGGTACTCAAACGGCAGACAATCATGTTCCACAGCACTATAATAATACTGCCACATTTTCTTTCCACAAGGTATACCATCTTTGCGTCCCTCACCACAAATTGTGACCGGGTCGCATTCATTATCGGTTGGGCCACATTCGCGTTTTTCTACCACTGTATTCCCGTCCAACTCCTCTTGTGTTCTAAACAGATGTTTGCAGTGGTCTAGTTCTTCTGGTCTAGCCAAGTAACGTCGGCGTGTTTGCAGTCCGGCACGATTATCACAGGTCGCATTGCAGGGGGTCCATTCGGTCCACGGGAGTAAACTACACGGAGCACTGAAATCGCATGTGCGCTTTCTACCTTCACAAAGCTGAAAAAAAAAGAAATAAAATAACGTAAATTAAGGTGAAGAGACCTCAGTTTATGGGGTAAAGCGACTGTATGCATTTAACTAAACATTTGTTTCCTCAAAAGCAAGCCATTATTCGAAAAAATACAGATAAACGGTAATAAGTAGGCTGCGACCGTTCTTGGTGCAATTCAACTAGCATAACCGACATTAGATATTCTTAATTAGAAAATTAGGAGCTTCACTCCTGACTCGCAGTTGTTTGAATGGAATTCTGGTGAGAACTGGTAAGATATCTTTGGTGCTTGAGTATATTGTAGTTCTTTTCACTGATGTTTGACACCAGCAATGACTCGCATTTGATTCGTTAGCGGCATGTTGGCAGTTGTGCACTTTGAATTTCTACAGATATGAGCGTATACCTGCACGGTTTTTTAAACCGGTTTTCTGCTGACATGTACTCACTTAAATTCATACTCTAGGCAGAACACATTACTCACGGTTTCGATCGGTTTCGCCTTTCTTGGGCTCATCAGGTAGGCGTAGTTCCCGAATCCCCGTCAACCTTACGTTCTACACCAGTTGGACGGGGTTCACCAAATAATCTATCTCATTTGCATACTAAATTGGTTGTAACGGAAGACTCAACTGAACCCAGTTGAATCTCACGCTTATGATGAACTTCTTCAAGGATTTTTAAACCACTTTCTGTTGACATATACTTAATTAAATGCACACTATTTTTTGAGGGAAAACCCAAATAAACGTCCAAAGGATAATGGGAGTGATCCGCACACCTATTCAACTAGCGTTATTCCGAAGCCTTTTTGGTTAAACTGATACAGAATGAGACACACAGCTTATTCATTAACAAAGTTCGGGTCGCAGTGAACTCTGAACTCTGTTTCCAAAGAAAAACTCATGCTAGGATGCTCTCTTACTTAAAATCTTATGGATTTTGCCAGTGGCCTGATGAAAGCCCTTTGTATACAACCTTTGGTATCTGACGGAATCACTCATTTGGAAAACGTACGCCTCACACCATTTCGTCTTATTAGCTCAGTGTTTCGTATATCTCGTACTCTCTGTTCAGAAAAACGACCTGATTGATGGTTGGACGTGGATTTGATTTGCTCGTATTTAGACGGAATAAGGCGCCCGTGTCTTTCAATCACCTTGTTCGCCTCACGTGACCGACGACTATGTTCGTTGACTAACTGTATCCAATTAGTGGCTTATTCCTTAGAAAATCCCCCATTGATTATGTTGTGAGTCCAATTACCTGCGCGGAAAGTAGTGCTTTTATTCTTGAGTGGTTACTAACTAGGATAACGAAAACAGGTAGTGCGTCAGTCCTCCATTAGTGAGGCATGTCGTAACAAAACATTTAAGGCTTACACCTGAAAACACTGACAATATGTGGCTAGATAAAATTTCCGGTACCGTTTGAAGAAGGTCACTCCATTTTTCACCACTTACTTCCTCTTCCACCAGAGGTACGTGCTGACAAAGTTCATTCTTCTTGTTGCTTATCATAAGGCGCCGACGTTCGCGACGCCCAACGCCACAAGTCACTGAGCATTGGCCCCAGGGAGACCACTGATCAGTAATGCACAGAAACGTGGCCATCTGAGCCAGACTTGGGTCAGAGAGTGGGTTATCTCCAGCTAGACCTCCGCCACCAGCGCTGTGCCCACCCGACTTTGATCGTGATTTCTTAAGTACTCCACCAACCGGATCACCAATAACTGACTGTGCTATCGTGTGGTCTCTCTCTCCTTCCACGGCTTTTCCACCAACGGTTTCTGTGGTTCCATCTGACCGAAACAGCTCAACACCGACGCCTGGCACAGATGTACATTGCCAAGATTCTTTTGGAAGTACTCGTTCCAAAGTTACCCTTGCAACTGGTAGATTGGGCGTGAATGGGTGGTTAGGCATCCAGTCAAAAGTGATGTATCTGATGGGATCTGGAATATCCTGCATTGGGTATGAGGAAAAAATCCTTGTATCGAGGTGTAAAGTACCTTTAGTGAGGAGAAACCAAATTAGAAAACTGAAGCGAACAAATGCTACAGACGCCCAAGCGTTGGTTTGAATGGTTGCGTAGTTAAGCGAAAATTGAAATGAGAGGAGGCTAGCTAGACTTAACGTATCTTACACGAAACAAAAGTAGATATGTCCGTTACTTCATTGTTTTACAGTGAAGTTCTATTTTCAGTCCACTTTCCATCAATTTTTCACACATCTTTGTCATCTCAAGATGTCTCAGTGTGTTTTATTACATTCAAACGATTGCAGGCTTCCACTCTACTTGATTGCTCCCAATGAGCAAGAATAGCATCAAAAGCCATGAATTATCCAACCTTAGATTTTTATGCTTTTCTTTTACTCTGATTGGGTCACCTTCTCGCCTCTGAAGTGGTTTTGTCAACTTTCTTCGCGCATGTGTCAAGAAGCGGCGTTTCTCATTGAGAAATATGTTTGCAGCTCTGTTCACTGAGAAGTCTAACCATGCACCGATAATGTGTAAGTCGTATCTCTAAACTACGACACAACACTACAGAGCCGTTACCTCCATCTGCACTGAAACGTCTACAATCAGAAGGCCCAGCTCAGGGAATAGAAAAGCAGCGTCCATCTATACTAGTGCTTCTGCCTGACACCTCATTTGCTTCTCTTTTTCCGATGTGACGATTTCCCTCACAAACTTACCCAACTGTTTTGCGCCGGTCTGCATTATTACGAGACCTACTACAATCAAGAAGGTCTTGTGGAGACTTTGGCCAGATGTCAAGCATAGTAGTTAAGCTTATGTAACAAGCTAACAGTGAAAACTTTTGTATGGCTTCATACAGAGTAACATTTACTGCTAGTTTAATATATATTTTAACAACCAGGCCTATTTGTAGTCATTTAGCTAAGAACTACCACCTAGAGATACGTCAAATGTGGTTTGCTATCTGAAAGTTGTACACATGGCAGCTAGGATAAGTCTTTCGATGAACAGCACTATCATGCTTACCGACCACAGATCACTGTCGACAGTTCTCCATAACGCTTCATATTGTCTCCTTGAGTAACCATGAACCGCACAGTGGAGGATTCCATCTTACGGTGGCAACCGTACCCGCAAATTCAACTAATATGTTCGATACCTGAGTTCCGAACTGACTGTCTGCTTTCCGATAAGTATTGGGTGTTAGACTGTGCTGATTTTGATCGTGCAAACGACCTTTTATCGATATCGGAGCCAATCGGATTTGTCTGGTTCACTCTAGTGTTCACACAAGTATTCAACTATTCTCAGTCGAGGCTGCGTATTCGTTCTGCCTACGTAGAGAGTCAAGCACGCAAACGTGAAATTGTAATTGACGTGGAATTTAGCAGGCATAGATGGAAACATGCCGATCGGGAGTTGGGATGTATCTTCAAGCGCAGGGCAGTCTGGCCTTATAGCACCACAAAATGACTGTCGTCACCCCCTCCAAGTGTCAGCCGGAAAATTTACCGTTTTACAAATGAGTACACCAAATCTAGCTTAGGAAGTTCAACTCTGAAGCTGGTTGAAGTGGTACTGCGGCTCGTGTTTGGAACTTGTTCACAGAGTCCAAATCGGTTTCATTGGAAAGAAATTAGTCCAATCAATGTGTTCAGTATACAGACCTGCGGACACAGCCAAATCTCAGACGGTCTATTCCAGTATCCAAAAGTGTGTAATCCATACTTAGCCTCATTTTGGAATACGGGTTTATGTACTTGGTAAGCTGTATTTTTATCGCTTTCTCACCATACTACTACTGTGTGACTACTGTGTGGCCCGTACCCAGGAAGTTTTAGATGGTTCGAATTATTCGTAGCCTCCAGGATCATACCTACAAAGTTCGCCACAAAACGACAGTTGGTCAGTGAACGTATAGGTCATGATAGTGTTTACCCCATGTAGAACGTTAAGTACTCTGTAAAATCCTTTACAGAAGGGTAGTACTAGAGAAGGGGCATCTGGAACATAATATGTAGTATACTTGATCTAGCAAGAACCTCACGACAAGAGCATTACTCAGAGCATTACTAAGGTGTTATGTATGGTTTGAACTGAAATGTTTGATAAGGCCAGATTTTGTGTAAGCGAAATGCTTAGGATACTGAGAGGTTTTGAATGAGACCTAGTGTGCTGATCTCTCCGACGACATGAATGTTAGCGTGAAATCTCCTGAATATGTTAAGCGAGTAGTATAAATCCGAGGTTCCGGTCAATGTCCTCCTGCGAATAGCTGTCACTCAAGCTGTTCAGGATAAGTTGCCCTGCAGTTTATGTTCGGTTTTACCTGTTAAACAACTCATTCCATTTCTTAGGTGGTTTTACTATCGTCCGTTCACCAAACAAAACTGGCTGCTCACTAACACATTTAGAGTTTTGCAGTCATTACAGGCTTACCTTTCTGTCAGCGTTTTTCGGTATGTAAGTATCACCGTATCTCACACCAGCATCCCAGGGAAATAAGTCAATCTGGAGTTGCTTTATCCACGTGCAATCCGCCTGGCATACGGACTGACTTGCTACACCCGCACACCAATTTGGACTCGGTCCAAGCATAGTCAAAAAGGAGACGAGAGGATGGGTACGATTGACAGCGAGCAGGGTTGAACGCGATTCATCCAGTGTCTCTTCACTCCACATACCTGGAGTAGATATTAAACTATGAAGTGGACCGATGCCCAGTGCGCCCCTTTGCGTCCCTGTAGGAACACTACTCACCGACCCAGTGCTTGATGCGGCGATTCCGAGGGATTGTTTCAGTACCGTTGTGTCTCCGTATGCACAGACTGCCGATACACCTGCACTTGCTGGTTCTCCAAACTGATAGATACGATATCCAGGCATGTGGCTAGCTCCAATCAAATTTGTCCAGTGAAGTAGCCCCGGGTTATGAACCGGCCAGTCTCTCGGATGAGTCTTCCTGGTCCATAGCCCTTTAAATGTCAGGTTATAAGTCGCAGTGCCACAGGCACAACAGTCTGGAGGCTGCATTGTATCCATATGCATAGTATCTTTCGCTGAAAGTTTCACACCGTTGTTAGGTGTCACACTTTTCGGTTCATTTGAGTGGGTCTTCTCACTGTGCATACCAATGTATGCAGGTAGCACAGGGCTAGGAGGTCTTCTCCAGCTTGGACACAGTTTTTTTGAAAGTCCCCCTGGGTAGAGTGGAGTGGAGGAGCAAAAACGTTGGAGTGGAAGATTGTACAGGTTGTTTTGTCACGTGACGGTTGAATTTGAACAACCTGAAAAGCTGGAGAATCTTATAGAGCTTTTGTATTAATTTTTGATAGTGAGGAAAGTGGGTAGGCAAAGTTCGGTGACGAGTCCAAAATGCTTACTTTACCGTAGTTCAGATAATCTCTCCGGGTTGTGGCGCTGCTTTAAGATAGATTTGTGGGACAATAGAATATTTCCTTGATCCCGACCAATACACTCATTTGCATATTAATTTGGTTTTGACGGGAGATTCATCTGGAACCCACTTGAATCCATCGTTAATGATGATGAGTCACAAGAAGAGAGAAACCGGTCGTGGGCTGTCGAAAAGTTTTCAGCAACCTTATGAGTAGTGTATTACATCTATCCCCTCGATCCATTATTTTGAGCAAATAAAAAGTTCAGTTTAGCAATCTACTCAGGAAGGTCATTAAGATATTTAACTCCAATTCGAAGGGATCTCTTTCGTGAAGACTATTCTACTGGTAATCTGTTGAAATGTTGGTAGATCGGGTACGTTTATTGGTTGTTGGTCAGATGATTGTTGATTTGTTTGCCGAGCTTGGGAATTGACTCGCAAACGTTTTGTCACCAAATGAGGAGGTGTCATCAGTGCGCGGTTGGGTGTGTGCTTCCTCCCTACCTGCATGCGTTCATATGGTACTGGAAGAGTATGAGTATCTGTTTTCTCTCAACGTGACTAACTAATTGGGAGTCACAAACCTCCGAGAACGCTATGTCACAGTTAGGCAACCATGTTTGGAGGTAACAGGTACTCCCCCGATGCCACATGAACGCACGCAGGTAGGGAGGAAGTACCGCCCGACCGCGCACTGATGATGTCTCCTCAAATGGTAACAAAAATTTTTTGTTTCTTTGTTTGTTTTTTTTGGTCATATTCCTTTCGTTAGAACCTAGCAGCTTAGCAGCTTACTGATTACACTACTAGTGGTGATCCTTCAACCTGGTAGCAGGAGACGAACGCAATTATGAAAGGTTTGGGTGCTGTTGTTGCTACCGGACTTTCAGGATGAGATACGCATAATTCTCCTTGTGCTTGGCCCAAGAAGCTGCCTGCAATTTAGTGTCAGTTTATATCCAGACTGTCTGAATGAGTGTCCGAAGGTGTAGGCACCTAGAAACGCTAGAGCAACCTTTCCCCGTTTGTTTTTTCCCAGTAAAGCTTGGAAACATATCATGGTTAAAGAGGGTGAAACATTGCTGGTATGCACTAATTTCGTGCTCTGGGTGGTGATGGTGACGTCAGGTTGGTTTCCTGAAGGACCTATGAAGCAGTCTGATGTGGCTAAGTGACTTTTTCTAGTTAAGTGGATGTGAAAATATAGCACGAAGCGTTTCATCTTAACTGTTGTACATCAGTTTCTGCTCCAAACCGCAGTTCTTATTGCTGGCCAACGTCATCGATCCTGTAGTATACCTGATGGACCCTAATTAGAACCCAGTGGATTGTCTATACGATGTACCCGAATGTCCATTTAGTTGATTTTTTGCCACGCACATTTACCCGGTGCCCCAAAAAGGAGACTACTTCTGACCGAGATTCCACCCAAAATGGCAACAAATCGGAAGGATTTGCAGACGCTGACCTGGGTTCAGTGAGTACACGCTGTCTCCTTTTGGTTCTTATGATCAAAATACACCTTTGACCCACTCTACCTTGGAAACTACCCAGTTGTGGAATCTTTTCGGTGCGTAACTGCTAAGCAAGTGAGCTGAGGTTCTCCTAGATCACTTGAACTCACAAAGGTCAAACCGGGTCATCGAGTGTATATTAGGGACTCTCTGTCAAGATGTATCAACCTGAACCTTGAGCGCTGTGGACCGCTCCAGTTTGAGAATGTAAGGATACTCCTTCTGCAAAACAAAGCAGAGTTCATTTAACAAAAACGAATGTGCATACTGTTGGCGTTCTGACTGGGCTTCGCCACTATCACGAGTGTATTGATCTGCTGTGCACATGTAAGCTGGCTCCTACCTTAAGCTTGTTTGTCCTATTGGTTCAACCTCGATCAGTCAAACCGATGGAAAACTGCCAATCAGTCGATCCTGTTCTTTTACCCAAAGCACGTAAAACTTTCCCGTTTGATGTGGCTTGGCACTTTATTTCTTTCAGAAACTCCCTGTGCAACTTTGATCCGTAATGTTCATGCTGAGATTGCGAATCGCCTCCAAGGGAACAGTAACACCCCATTTGAAAGCCAGTGGTCTTAACCTACGACTGATTGTGTTCCGCCGAACGGGTCCTAACTGCTAGTGAACTCCCAAGCGTGCCTCCTATCAGGTCGTCCTTTTTTCTATGATCGTCATCTACCACACCATCCTTATGCCGTCATAGAAACTTTCTAAACTTCTCTCCCAAAAATGGAGTCAAGCTTACTCACTTGTCATACTTCCTTTTTTCCACAAACGTAATGAGGATATCACACCGCCTACCTGACACAGCATAGACACTCTCATGCCCACCACGAGCCTGAACAGCCGCTTGCATCAGGACACACCCAAGTGGAAGGGCTCGCTTGCACCTAGACAGTGACTGGTAGTCATCCGGCGCCCGCCAGTTCAGCGCCAACTTCGTGACCAGAGAACGTGCACTACTGTATCGTTCTGCTGTCAAGCCCTGACAACCAGCACGGGGCTGCGTAGATGAATCACTGCCTGGTTTGTGTATCCACGTACCAAGACGGCTTGGATCACGAATGCAGGAGTTAAACTGCTGTGTATCCTGGCCAAAACAAACGGGAGAGATTGACATCAATTGACAGCCTGTGATTTGGTTTCGCGTGGAAGAAAAGGCTCACAAAGTTCACAATAAACGGATATCAAGGCGTCAGTTACAAGTGAATAGCAAAGTTCGTCAATGTATATGAGCGACGGAGATAAGATGCGAAGCAGAGAAACTGTGAATTCATTGGAGCCCATAAGTGTTGCCCAACTTTGGTCGTGCTGGGCTTTGAACCCTACACAACAGTGCATGGTGGACGCAACTGAACAAGTAGGTTATTAAAGCCAGTTCGTGAACTAGAGTAACCATGTAAAAGAACACCTCCGGTTAAAAGACAACCACAGGGATATCCCGGTCGGTCTATTCATTCTGGATAGTTGAGACAGTTGAAAGGCTGGTTTATCACCATTCTCCAAGAAAAGTACTCAATAAAGCTCAGCCGTTCAGTTCTGGGCACATGTGCCTACCAGAGAAATACAGGAACATCAGCAACTCTGACCTTCACGACCTCTAGTAGAGGTTGCTTAGTCGTCGAGTGCTGTCTCGATAAGAGAGGTGTTCACACTGACCTGAGGGCGTATCCAGCGAGTGTCATAATTGAGTCCTCCATAAAAACAAACAAACACAAATTCCCGATCGAATTAAGTACTTGTTATTGGTTGTTTAAGGAAATAGGACTACTTATGACTTAGAAGTCCTCCGTTTCTTACTGGACGACATTGTTCCAAATTCCCTGCAGTAAGTTCGTCATTCGGATGATCAGTATTACCATTTTGTTTTCGACTCGACCACCAGCGAGTTTCAGTCACGGAAGACTTACATGTATACAACAAGACTACGGAGTCCATCCAGCTGGCCATCACGGTTACACAGTTGGACAACTTAATTGATCCGTCATTTCACTGTGACTATTTGAGTAACCGGAACTACAAACCGCATCGGCAGATCAAAGTGTGTGACAAGATGGACACACGATTCTAACAGAAGCATCTTATTAAGATTTACTAAGATTAATACCACTATGTCCGGTCTAAATTGAAGTTTGTCAATAATCAATGACATACCTCAAGTTTATGATGCCTGCGGTCTTCTCATAGAACCACAATTTTTGTGATTATGTTTCTACTTCAAAGGAAGGTGGTGTGCATGGAAAAGCATAAGCCACTCAGTCCAATCGGGTTTTGGTTTATTTTTGAGAGGAGATGTGTGAAATTAAGGCCGCATAACAACACTTGGCACACGACGACTTTGCAGGCACCATTTGGGTAGTTCGGTGTGGCCGTTCAATCGTTATAACTAGCAGACGCCGGAACCTGTGCGTACAAATTCCTGGTGTTCGAGAACACACATCTCTAGTGCGATCTCAACCATCGCAATCAGGCGTTTGAAGTGTGTGAATAAAGGACCCTAGTCAAAAAGGATTTTCTCATAGCAAATTACCATTTCAGCAACGGTTTCTGATCCTGTAAAATTTACTCATGTTAGAACAGAGAAATTCTTTTACGCAATGTACTACTCACAAGGTTGCTGAAAATTCTTCGACAGCCCACGACCGGTTTCGCACTTTTTGGGGCTCAATAGGCGAGAACTCGTGGACTGCACCTGCCTGATGAGCCCCAAAAAGGGCGAAATCAGTCGTGGGCTGTCGAAGAATTTTCAGCAACCTTAGGAGTAGTACATTGCGCAAAATTACATGCATCGCGATATCTCGAATATCGTAGCAACTGGAACATGAGGCGGCCTGGTGCAGCACAGTCAGTTGCATGGAAACATCACAAACGAGAGATTCAGCTGGGTTCCAGGTGAGTCTCTCGCAAAACCAAATTGATTTGCAACTGAGTGTATTTCTAGAGAATTTCTTTGTTTAATTATGCCAGGTGCTAATTAGATGACAGATGACTTGTAGGAGATTGTTACTCTTGAGAACTTCCTTCACGACAGACTATCTCAGGGTGTAGACTCGTGAATGACCTTGTACTGGGAAAGGGTTACAACCAATAGTAGTAGCTAAAAGCGATCTCGTCCGATCGAGCCTCATCTGAAAAGTTGCTCCAGAGGAGAATATGTGCATCAAGCCCTCACACTAGTATGCATAACATAATGGCCAACAGTTGCAGTGGCCAGTGATCGAAAATTGAAAAAGACTATAGTAGAGAAGTACAGATTCTCTGGACTGGAGCCATTTCAGCCAACCGAGAACAGTCTATATATGAACTATCAACCTACGGGGAAGGTATTGTTGAAAATTCTTACAGTTCAAATATTAGGAAATTTGAATTTCCATTAGTACCTTTAACGCCCCTTTTATGGTCCACATATGTTGCTGTTCGAACTCCGTGCAAGCTCACCTCATAATGACCAAATCTCAGCTGGTTTGTGTGTCGAACTTAGAATTACTTGGTTCACGGATGCATAGTAAAGTGTCACTCAGTGTCACTTCCTGTAACCTTTCAAACGTTTTTACCGATATGTAGTTTTTTAGAGTCAGTTAAAAGATCTACTGAAGTCCCCTGTAGGGGGCAGGGCTATTGGCAACTGTGATAGGGATTACCTCAAAAAAAGGAAGACCAATCACATTCAGTGTATCATGAAAAGACAATACCCTCAAGTTCCAAACAGACAAACAGTTGTGGTCACGGACTATCACCCGTAGCGTATGGAAACTACAACGATTTTTTGGGGCCTCCAATAAATCAGGATTTGAGATCGTGTGTGAGTGAGGTGTTCCCATTCACCTTAAACTCTCTTCACCCGACTATTCATCAACCATCGCTCGGTCTAATCAAAGATCACGTCCACATAACTCTTGAAGCGAGTACTTACCCGATGAACACCGCTCGCATGCTGGTCGTGGTCTTCAAATCGTGAGCCATCGGGTGATGAACAATGCTCATGGTGTAGCTTCCACTCAGTGAGTTTCAAGCTCTGCAGCGTGTTTGGCGTTCCAATCATTCGTTATTCAGCTTATATGTGCATATGTTCCTCCACTCTTATGAATCGTGGTGCATTATGACGGGAAAACAAAATATCCAACCAGACGCCTCAACAACCGACTAATTTGTTGATTTGGTCAGAATGCTAATTTCGTAACAGGTTATCTATGTGGTTACCAAAGAAACCAGACAACTTGGTGCGTAAGAAAAATAACTTTGGGGAAATTTACGTCGGAAAATATCATACCGTGCGCATGCAAGCGAACATCAACCACAAGTGCGGAGGAGCTTTACGCATCATAGTCTTCGATACTTGGTTGTGAACACAAAAAAAGCTTGGTCAGAGCTACGTTGCTATGAGGTTAGGCAAACCGAATAGTTTTTACTATTAAACCAGGCTGTTTCCCCATGTACTTCCCCGTAAAAAACGAAAACATTCTAAGGAAAAAGAAATCGATTAAGCACCTGGCTGTCCAACATTACATTTTCCATTTTTACACTGTCTACGTTTAGGATTTTGTCCAGAGAAAACCTTCACAACTTGTTGCACGTCAACAGGGTGTGGCTCATGCAAGCTACTAACTGTTGTTTATCGTCATGACAGATAGTCCAGTTAAGGTCAGTGGATCAACTGAACAATCGAATCAATGAGACAAACCATTGATCCATCAGAGAAGAGGGTGTGCACCGCTGATTCCTGGGTTTCACATATGATAAAAGTTGGCCCCTCTAGACGGTGGTCAAACGGGGAAAAATTAAATCCTTATCGCCATGACCTGTTGTACTGTCCAGTAAAATATGCCCCTTTGGTCAGTAAACTCTGCCAACCCTCCAGTCCACTGGTCCCGGAATCCTAGAGGCAAAAATAGACATTTTTCTATACATTTCACGACACGCACAAAGAGCATCAGCTCAGCTAACGACTGGGTCCACCTTGGAATTGTTGAAAAGTCTAATGTCATTAAAAATTACTGGATGAAATGCAGAAAAAAGGCTAAATTATAATCTCTACAGGGCTCACTGGGTATAGATTGCCTCCGCACCAGGACTGTTCATTAGTGCATAAAATACTCATCATGAAGTCATTAGTAGTCCCTTTGGAAACAGCACTTCGAGTGAAAGAGGGTCTAGCAGCGAACAGGAACACACAAAAATAACTAAGAATTACTTGTCCATTCTAACAACAAGCCGGCTAGTTGTAAATATGTCACCTCAAAAGCAATGATTATGCGTGTGCTATATTTCTAGAACAGAAGTAGATTTCTCTTCCTATTTGAAAGCGATCTCTGTGGTTTTCATACAGGTAAACGTGTACAAAAAACAGGGTACAATTCTAGTTCTGAAGGGCTTCTTTTACTAAGCTACAGTTTGTGCTGATCTTGCGGTAGTTTGGCGGTTAAGGCTCGCGCCAATGGGTTAAGCTTACCTTTAACTTTCGGTTGCTTCTATCTAGAACCGAACAACCTGGTAGAAGCTCATTCTCGTGTCTTCTTCAAATACCGTGGCAACTATGTACCGACAATGCAACACAGCTGAGTACCTGTCTTCAAACCTAGAAACCATTTCTGACAATTAGGTATATTCAAATTTCCCGAAAAATTTGGAAGCACTTTTGAGAGATTCTGAAATGACTCTTCAGTATGGAAGAGAGGGGTTCCCTGTAGAGGGGTGACGATAAGAAGTGTGCAGCATACTTGGAATAAAGAAATTTTCTGTAGGCGAATGTCTGCCAGAAGCTTTCATAAGAGCGGGATAAGATGCTTCGTTATATCTGAGAACAGTCCTTCAGAAATTCATCAGATTTGTATATCCATAACTCATACATATTTGCGCAACCTTTATGATGGCCGTTAGTGCCCGTTATCCCGACCATTAAGAAGTCGTGTTTTTCTTACAGCCACGCCTAAATCAGACACGATACGTTGTCATGAAGACCCATAGTTATATCGTAACCATTGAAAACTCGATAAATATTGGCTTCAATACAGATTTCATCCTGGAAGTGAAGCCAATCTATGCTGAAAAGCCCGGAGGTCGTGGTGTTTTATCCTCTAGAGATTGGTGAGGTACGAACTCCCGATAATGCTGAAAGATGAAACAGCTATACAACGCTTCCCGGCATTCAGCATAGACTGATTTAATTTACAGGATAAAACCTTTATTGGAAATTCCCAAATCTCTCCAAACCACTAACAAATATTGATTTACCGTGCTCTTTCTCATTTTTTATCCTCCAAATGAATTCCTTTCAGTCCTTATTTTAATCATGAAATTTTCGAACAGCTGGTACCACAAGTGTGCCGAAAGTAAAATTATTAGCCAAACCAAGTCCAGGTTCAGTGAAAAATGTGGCAGATTAGCGTATCAGCGGCGCTGATGAATCTTCAATTGATGATTAACTGATGAAACCAAGTCAACTACACTGGGAACCTTCCTTGTAGTATTTCCTACCGGAGAGCATCTCAACCATTTTTGGAACCAGAAATTGTCTCATTTTCCGTTCTTGGGTTTCTTTTCCCCTAGGGGGATTGTGAAAAGAAGGAAACACAATGGCTCGAAAACTGTGCGTCCGAAAGGTTACCTTTTGCAAACTCTTCTAAGATAGGGATGCTGTACTCTAATTTTCCCCCTTCAAACATTCATGCGGGGCAACCTTGTTTGTTTATCCACGTTTTTACTTGTCTGCCCGTTAAAATCTTATTCGATAAACAGGTTGAGCGGACTTGACTCAGTAGTAATAGTTTGCGTAAATATTTTTCTACCAGCGTCCGAAATGATGCCTCTCTGGATTCTTACCGCTCCGGTTCAGCATCGAAGAATGAAATCTATAAAACACATATGCTAAGACATCTGTTCTGTGAATTTATGACTAATTCTGATTCCGTTTGCACAAAAACTGTGTTGCTATACGCTGTTGAATGCTCTCTAAACTGAGCGTGAAAATCAGCACACTCCGCTTCCGTGGATTTACCACTGAAAGATAAGGCCTTTGCACGCTTCTTATACAACAAAACAGTACTATTGCTTCGACAGTCTTACGCTCCAGATCATCTAAAGAATTGGGGAGGTTGTTCTGGCCACTTACGGTCCTTCCCACTTGCTTTTGCGTGGATCTGAACCCGGAAGCTAAGGCATAGAAGCCATCCTTCAGCAAAGCTATTCACATCACGTTAGTTACATATTGACTGTCTCCTCCAGTGACGATTTCTAAAAGGAACTGTACACCCAGCTTGTGAATTATTTCTTCTTCTGAGCTACTTATATTTTGCTGGCTGCAGGGGAGATTTGATAGTTGCGAGCAGGGTTTCGTCCTATTAGTGAAGACGGTCGATACTTGAAATCCGAGAAACACTGAGCAGCTGTTTAATTCTTGTTCGGATTAATCGTCAGCAGTTTTATTGGGGAGATTCGAAGCAGCCACTTCCTGGCTGATAGTTGAAGCATAGACCGTCCTGGAGGTCAGTTGAAAGGACCTGAAGCCGTTCTTTTTAGAGATTTTTATCACATCTTCCTCACCATCCTTGAATTTTCTGCCAGGCTGACTGCTACTGCCACCTTTGCAATGATCAGTATACGAGCCAGTCGAAATATCTTGTGTTTCGTTTGACTGAAATTTGTGAGTAGTCAGATAGACGAATTTACTTTTAGCCGGATATTTCAACTTAAGGACTTTCGTGATAAAGCGGTTCCCCTTCATGCGAGAATCCTACCCCGGTCGAATCCATCATTGAAAGTTCCAGCGACACACTGTTCTAATCGTCTAAGTTGACTTGCTTTTGGTCCTTTCAGCCAGTCTCTGACAGATTCATTTCCCCGGTAGATGACATGACTCAGTGTGTCAGTCCTGAGCACTAACTTAACCAAACTGTAACGTGTAGCAAAGAATGGCAATGAAATTTGCATGCACACAGTCTCGCAATAAGTGGTCGATTCCTATCTCTAATACGTATAGCACTATGATTAACATGCGTAGGTGTTTCCAGTAGTATGATCCGCACGATTTGACCCCTCTAAAAACCGACTCGTGTGGATAGTTTCCCAGTGTGCATTTGCAGCTCAGCGCCCTTACACTAGGTAATAATCGATAAAGTATTACTGACCTACAATCGATTGATAAGGGCTTTCAAACGTGAATGATGATCAAAATAAGAATGTGTTCCGGATGTTTGGGTGGAGGCGAATGCTTGTGTATAAAGAGGCAAAAACGCTATATACAATAAACGGAAAAAGGTTGTGGCACAAATGCACCAAAGTTTGGAAAAGACGAAAAGGAACTCTACACACCCTGGAGGTTGAGGTTCGGTGAACATTTAAACGGATCACAATCGATGTACGAGAGATGCACCGATTTAACAAAGTGTTTATGTGAGGTGCGGTGTAGCGAACAAGGTCTGTTTATAAAAAACATACCGCGGATTGTACAAAAATCATATTGTAATCGCTAAACAATCTATGAACACAAAATGTGAAGTTGTACCTTGTTTTATTTTGTTAAGATGTTGTTAGGACATGGATGCTGGATGGCACCGACAATTGAGCAGACTAGATCAGGAGCGGTCCAAATTCGATTGTTGTCGGGGCCCTCGTATTGAAGATGCAGTTTTTATCCCTCAGCTCAGATAAGACAATTGTGAGGCGATGGTCTTGTGTGAGAAAAGCAAGTGACAACTATCTGGACCGGTTTCTGGTGGCCTGGAAACTTTTATCGTCAGGGCATTTGCACCTGTGTGCATTTGGAATGATGAAATAAGATAAAATCTCAGTAAAAGTACCAATTCTCGTTTGAATGATTAGGGTCTATAGAGAACACTCCGTTTTCCCGAAATCGTAACATTAAAGACTTACCACTGAACGCTTCGTTCTTCGTTTCGCTCCGTTTCCATTCATCGGCTTCATAACTTTATCGCCGTCGTCAAAACTCAACCAGATAACAGCATCACGAAACCCGACCGATGGATAACGATTGGTTAGCGTGACTGCATACTCGCGTCCCGACTCGTACCATCCGCTCACCATCACACCGTCCGAAGCTCGGCGCACTCGTATTTCAAAACCATTATCTTGTTCTGTTTCGTTGTTCCCTCCTAACATCACCATACCGTCCCCAAAGTTTATACTGGTTTTTAGTCGATGACATTCTTTTGGTAAAGAACTGGACCCCGTCGATGTACTCCATAATGGTGTGCCTGGATGGAACAGGCTCAGAAAGTAGTATACAACAAGCAGAGAAATCTTGGTCGAAAGCATTGACGATCCGATTGAATTCGCTTCAGCTCGGACGCAGCTGCACTTTTATGGTATTCATTCGGTGTGCGTGTGTGGCCAGCGTGCTTCCATATGTGTGCGTCTGCCCCCCTGGTGTTCGTACCATCAGCTGGTCGGCTGAATCATGACGACCGCTGCTTCGGCAGACGTAAACAAGGTTGGCGAACATACTATAGCGCCAGCCGGCTTCAGTCACGTGGCAAGCGGCAGGACATACGATAGGCTGCAAGATGGACGTAGGATGATCGTTGAACTACCGGCTTCACGTGAGTGGATGAATGCGAACTGACTTGTTGTGCATACTGACGAGGGAGGTTAGCCCACACGGATCGTTGACAGATATGGATCGTTTACCACTTGGTTAATCATGTGATCGTTTTTGACCACGAACACTATGGATATATACGAAACCATACAAATAAAGTCGAAAAAATACCCTGAAAGTTTTCATTCCACAATGCCCGTGATACCTACACAAAATTTCATCACACAAATCTCACAACAACTTAGATTTGGAAATTCTGATCCTTTTCGGTCCACAGAATGTAAGACGGTATGAAAAAGCGATACCAAACGATTATCAGCAGTCGGTTCTCACCGCAACACACACTGACACCTTATTTAAACTTTAATCTTGAAATAATACAAACAATTTGTAGAAAGTATAAAGGTATTTTGCTAGTTCTATCGATGTTTTGTCCTGTAAGTGAAGTATGTCAATGCCGGAGAGCCGAGGAGTACTGTACAACAGTTTCGTCTTTCCTGGAATCCATTTTCAGACTGATGCTCTCCGATTAGTTTCTTGAATCTATTTGATTTGTGAATTAGTGCATTTAATGTTCTTCTCCATCAGCTACACGTGATTCCAAATTTTCCTTTACAGTTGCGTGAAAATGAATTAAATAACTGACAACCTTTCTGGCTTAAAATCATGGCCTTCGAATGCTTCCGCTCAGGAGTTCCATACCTGAGACTTGTTTGACCTGTTTGAAAAGAGTTCTCTATCGATTAGTTTGTAATATTTGATAATTATGAAGCAATGTCGTCAGTCTATTGCCAAAATTTGTTACTGTCAGATATGTGACCGCAGTCAGTCGTATTGGAGTTATAAATGTTGCGGTTGTTCCGACTTTAAAGGTTGTCGCGTTTGGGTCCAGCTAGTTGGATTCGCCTTTCACTGGTTACCATTAGTTTATCTGAGATCTACTGATCCGAAGAAAGCACGTTCACAACAGAAAAAGTGAAGGTCACATTTGTCGTAGGAGTTAGAACATTTTGTACGTAGCCAACAGAATTAGATCACTGCCCGCCTAACAAGGCGATAAGATTGCATGGTCCGCAACTCCATGCATGACAGAACAACTGTGTAGTCGAAAATGACCACAGATGCACTCTGATTAGCTGAGAGCTTTATCCTCTCTTAGGTATCCGATTAGCTGTCTCTGGCTTTGTAGCCTAGGATTGTCCGAACTCTGTAGATCGGATGTAACGTTCAGATGCAGCATCACTCCGGGAATTTCGGGTTAACTGGACGACTATATGGTCGATTTTGACCGCGAGGTCACGTGAGCATCCATACGCGGGTGAATCTGACCCTGTTTCTATTCCCTGAGGATTGACCCCTTTGTAACACACCCACCCACCAACACCGTACGCACTGTTGTTAGTTCTCCCTATCTTTTAGGGTCGCAAGAACAAAAAAAATCAGTGGATGCAAACTGTGATTGTTTGTTCGATTCTTTGTACATCACTTTGTGATCATCTATCATATGAAACCTACGGTATAGACAGGAAACCTGAGTTGATGAGTGCTGAGCTGCTCTACGTGAGGGGGATGGGGGAAACACGACGCCTAAAATGTGTATTCTGATCAACCAACAAAAACATTGTTAATTATATTGAACTCGATAAGGACCACCATGAGGAAGAGGGTGG
This sequence comes from Opisthorchis felineus, assembly GCA_004794785.1. Taxonomy (NCBI): domain Eukaryota; kingdom Metazoa; phylum Platyhelminthes; class Trematoda; order Opisthorchiida; family Opisthorchiidae; genus Opisthorchis; species Opisthorchis felineus. Next base: position 131,852 of record SJOL01009489.1, on the reverse strand, counting down.
TGGCGGATGCAAAAACGCATGCAAAATACTCTTCTTTCCATTCCCAAAACCTTGTTCGTTGGTTTGTTCCTGTCATCGTCATCTTTTAAGTCTAACCTACGCCACATTTACAAAACTCTCACCTTTCTCTTCCACTTTTGTCGCTTGTCCATTCATAGGAATGAGTGCAATCAATTGTTCCCCTCGTCTCGGCTACGAGTGTGCACAAGTTTTGTCCAACCACTATCCAGAGCGCTTGGGATTGGCCATCTGCATCCGACCCGGTCCAATGTTCAAGGTAGCATGGCAGGCTATCAAACCATTCCTACCTATCCAGACAGCGAATAAGGTCTGTATTGTAAACAGCAAGTCACAGCTGCAAGCGATGCTTGAACAGCACTTCCCCAAGTCCATTGTCGAATGGCTAACGAAAGAGTATAACCTCAACCGAGCCGAACCGAAGTTATCCCGGTACCGACCATTTTGGTTACACAGACCGGACACAGACGGGAGTCATGATCCGAGGGGTGACAAGCCCTACGTTGACAGTTGGGTTATCAAAAGGCATTCAAGCGGGCATTTACCACATCCCAATATGATCGATTACCTTTCGGGAAAACTCCGGTCTACCGCGAACTTGATGGAATTAAAGGAACACGTAGATGTGCTTGAAGATGATGAGATGGTTGAAGTGGATGAGGCCACTGCCAAAAAACTCTTGGCTTCTTTACCAAGTCAGTACCAAATTCCTGTGGATGCAAAGACGGTGGTAATTGACTGAAAACGGTGGCTCAATAAGTCAATTTTCCATACATTTGTCCTACTGGTGAACATATTCCTGTACGTATACTTGCATATCGATTGAGACTATATTCGTTTTTATCGGTGACCTAATGTGTATATCCTATGCTTTTTGAGTAGATCATTTGCCCAACAGGAACTTTCAACAAGTGAATAAAATCCTTCCTCTCGATCCAAAGCCTTGGAGAACGGGCTCGTGGTTTTTTAACGCAGAAATCGGCCTCATCTAGAGGATGTATGAAGCGTGCGAAATCTGTGACTCCTAAGCATGATCCTCCAGGCCATTGTAGTCCATATTATAAAGGGCCATAATAAGGGAGGGTGTTACTAAATGTTATATCTGACTGCTACCCCCGCTCCAATGCCTTAGTGCCGGAATAAGACTCGCCGACAAGGAGCACGACAGATTTATTTGCAAACTAGCGAGTGACCGCAAGTACTACGGCCTTGCGCAATATTTTCAAGGTCATTGTTTGACCTTGATCAGATGGGCGTTTAATGGAGTTTGAAGGTCTCAGTAGGTTTCGGGTATTATGGGATAGCCCTCCCAACACTAAATTAGTAAATACTGGATTGAAACTCACAGCCGTATCGAACCTGATCGAGTGATTTACTAATGAAACTGTAGGGTGGAACTTAGTCACTAGAAAGAACACTGTGTTGCTGTTGCCAGCCGTAGAAAGTGCCTGTCCAAGGGATGGGATGCCTAGTTTAGTCCAGCATGAAGGGCGAACCACGTTTTATGAGTGACGTTCTACGTGCTTATAATATCGAGCCTAAGACCAGTAACAGATAACTACTGGCGTTCCCTGTATGCTTCACCGAAGTTTTTCGTAGTCATTATCAAAGAAGCAATGGGCAACTGCTTTGCTGTTATCGAGGATCATTCTTACTGCTTGATTTCGAAACGATCAGTAACAGATTATACGTCGTAACAAATCCAGGTGTACGCTTCATGGCTGTCGGCTGCACTTCATGCTTACTGCTTTGTCATAAGACCAATGACAGCAGTGTTGACAGGAGAGCACTAGGTCAAATTTGATGCTGCTAACATCCTGGGTGTCCAAGCAGCCTGAATAGTATCACATGTCTCTCCAGCCGCACATAAAGGTTAAGTGACAAGAGGTCGTGGCCCTGGTTACGTGAACGACAGATGCCTTGTTCTTTTGCTCAGTGTATCTTTGAAGCCACCGCACGACTGACTGAACAAAAACTACTGATCAGAGCCACAAAATGGGAGAAGGTCTTGGTGCGGGCTCTATACCGTAGAATCAAGGCTGCATTTGTTCAAGTAGAAGCAGTGGATGAGTGGGGAATGAGGGACTTTGGTGAGTTCTGAAAAACAAAGACAGATTAGGGTGACGCAATAATAGTAACAACGGGAATTTTAATAATATTAGTGTATTGTGGATTGAAAGCGATCTGGATGTCTTGGTATTGGAGAGATGATGCATTTAATCCATTCACGTGAGATCCTAGATGTAAACGAACAGCAGCTTAAATATTCTGCTCACAGTCTGGGTGAAAGCTAAAACCATGATAAAGGGGGTGATTATGGATGGTTCTGTTACCAAGGTAACCGGAATGAGTATCTGTGATCAGCAATCAACGGAGACGGTGTTAATGAAGCACTATGACGATTGAGCCCACAGCAAACGTTCAAACTTGGCTATAATTCCTGACCTTACGGGTCTAATTTGACCGGAGACGAAAAATGCTTGTCATGTTGTACCGGTGCAGTAGGGAATATCGCGCGCTCCATCAAATGGCCGTGTACTTATACAGACCAGAATTTCACTTATCAGTGGACAGATTAGTCTGTCCTGAAACATGTATAAAGTGTCATTCTTGTCTGATAATGAAAGAAACTCCAAGCGCGGGACTTCGAAGTAACCAAAAATAAGGTTTAAGAATGGGACATTCAAAGATTCTGCCATTTTTCGAACCGGTCAAACATCACCAGTAGTTCCCGAGGTACTTGGACGGTTGGTTTTTGACGACTCATTCGAAGGTTTGTCGAAAAGGACGAAAATAGTACTCTCACTGCTGACAACTCATCATCGCACGTTCCTAAAATGGCTGAGTACTGTGACCTTCCACGACGGAGGTGAATGGTAGAGTCAGTCACAAAACTCATCACGTGATTACTAACTTAACTAAAGATCCTCGTGTTTTTAAGCGCGAATTTTCACAAACAAAGCGGTGTGGAGGAGGGCCGTATAATTCCGTATAAGTTAAAGTTTATCGGGACCAAATAACTGGACATTTCACCATGACTTTTTTCTAGCCAAAAGAGACTATTTTAAGGGTTTTCCAAAGTTTGCCACATCGGGGGTTGCTCCCTCACGGAAGGGAAAAATAAGAACCAAATCTAAACTAAAAGACCCACAGTAACGTTGTAATGAGAGCTTCATCTGGCTGACCTGGTGTCCGGAGGCCAGCAGTCCCTAATAACCGAACATCACATCCATTGGACGGATGTGTCACGTGCGGGCTACGGGCCAAACGAAGGCATGCCCTGATTGGTCAGAATGCCAGTCAATTTGGATCGAGCATCTTGAGCTCGACGCTTCTCGCTCCCTCACGGGGATTCTAGCATGACCTTCTGGAACATTCTGTGATCACCCTACAAATACAGTTGTAATAATTTTCCTTTGTCTCCATAAAGGGCTGTCTGAAGCTACCGTGCCTTTTGATATACCATAGTGGGCGGAGCAGGAAGCCAAGGACCGATACAGAGTTACACGAATGTTCAGCAAGCCACAACACCTGGTACCGATTACGTTACTGCCGACGAAGGTAGTGGATTAAAAGGAAAGGAAACAAGCATTGACTGGTATCTATGTGTGCGCGACCAACCTCCAAGAGGCTGCTCACATGGTCGAGATGGGAGAGTCACACGGCGTTACTTGAAGCTGAGGTTAGTTAGTCAAGCCATTCATGAGCTCCGAACGCACAGTGGAATTGGATTGATGCAGACAGGATTTTGTATGTGTGTGGACTGTCAAGGCTTCTGTCAACACCATACTGCTTGCCTTGTCAGGCTCATGTGAATTGTCCGAGTCTGGTCAAACAAAATATTGCTCTTTTCCATCAATGTGAGCGGAGCTATGGCTGAGTCTTTCCCCGGCTTTTGGGATTGCGAGGGAATTTTTAGGACGAGAATTGTGCATATTGGCAACGCGCACACTCTCAGCTACCTGCTTGTCTCGCCTATGTAGGCAGCACTGGAATCCGCACAACAGATTTTGTATGGGCAGCCAGTGTGTTTTCTTGGGTTGGTGGGATATTTTTGTGGTGTACCAAGTATGTGCTAATGGTGTTGTCAATTTTGAACACTGTGCGTATGTTAAATTCTGTAAAACCCGCATGAATTCGCTCAGCAGCTTGCACATGTCAGAAGGTCCGAAGTGATGATGATATGGCTATGTTTTCTGAGTTCTGTCTTGTTTGCGACCGGTCAAAAGCCTTCTCAATGAAAGATACCGGATAGGTGTGCCCTGCAGGTTATTCATGATGCCACTAACCCTGGTGGCTTTGGACTTCTCATCGGAACATATCATTTTATCTCCGTTTATCAATGAGCTTACAACGCTTTCCTTCATGCTCAAAGGATGGCATAAAAAATAAAAAATCGATATCTTGCAGTCGACTTACGAAACAAAGTCGCATCAGGACCGGATTCTTTCGTTCCAAAAAGCTATGAAAACGGCCTACGCGTTCCTGGAAACAGTATTTCATTGGGAACAGTGTGGGATAGTTATCACCACACACGACTTTGATCGCCATACAGAAAACCACCCTTACGTGGAGCTGGGTTTAAATGCGCCCTCACGCGCTGTGAGTAAATCGTGAAACCCGCAGTCAGCGGTTTTCTAGTTGCGTCTCTTCAGAGTGAAATCTCCGTGCCATTAAAAGCGGGCTACTGTTGTCGGGTTTCGCACGAGCAAAGCTTGTGTCCTGCAGAGACAGATGGGTGACTGGACCAACACGGCATAGAGGTAGAAGTTGTGTGAAGGTTTGCATTAAGGTTCTGTGTGGGTGTATGAGTGGAAAAAGCCATGTATTCTCTTAGCTAGTGACGGAAATGGGCTGATGTGAGTTGAATTTCAAACGAAATTTTTGGCGAATATTGACTAAAATCACTAGTCGATAAAAAAAACACTTAGAATACAAAGTTTTCAATTTTTCGAAAATTCCTTTTGCCTCCATAAATGTTTCAAGCCCCTTGTATTGCTATTCCAAGCTTGGATGAAAGCATGGTGACCGATTAAGACTATGTGTCAACTGTTTTTCCTAACAACGTGGTTTAGCAAAAATCGTACTAGTTAAGTGGCTGCTTGTGTGGCGATCGAAGTGTTACTCATTCTCAATACGTCCTGGAAAGTACTACACCCTCTGTTACCAAGTTTTCAGTATTAGACAGACTGATGAACTGGTGATAAGCCGACACGGTAGCCAGGGTTTACGATGTACAGTGCAAGTCACTGACGAACAAACTAACAAGAAATGGTCTGTTGAAATCAGGATGATGAGAACTTTAAAGTGGTCAAACCAATTTACTGTACAGGTTGCATTTACATCCATATCATTCCCTTTTGAACTAATCATCATCATCGACAGCATGACATCAGTGTTCAGCACAGATGCTTTGCTGCCGTTGACGCCATGTTGAACTGCCATCTTTCAAACCTGAGGTAATTATTCAGGTTATTCCAGCCGAAAGAGAGAAAGGAAGCATTTGACGCGAGTTTCGATCTTAATGGGGCTCACCAGTAGTGCTTATCCTTGACCGTACCGAGGCTGGAATTCCGGACATCCCTAAAAATCCCGCAACATTGCTGTTGAGTTCAAATAAGAGCTATATTTGAGTCCAGTACCTCCTTTGATGTTTACTCACCAAAATAACTGTGTTGAACGAGAATGATTTGAGCGAATCTACAAATTGCGCAACCACGCACAGCTAACTGTACCACGTTTTCTCCTGCAAGATTTTCGGAGTTCATTGGATAAACTAACGACTGTTGTAGGTTATTTACTCCAAACTAGAAATTCTGGTTGTCATATGCTTAACATGCACGGTGGGCGGCTTTGTTAGACTGGTTAAAAAAATTGAGTCTGCTGTGGGGTTTGGAACCAAGTTAATGGCGGGCAAGCTACGGAAAGTCGACAATCCTGATAGTGGGTTTACGGATGGTGGATGAGACTTATCATCTAGCTGATTCCGCACCACGTTCGGTTTTCCACTACTGTGCAACGTTGAGTCAAATTACGTTAGCTTCAGCTCAGCCGAATTGAAGAAACTCCAGGCAGTATGAGCTGAACAATGAAACCAGAAACTTGTGCGCCGTTTCCTGTGATGTAGTCGGCATTTTCCGTTTCCTGGCATATTTTATTCGGCTGTGTGAGGGGACGCAAACAGGAAGCCAAGATACACTCACTGGTCAAACATTACACGGTTTGCCCATAACCTGTAAAAGCGTCTACCATTTGCTCCACATATTTGTACTCTCCTGGATCATACCAAAACATGACCACCACATACTTCAATCAGTCTTTCTAAAACAGGTTCTTAGGATGCATTTGTAGGAGCCTGAGTTTTGTGGAAAGGTTATGTTTCCATCAAGGTATTGTCAGGAGGTGGATACATACTGGATGCAACGCGAACAAGCTTTCCTCAACCACCTAAATTTCTGTTTGAAAAGCACTCTGTGAATCCGTCTTGCATCGAATGACACATTGTGTATTTAGGTTCGCTTTGCGTTAACACTTTTGGAATTCAACACGATACTGTGGAAGCGTTGTGTTTGACAACATTTACGGCTCTTCCTTCAGTCGGTGCCGCCTGTCGAGCGATCGGTACCATGTTTCTGTGTGAGTCTGGTTGATGTGTATTAATCTCATTGTCAGACACGGTGCACTACCAACCTCTTCGATTCTTGTTTCGGGATCTGTGTGGCCATTAGTTGGAGACTGATACAAATGACAGTAGCCGCGTATGTTATGCCGTCAATACCGATGGCCTGTAAGCGGAACACATGCACAAGTTAATCACTTGGTTCACTCAAACACACAGTATGTTAGACATGATACCGTGCAGTCGATTTGAGGCGTCACGTTTTTAAACATCATCTTATGTATTGCCAACCCCCATGTTTCGATCGTGCTGATGATAGAGAGAAAAGTTGTACGTTATGAAGTTGTTTGCAACTATTGTTAACCGGTACTGGCATGAACTGGAGTGACAGAATTACGGTGAAAGCATTGGGCAGAAACTAGTCACATTTCTTGTTATTGCGGTTTCCAATGCTGACTGTGGTGGCCATTGAAGAGGAATGAAAACGTACTAGAGAGATACGTTCTCTGCTGCAAAGATGACACGAGCGACAGTGAAAAGGCGCGGCTTGAGGCAGTCAATCAGATGAAGGCAACGCAGATCTGTTGTGACAACCTGTTCAATCGTGAACGAGTACCATGTCTCGCTTGTCACGCGATTGGTGGGTGAACCAAGTCAAGGCGAGTGCGGTGGAACAGTTCACTAAGGTCAAGAGGTACCAGTTGTGCTATGGAAACGATCCAGGTCAGTAAGTACGCTTTCCATCACTTTAGTTTGCACTAGTATTGTGCGGAATAACTTGGACGAACCCACCAGCGAATTATCCCATGAAGTCCGGCCGACATAGTTAGGCACCTAGGGTGCAGATTTCACCAAGCTGTGAATGTACTCACAAGCTATTTTTGTAAATCTCACACGATCAAACGATGGTATCATGCGCCCACTTTTCGAACAAATTCGCGCGTGGCTCGGGTGCAGGACCACAAGTAAGGTTTAGGTTGACCTCCATGTGATGCGTTGGGTTGGAAGGGTCCAAACGGGGCTGTGACATTTTCATTATTTTAAGACAACCATGACATCCCATGGAATAATTGGTTGGACTAGATATTGAAAACCTCAGAAGACAATCTTGCGTTCGAAATGAATAAGACAACCTTTACATTCAAACTTGTAAGGATGACTCGGCCACTCATTATTACCTCACTTGAGTTGTTAAGTATTCACAAGCGTAACTGCTCAATGGTTTGCTGAGTTCATCGATCAGATAGTTAGAGATCGTTCGGCCTGTTCTGAGAGGCGAGAATCAACTGGAAAACTTAGGAACAACATTTTACTACCTAAAAATGGTCTTTTTGTAGAGAAATCGAACACAATAAGGAGGGAAGAGACATTTTCAACAGTTCCTCCGTAATCATCCAAACAGGTTCCTGGACAGAAGAGGTGGGATGAAATTCCGACCACAAGATCCTCAAGCCTTCAGTTGAAGAAGCCTCTTATACACAGTATTTTGTCGATATTTAGAATATCCTCAGTGAACATGGTTGCTCTGTTCGGAGTCCAGTGTGCTCATGATTTAACTTAGAAAGGTCGATTTGTGTGAAAAAAATCATGAACCTGCATGAAATCAATCGATTCCGCAATGAGTTTTGTTGTCGGACAACTTTCCAGCATTGATCTTATCCAGACGATGTACCTCAAACTTGTTTAGTTAGGTCGGATTTTCAACTACACGCCTTTTCTTACCCCTGTAGATGCAGGTTTTACTCTGTCGAAGCTGATTCTGTAACGGATAGGAAAGTCAGTCTGCTTAGGTGTAAGTCGTTTCAAAATGTGTCAGATAGAAAGTTGGGACAATTGGTCATGGGCTCACAGGGAGCTGAAGTTTCCGGATAAACAAACAGAAATAGGGAATTCCTAACTCACTTTGTAATCCACCTGAAAAACAAAACAAAGTGGTCGGATGAATATACAGGGATGGATCAGTGAATGATAAACACATCAATGTTTTGACGAATACCCAATCCAGTCAGACATCAAGCCTGGCCGGGAGGTTCACAGAATTGTTCAAACCATGTGACGTGGTGAAAGAAGCGTCGGACCTAATCAGATCACCCGTAAAAAACAAATAGTTAACTCACCAAATGCCTCTTGTATCAGCAGTAAAGTCGGCAAAGTGGCAGCTTGTTTGCTGACGCTATGAAGGGAATATATATATATATATATATATATATATATCCACACGTTTAAATATAATGTGAATTCGCTTGTACAGACGTTGCAGGTTTGTTTCGAGTATGAGGCGGACGACATATTTCCAAATGGATGGTATGCTGATGCTTGGTTGTGGTCCCTTCAGGTCAAACTAAAACGTTGGACCAAACGATCCTCACTCACAGAGCTTGCAAGGCAGCATGCTAATACACGGAGTCCGCTGTCGAAGGAGAGCCCCTGAATGGCCTTCCGCTTGCACACCGTTTTGTTTAGGATGACCAGTGAATACTTGGCCAGCTGAGCTAAATCTCGTTCTACCCTTGTAGAATTACATTCCCTTAATTTCTATCCAGAATCGGTTGGTCGGCTTAAAATCCGGATTTAACCAACTCGTTTCAAGCAACAACTTTCCAGTTTGTTGAAGAAACACCTTTTCCGCGTGCATACAATGGATAGGACCTCCCTAGGAGCAGCGCGCGAATAGCTGGCTACTTGGCAGCGTTTCCAAAATAACCGGTGTTGATCAGTCCGGATGAACATTCCAGCACACTCTCTCGGCCACAATGAGGCATTTGGAGGCAAAGGTAATAGGACTACCGAAGACTGTGAGCGAATAAAATGCAACCGAATGTTTTATCCCTCTCAAGAAACCGACACAACCAAGTATACATCTCTCGTCCTAGTTCTATAAAGTGCTATGGCTCATACTCAGCTCTAAATGGGTCACATTATTTTACACTTTCTGCTCGTAAGCAAAGAAAACATATGAGGCGGTCAAACGGCAAGGTAATTGTACAAAGTATTTGCTACTTTGTTGACAGTGAGTCATCCAAATTTCAGCAATGTTATTTGAAATGGTTTGATAATTATTCGAGGTTCAATACTAGGGCTTTAAAAGGCGTGAAGTGGCATCTTTGCTGAACTATTTAGGTTTTCTCGAGAATTGCGGACTCACCACAATCGTGTTTAGCTAGCTGGGAAACCATTTAAGGAAACAGTGTTTGGTCACTTGAGCTGGCTATGCATCGAACGCTGTCATGAGGCTGCTCACGGACAACACATACTGCACTTCAACAAAGCATTAGGCTAATAGCCACCGGAGGTGTGAAACACGCCAATCGGTTGTTTTGGTGTGTTCTTGTTCGGTCGAGTCGAATACTGAAGCCTCGTAATTCCGAAACAGCTGGCAATGGAAAAACTCCTCATCGAATGAGGTTATCACCTCAGCATCTACTGGGAGTTTATTTTGCTTTGGTATCCTTCTCTGGTAAACAGAAAAATGTTTCATCCTGCGAAAAGATGTTCCTGCGGAAGGAATCGAGCCTAGGACCTCAGGCTTAGTCATCCGCAAAAATCTCTCTTGAAACCTCTGTGATTTTAAACAATCGCTTCCACACAGATGTACGAAATTAGGAACCACTATGATGACAAGTTATCGATCACCGCTTTTTTCCTAAGACCTCCAGCAGGATTACAAAGGAGCCTACCAGTTGCACTTACTCGCTTTGTCCTACGGACCATAATCTAAATCGACAATTTTTGAGCAGTCTGCCCGCGATCCTTATTAGGCCTTCACAACCCGAAAAAAACAACAACTGGAATTGAGGCAGTCGGAAAAACATACTAAGAGTATGGACACTGAGATGATAATCGTCCACTTGTAGATCCTTTTCGATCAATAGGTACTATGCTATTCAAAATAAGCACGAGGGACAGGATATTGATGGGATGTCCAGGTCTAGGCGCGAACAATCAAGAAGCAGGATTTCGTTTCAAACCACAGACCTTTCACACCCTGACCTTGAAAAGTCCATGTAACGATTAGCCACTAGTAAAGCGTAAGCGAAAATGGGGTGACTCTGAAATACAGCCTTCTTTGAAAAGTAACGCGTCCAATTGTTTGTTTCGTCCACTTGCCATACAGAATGCAGGCAAATCAATGTCTGAGGACCATCGATATTTTTGTTCTAGTCACCCGTCTTGTGTCAGGTTAACCTTGGAAACAGAGTACAAGTGCTAATATCACTTTCCCAACTGATTGGAAGAAAGTCAATGGCTATTGAATCTCAGAAACTATTTTTGAGTGAATAGAACTTCGTCACCATGGCGATAACAGAACGAAGTCACGATTCATAGGAATGCTGAAACCTGCTACGAATAAGCGTCTGAGAATGCGTCAGGTGTAAGCATGGTGAAACAGCAAACTAGGGCTAACTCAGCGAAATTCATGGGTAAGCGTTTTTTCATTCCTGTCTCCATACCGAATCCTACTGAGATTCCTCAATAAACTCCGAGACAAATTTGTGTTTGGGGTTACGATATTTTGTGCTGGTTTGTTCTATCCTATGAATAAATACTTGCTTTTGAGGGGACGTTAGAAAATTTTTACAAAAAACAGAGGGGCGAACCACAATAGCGAGATAACACTGCTAATATATTCAGTGGGTTGTATTCCTCAGTTAATACATAGAATTGGAAACAATAGTCCGGCTTCCTGATATTCTGGACAGTTCTATATATCGATTTCGCTGCTATGAGCTCCATAAACGATTTCATTGAATACAAAACGGTAATTCGTCTGATCTTCAATGAAATTACATAAGAAAAGACGTCAGGACGGTTAAGGAGACCGTAATCGGGCCTATTGGTTTGTCGCTAGCCTGACGATTGCTGTGTCGGTGAAGATGTTTGGCTGGCAACCGTTTCCGGACTGTCCTGCCTCATCAAACCATGCTGACAGCGAAGTCACCAAAGGGACTACAACCACACAGACTTGAATTTCGGCACTTTGAGAAAAATGCTGTCGATTAACAAAAACTGTGGTCACAAGATAGTTTCAGTTCAATTGAGTGACCTCGTCTAAACTTAGCATTGGCCTAATTACGGGACATTGAAAGTGAATAATCTCCGGTTTTGTGTGAAAGAAAATTTAGTGATACTATAGTACAGGTAATTTACTGACTGCCATTGGGGCAACCCATTTGCTAGTTTTTTCAAGTCTGTTCAGTCTGGTGCATTCAGATTTTCGATACAAGTAACACAAAACAGCATTTTCTGCTGGTTGTATGATCGGTCTTGAAACACCATGCTGCGTGCTGAAAGTGTGAAACGCTATGACCACTCAACTGTCCCGATCGTTATCTGCCTCTGAGCTGTGCGCGAGACTCAAGGACTCGACCAGGGACTTGCCAAAATGGTAACTGTGGTTTTCATAAAGGAAACTATTCACAAGGTTGCTGAAAACTCTTCGACAGCGCACGACCGGTAACTGTGGTGTTTCCGATCGCGGCTCCCACTCATTGATGAATCATGATCGGTAGATTAACAACGCACTAGTCACTGAGTCAACGGAAGGGTAGCATACGGATTATCGTCATCACTGATTCATAAAGAAATTACCTGTCCACCGGAATGCGGATATAAACAATCTTGATTAAAAGTTTCAATGAAGGGTTCTCTGGTCAAACCTTTTGGCTGGGATACCAAGAAATAACACTGTCTGTACCCTAACATGAAGCGAAAGTTCTTAATGACAATGAATAATCGGATCAAAAGTACTTTGAATATAAAACGGTAACTTGCACTTGAGAGTTACACAGGTTCAGCAAGAACTCGGAGGTCTTCCAAGTTAGATAAACCCGAAAGACAAGGAATCCCTCGACTAGCTACACCATTTTACACCATGCTTTGGCAAGATATCAGCTGATCCGCGCGTCAGCAATAAAACCACTTGAGCGTTTCGTTTTCACCTCACGCTCCACTTCTGTTTTCCCATCCAGAGTCCATTCATGATATCGAGGTCAAAGCTCATAGCTGGTGTCGTGTAATTTTATTGATTGAGTTAGGATTAACCAGATCTATCCAGTTTGTTACTCTGTAGCGGGGCTATAGGTTGAATATTATGGCATTAGACATTTTTCATTGTCGAAATGAGTAGCTCAGAGTTCTGTCTGGTGAAAAGATATCTTCTTGGACAAGCTAAACAGGCAAACAGCCCTATTTCGAATGTCCAACTTTAAATCAGTGATATCACACCTTAAATAGCTTGATATCCTTGGAGTGATGGGCATGGGTAATGGATTTCAGTACAGCAATGAGAGATGGCGAACAATAAACCAGGTGGTGTTTCATAGCGACCGTAGAATCCGGAATAATATGCCAGACAAGTCCTGCGCAGAACGACGTGGGACAGGTTTTGGGTGGACTGACCTTGGTCAGATGACTCGTGGTCAGGTGGATAGCGGTCTGAAACCCGTCGTGACCGTCCACGGTCTATTCCAGGAGATACCAACTTCTCTGCCCAAGGTCACTCACTTCAAGGTCAACAAACATCGACAGTGCTGAACAGACATATGTAGAGCCAGTAGTGAAGGCAACCAGTTAGATTTCCGTCGCATAAATCACCAACCAAGGTTCTTATTGGATAGAATAGGGGCAGAAGAACAACACTATGTAGGAAAACGGAAATAAAGCTACTTGGCAGTAGTTTGAAATAGCGTACGGTTCGAACATTTCTATCCCTAACTATTTATCTTACTGCATTATCCAGTTGTGTACTCCGTAGGTACTCGCACGAAGTTTCCGGATGTTGCTGTTTGTTCGCTAGTTAACATTTAACATGAACAGGATACTGCCATTTGACATCTCAATGTCCTCTCAATCTTTCCCATTTCGATACGCCTGAAGAAGTGACGTCGCATTTCAGCAGGACATCGGATATAAGGCACACGTCAACCCATCCAACGTGGTCCTTGCTGCAAGCAAGTGATACGGATACTTCCGGTCTGGCCTCTGTGTCTGGTCAGTTTGATAAGAACGAGGGTACAAAACCAGCCAAGTGGACAGGAGCTGCGCTTCTCATATCGTGGCTGGACTGAGACCGCAATCATGACTGGAAGCTATTACGACTTTCTGTCATGCCTACTACCGACTTTCGAGGGTCGCAGGCCGTTCCAAACCATCTTGCTAATCCGGTTCAGTGC
>SJOL01009489.1:88224-110184 GCA_004794785.1 Opisthorchis felineus | reverse complement strand
GGGCGAAAATTTTGATATATATATATAATGAAGGGTTGCGAACGTCAGGCTTCAGCACCGCAATAATCCTTTGGGTTGGTTTGTTCGCTGAGCTAGGCAATTGGATTGTGCACAACCACCAGCCCATCGCTACGCACCACTACGCTCCCTAACAACGCACTGATGATGTCACCTCGATTGATGATGAAACGTTTGCAATCAAATTGCCCGGCTCACCGAACAAACCAACGACCGTCTACGCTACCTGAGCTACCAACATTTTCCCCTATAGAAAATCCTTGGGGTTATAATAACTGGAAGTCAGCTTTCCAAATTTCAACCTTGCCAGAAAGACTAATTGAATGTAATCTGCCAAAGAATAACGAGTCCCTGCACTACGAGAGATTGTATTACGAGACGGTCTGGAAGTTAAGTTCTGCTGTTTGCTGTGGCAGAAGAGTGAGAACAGCAAGATGTCGCACCCCAAGAGATCACCATTTCCATATTTAGGGCTGCAGATTTGATGCATTATTCCAAAGAACGAGGGTTCAGAAGAGATCAGCCCTACAAACCTCAGACTTTGATCACCAAACGGTTGATCGTGATAGACGGCACATTATCCAATACGGTTGAAATATTTTTAACAAGCAAGAGCTGATTGAGTCTAAAAGTGCATCCTTTGCGCGCATTGCTTTTTGGAGTAGGGACCTTCATGCATTTCACTGTGCGCCCTCGGGTAAGATCAGTCACCCAATCCCTTGTGGGTCAGGTCATAAAGCCGGAAGCTGGGGCCGGGGCACCTGAAATAAACCCCTATTTCCAGGCTCAACAACCAAGCAGCTCCCCTCGGCCCACATGACGCTCGTTCTTATGTGGTTCGGTGAACTCTAACGTGACTGGCTGTTTGCAAGTCACCTTGTGCATAGCCTGATTGGTCCGTTCTTGATCTGTACTCCGTTGTGGTCTTCCTTCATTTTTGCTTGTTTGTTTGTTATTAAATTTCCACCTATAGTAACTATCTAATTCCGCTTGATCTACGACCAACATGCGGTTTATTTTACTGGGCCTGGTTGGCTGATTCACAGGAATTCTCTCTGCAGAGTCCTCATTTTGACCTGTTTGGTTATCGGGTTTGCTGATTCCTACTGTAAGTCGTACATTCTGGTCCAGATAATTTATCCTTTGAGTTTGTTCGTTTTTGTCCTGTTTAACAGTTTGATTCCCTGTACTGCTCAGGGTTTTCTGACTAGGGAGTTCATTTTCCTCAAAGTTTGGTTAACGGGGTCGACCTCAATGCGTCTGTTTATTGCCTTATCGGTGAGGAACCACGTCCCCATAAATTCGCGTTCTTTTCGTGTTCTTGTTTAACCCAGCCTATTATTCTCGATCTTGATGAATTCATGTCTTCTCTGGTCCTCATTTACAAGGACGAGCGACTGTTGACCTATATTCTAGTAACAAACCTGTGATCAATGATTCTATTTGACAACTTCTTCCTTGTTTGTTTTCCGTAGTGCATGTCACAATTCTTGAGTTGAACTTTGTATAAAAAAACATTGACCATCTCTATCACACGAGGTTTTCCTCCTGATTCCTGTATTACTTTCCGCATTGTTTGCAGGCCTATAAACCATTCTTATATCATGCCACGGCAGTCTCAAAAATGTGTGTGAATAGTGGCTGTGTAGTTCTTTTGCCTTCTCTTTGGGTTGTTGAGTTGGCTGAGTTACATTTTCTCAGGGATCACCAAATCAAGTTCCTTGGATAACCGTTCACTTGGAAGACCGTGTTTAACCGCTTCTGTTCTTCTGCCATTGTATTGCAGTCTGTCTCAGTCCGACTGAACGGTGTCCGAATGCATTTCTGTTTATCGCAGTTCGGATGGCTGTTGCTGTGGTTCGGAATTCGATCCGTATGCGTGGCTTTTCTGTAGACCACCGTTTGCATTTGTCACCGTCACGGCATCTAAAATGTCAGTGTGTTACAATTTTTTCCTGTCGTGAAATTGGTGTCATCAAAAGCGCGGATGGTTCGTTGCAACTCACTGCTTCGATGATGACGAAGGTACCGCCTACTTGAGGTATTCCTAATTTGGGATTAACTTGGACTACAACACCCTGCTCCAGTTTTTGCATTGTGGCCTCTTAAAAAACCTGAAATTGGACACCTCATTCCTTTCAGTTGTTCTTAGCATTCGCCGATAATTTCAACGTGTATGATCAAGCAGTGGAAATGTGTTCTTTTCCCAGGGATCATTTGGGAAGTCCACAACTATCCAGCAGTTTAATGATAGCTGTCTTGGAGGAATGGAAGTCTATAGGTGTGTATAGTGAGCTCACATCAGATGGGACCATTATCTCCTTCTATTGTTATGCGGCTCACTATATCCAAGAGTTGTTTTTTCTGCGTTTTTGCTTAGGTCAGAGATCTGCTGATGAGACATCCAGTATCTACCCATGTTTATCTTGAATGGTTGTGAGCTGTTGTGCCTCAAAATGATACGACTGGCTATTTCTTCTTGAAGTCTTTGTATTCCACAGAGGCGTAGAGTATTCGAATCCTGGGCTCCCAATACCCGATATTCAAATAAAAGAGGCATAAAAGAGGTGACTCAAAGACCTTCAAAAGATCATAACCAATCATTATTAGAGAATGAGAGCTCAACATTTGCATATTCCGCCACGTAAGCGCGGACGATAGAGAGGAACTAAACACCCGAAAACGAACTGCTGGAGTCTCCTCAAGCGGTGACGAAATGTTTGCAAGCTAGGCGCGAAAACCAACAGTCACCTGATTGGGACACAAACCAAAATGAATAATATTGGATGAAGCCCACTACCCTGCAGATTATTTCTGGATTTTATCAAAGCCTATAACTCAGTCTGCAGTGAAGTTTTGTCGATCGTCAAATGAAAGCTCCGCTCTCTGGTCAAATGTACCAATCTCATCGGAACCTTTCACCCTTAGATGGAAACTCAGGCTTGAGCCTGTACAAGCAATTTAGCCAATCGATACAGGAAAGAGGCAGGGCTGCAGGCCTCTATTTAACAAACATTTGGACAAACGAGGGGGAGGAAAGTGGTATACAATTCTAATACTGAATGACTCATTATTTATGGAATCCGAAATGTTTCCTTGTCAAGACACTGCTGCGCGATTCCACCATCTGCAAGTTGATGCTTGTGGGATTACAGCCAAAAAATATGGTTGCTTCGGTTTGAACATAAACGCCAACGGATAAGTTCGATCCGTAGGCAAGCCGTTCACAATGAGGTATGCATCTGAACCCCGGTGCGCTCAAACGCCGTCGGTGTGCCGATGCCAGGCGTAGCAACTGGGAAATGGCATATAGTTTGTCTGAGCCAAACAGAATCCGCTAGCCAGTCCTCCACTCATTTCGGTGAGACAGAGGTGAACTCGAATAGGAACCACAAAACCAGATAAATTGCCAAAGAAGCAATGGTGACTACCGGGATTTCTGTTCCAACTTCATTAAATTCATTGCATAGCACAAATTCGACATTCTCCAAAACAACACTGTGATCATATCCTATGCTGTGACTCGGTTTGTCCACTCAAAATGTGCTTGTTCTGCCAACCCCGGTCCCAGAGTTTTCACCCACCCAGTATGGAAAAGAATATTCGGTCTAAATCACAGTCTAGAAACTGGAAAGAAAATGACTGAAAGTTAATTTGCTAAATTTGTAAAAGTCAATCACTCGACTTAGCAAATGAATGATCATCATTAGTGAATGATCCACATGGATCGCATCGCATCGCATCGAGTTACCACCAGATTTCAGACCAGACCGAGCTATTAGCTACACCATGTTTAGCCCTCTCTAGAAGTTCCCACTGATACGGTGAGCTGACGGATCATCAGTTCTTGTGATATCAACTGTTCGAAATGACAGTTAACAAGTAGATTTTCGTTGCGGGCATGGAGTATTTTCATTGATATTTCCTCTTATGGACTGAAACTACACGTCGAAACATCGTGGGACCGTGGTTTCCTCATCAGAGCATATCAATGAACAGATCCATGCCAGCAAAACGGTCTCATCGACGGGTCTATCCCACAGTGAGTGTAGTATTATTCTGTCGAAAGCATATAACCCTGAAAATCAAGTATACCTAGCTTGAAGGATGATTCTTTCGTGCAACCTTTCGGAGTAAACATCCGCTACACTTTGGGCAGATTGACTGGTGAGAAAACGCTGCCGGAAGGATCTAATAGAACTCAGTTTGATGGCTTAAGAATTTTAACTGAAAAGAACACATTGACTGGCACGACAAGGTCGAAACAGGCCTCTGACGACAAGAGTCAGCAAGGTACACGGAAAGAAATAGAATCGAATCCTGTCCTATTGTTCAGCATGGATATCCACAGTTGAACGCTCTATGGGTGTTTCCTGCACAACTTAGGGTACAGCTGCAGTGAGTTAAGCCGTTAGACTCGAAGGAGTTCTTCTTTTGTGGCGCTCCTCAACCAAACATGTAGCTAAAAAGCTTGCCTATGGATCTCATCAACCTCGCGATTAACACATGATAAACGCATTTGAATTCTGTAAGTTCCAACCTAATGCAATCTTCCATAAAGCTGCTAAATCAGCTTACTAGTTCGATCGCATTCAGACCACATTTCGTCGTATTCACTTTTTTAGGACCAGATTTTTCCTGATTAGCACCAATAATTTGTAGCTATAAACTACACCTGACTTCGGGTTAGTATCTTGATAAACGGCGGTTTGAAACGGAGGACCGCTGTTTGATATTGTGTCCACTCCACAAAATTCCCCAACAAAGGGCAAAATTGGCCTTTTTTCGAGGATACGAAGCTTACAGAAAACTAGTTGGTGGAATTTTGCTGCCTATTAATGATAAGATTTCGAAGAGTGGAATTCAGTTTGCAAATTTAGACCACTGAATGCATGTCTACCGTCCGCTTCCGTTAGGAAAGGATGATTGATCTAGTCCTGAGAACGTCCGGCTAGACCGACATGATCTATCTGGTTCGGTTAACTTCCTTCAAAGGTCTGAATCATGATATTCCGAACTGAAGCTTTTAAATGCGCGTTGAACAGTCAGTCTCAAATAATCAGTCTCATTCATCAACATGGAAAACGAAATTATTCAGATAAATGTTTCTGACCAATTCCAAAGAGACCGTTCCATCACTGTCAGCTGCGTAAAGTAGGGATGTCGTTCATCGTGTCCACCGTATAATTCTTCCTCAAGCAACATAAACAAGGAAGAAAACCTTGTTCCATGAGTGTTTACCACGCTCTTCTCCTTCGTTATGTGGAGAATTGAGCGGAAACTAATATCAGCTTTAGGAGGGACTATGTGGATAACTATGCGTCACACTATAAGACCAGTAGTACGGCATTTAAAAACTGAGCACACGGTAAACTTGTGATGCAAAGGTGTACAATGTTTTTGGCACATTTTCTCAGACCTAATGAATTTAACGCTATCAGCTGTATCGGTTGGCGGAGTTCATACAATTCCATGTGCTGCCTGGTTAAGTTGTGCATCTTGTGAACCCGGTATCGCTGCCCACGAATTATCCACTTTTTCACATTCCATCTTCTGAGTTGACAGTATGCTTGGGTCGACCTATTTGTGTGTCGGCAGCCCACCTTATTGCCTTTGGCAGTTTGCTTCTTAAATCACACTGTATGGTACACCTGTGGCTCGCTTAGACTGGTTAAAAACAACAGCGCCATATTTCCCCCATACAAGTGTGGTCCAATTAGTCCCTGTGACAATTGACCCCCATCCTTAAGGTAATTTCTAAAATTAATCATAGCTGTTTCTTAACACTGTTTTTTAACATTAAACAAAAGAATTATTCAGCCAGCTAAGGAATGCGACATCTATCGCTGACACTTTCCATCTTTTACCGTCAGGATACGTCTGTATAATGACATATCATCATTGTTGCTTCGATCTTTGTAGCATGTTTAGGATAACCTATATAAAGACTCGTATTAGGTAGCTCCGTATGCGTAAAAACTCACAAGACCGAAAGTCACGTGGAAGTAAGCTGACGGAATGGGTAAAAAATAGCAATCATTTAGATGAAATGTACATTTGAATGCTTCCTGGCAGTAAGCACTTTCTTGGGACGTAACCTGTACTAAGGCAGCTATATAGTTCCGTTTTCAAGCTCTCTTCTCAAACAAATGACTTTGACAGGCTCAACTGCAAATATATCCACTCTTTCCGCGACGTTCGGCACCTATCGTGAAAACAACCACACAGTTGGTACAGCACGAAAGCATCGTTTTCCACTTCCAGTCACCCCTGCCTCCCAAGGACGGTGCTGACGCAATCAGTGAGTGAGTGACTGAACCGTGCTCTGCGATGAGGGTGGAAAAGAAGAACCACTACATTTCAATCCATAACCAGCACCTCTACTGTCCTATATATAACCGAAACAGTACGGTTCAATGGGGCGCAGGTCATTCTGCTTACTAGTGTCACACACCAGTATGTTTGCCAACTTTCCCGCTCTACGCCAGGTGTGTTCGCATATATCGCCCACCTGGTTGCTTGTCGATTTGATAATAATGACAGGGCTGTCTACTTTGGACCACTATAACGAGTTTGTAAGAATTAACCGCCTCCGCCCGCAGAATTTGAAAATGTACAGGACCCACTAGAGATGATCCAATACTACTTTACGAATCGGACGCTATTAATAAGAGTTAATACTAAAAAGCCTCACCACTGACCGCCCTTACTGGTGTCCTTCTAGGTCAACATATACTGCCACTGCACCCGTTTCTGATTCTCCAATGCTCTCTACGTGAACGAGTTGTCATTAGTATAGACGTAATACATTACTAATAAGGTTGCTGACAACCTACGACCGGTTTTTCCCTTCTTGGGGCTCATCAGGTAGGCGCATTCCCCGAGTTTCCGTCGACCTTATGTTCTACTTGAACCCGAATTGCACGAAATTAGCGAACTATATTCATTTGCACACGAATTTGGTTTTGACGGAAGACTCACCTGGAACCCAACTGAATCCCTCGTTTATGATGTTTTAAAGCATTAGTCTTCCCAGTCGCATTTTTGAATCATAAGTGAACATAAAAACCGGATTCAGCGGACCTGTGAAGTGGACGCAGATGAGTTGTCTTCCCCTTAACGTTCTGAAAGGTGACAGTGGGTTTTTCGCAGACGAAAGTAGAAGGTACTGTTTTACTCTCCATCCCTTACTGTCAATAACATTTCCCTTCCAAAATCCACCTCCCTTTCTGCCCTCTCTAGCACGAATCCACCCTTAACTACTGAAGCAGTTTTCAAAAGCTTCTCGTGCTATTCTTTTACTCACTCAGGCCGAGGCGGTTATCTATATGAGGAACATACAGGCGCAGGGAAGTTCCTTCCCAACACGCTGGATGTATCGTTCCCTTGTTATACTGAAGCCTTTGTGAAGAACCAACACAACTCACCAGGATTATTGCAGAGCATTCCGAGATGAGATGTAATTTCTTCACACATTTCTGTTCGTAAAATTGAGTGAAGCCCTCACAAGACGTTCACGGAGCTTTTTCGAATACCCAAATATTTCTTTGCGACATTTTATATGAAACCGTTTTTACCCAGAGCACGCGATTTAAATTCAACGTGCTATCTGCTGGTATCAAAACCTGTCATAAAATGGGTCAATGTCTCGTTGTTGGTTACTTTGGGACGAATCACACCCGGCCGAGCTTTCCTGCTTGCTTGGGGCCTCTCTATTCCACCGTATTTATGCTCGTCCATTTTTATGGGTTTTAGACATCACCACCTGGCATCACCGCAGTTTTTTGTTACGCTGAAAACTCACCCTCGGATGACCAAAGCTCTCCTCGATTTGACTTGGTTGTGGGGAATGAATTGAACAAACAACTGCCAGAAAAACATCCTGCACCCAAAGTATTCTCTGCTCACGTTGATGGGAGAGTAAAATTACTTTTGCGAAAAGATGGACAAGGATGTGCATAGTAGTTCTTCATCGCTCTGTCCGGCGCTTCACTCCCTGAAACCATATCATGCAAGATGTCTTTGAAAATACTTTCTGACTGTAACTTATTATTCGAGGCCACGCCAAACGTCCGGAACTAATCACCAGTATCAGAGATTACTTGCGAGCAGCTCTGAGTCGCTCCGAATACACATCAGCCTCGTTGGAGCAGTCCAGTTTTGTCCTGCAGGAGTCATTCTGGTAGGTTTAGAGCGGGAGTCTCTGATCTACCGCTCAATTTTGCCTTCTGCTCCCGAGAATCAGAATTCAAAGCACGCAGTCTCACAGAATCGTAGAATCCGTTGAATTGGGTCCAGCCTATTTCGAATATGGGGCCATCTCATTTACCAAAAGTTTGATGATTGTCGCCAAACGGCCATTAATGGGGCATTGAGCCAAGCAATCTAAATCAAAATTCAGCTGATCATTGGGTTAGATGGTTGAAATGTCCAGCGCTAACCTTCTGCACTTGCAGTGACTGTGTACGTCAACTGTTTGCTCTAACAGATTCATTGGACAAACAGATCAGGTCACATGCCTTCCGCCCGTTTACTGCAGATGGCTGCCTCGTCCGCACGTACGAGCAGAGACCAGCTGGTTCGGAGGCGATGTTCTTGGGCTACTGGCTAGCGACCGCAGCGCACGATGAAGGCCTCAACTCCAGTGGTCACGTGTTTCAGATGATCAGATTATCAACAATCGTCCTATTTGACCATGTCGGTTCTAAAACAGGAATGAAGATATTTAAGGGGCAGCTGAGTACTGATCATTCTACACTGAAACCGCACAGATAAAAAAAAAACGACTAACGTAGGTCTCTACTGATGAACAGTGTTTCGGTGTTTATGCATTGAGTGCACTGGATAAGAACAGTTCCCGAATCTCGTTGTCGTTCATATCTCTAGTCAGCCTTCCGAAGAGATTTGTGAAAATGTATCTACAAAACACCCTTCATATCCATTCACTCACAGCTGGCAACGATGGGCTAATTTGATAATTGACAGAAAGGAAATCACAAAGCTGAAAAAATTCTACGAGGCTAACTAAAGGCCGTTGACATCAACAGTCATCTTCTCAAAGAACTGGATAACGAGTGACGGAAAAAAGAAGTCGCGCTCTGGAAATTTTTCTGGCCGCCTTTAGAAGGCATCCACAACAAGAGCGAGGGAATGCAAAAAGAATATGAATACTAGTCCAGGATCTTTTGTGAGACGGTCCGGGATTGTGCTCCACATTAGCTTGATGAGTTTGCAGTACTCGCTCTTCCATGAAGGTGAGGGGGTAACTGTTTGACTTCTTCACCAGTGAGCGACCAATATACGTAGGTTCAGGACACACCCAGATTATCTTCATGGCATTCTTCCCGAACTCTAGCATGAAAAGATTTTGGGTTTACCCGGCCATCATAATGCACCAAAAAGGTATCCATACCTTCGTCTCCGAAAAAATTCCTGAGGAATGTCAGTGGACCGTACGGGTTGACCTTCCTGCAGGTGGCGAATGACGCACTGTGGCACCGGTCTTTCGCATTATCACTTATAATTATATATATTGTGATTGGTTGTCGGTGCATAGACGCTTGGAACACGTGTTCGAATCCAGGAGTTGCGGACAGCACAGGTACCACCAAGTCTTTCTCTAGTTTTTTGAAGTGCATTCTTCAAGTAGACTTGACAGTAAATCTGTGCGCCCAAAATAGGCTGTCTTTTTAGATCAGAATTTAAAACCCCAGGCACTGAACATTATAGTCCACCTCTGATAGCAAGTCGCGTTTTGTATGGGAATACCGCTTTCAGTGCCGAACACAAACAACTAGGCCTGATTGTCAGCAAATAGGGGAAATTTGTGCCCATAATTGTTACCTCTTCAGATATAAGAACGAATAACTACACCTCACTAAAAACACTCCTGTTTTGAAAAATCAACCCCTTCGCCAGCTATTTAGGTCCCGTCATGTGGATAGGTTTTCTGCAAGCGTTTTTGGCGGACAACAGGGGGTACATGTGTAAACAGAGCCTCACATGTAGCTCACAACATCAAACAATTATAAACAAGCTCTCTGTACGGAACGCACCGAAAACGGTTTCCGACCAGTTCCGCTCTAGAATTAACACCTGCATAAACCACAGGCTGCCGGCTTGGTGACCATGCGGTCCTCCCTGAGGATCGTCAAAACCTGAGAATAATCTGACTACTCACTAGTAGCCAGATCCTAACGAATTTAAACGCACTCACAAACCAATAAAAACCCGGCTAACTTGCTTGGAACTTGATTGATCCGGTTATGCGTGAAGTACCCTCACAAATGTTGACGTTTATCAGTGTGGTTCATTCTGAATTTTATGCTAAGAAGTAGTAGCATCCGAACACAGAGCTCACATAGCGACAAACGGGGGAGACGCCTTCAATGAACTACTGCAAACCTCATTGAACCCCACATTGGGCTATCATGGTTTAACAAATCCCCTGGTAGCGCATTCTACGTCAACGAGAATTTTGTGGAAAACATCTGGACATTTCTTCGGTTATAAGAAGAATCATTTACATCATGAATTATATCTGCTATCATGTGCCCCATCGAAGCTGTCCCTGAACAGAATGGTTGTGATTCCTGTCAACTGCTAATCACACATCATTTCAGGTATGGACAAGTACTACCACTATGCTGAAGTGGCTTTTACGTTGTGCCCATGAAGAGATTGCATCAACTGAATGCATCCGTTTATACTCGGTATGTAAACAAAGAGCATCATATATTTGCCATGCGGATACATTGAAGCCCTCCTACAGTGACCATTGATAGATTCGGTCGAGAACATGATTTTAGCGGGCATTGGACTATTGATACCAGATTCGCTTTGCACATCGGATGTCTGGAGTTCAGCTTCCAGCGTTAACCCGATTACGTAGTGTAGGTGAGTAAACCTTTCAGCAAATGCACCCAGCCCTTTTTGTGGACAAATTCGACAAATGAACAGGATGAGATTTGTTCAAAGAAGAATGATGTTTACAGAAGGTGGGCGAAAATAGAAAGCACCATTATCTGAGAGAGAAATACCTCTTCGATATCTTACCGACTAGTTTATATATATATGTATATATATATATACACGGAATAGACAAAATCACTCACAGGGCTGAATCAGATAAACCAAGATAACGTCGATAATATTGATAATAGTAATAGCAATACTAATGACAATAATAGACGACCGGTTGGTCCAGCAGTAGTTAGATAAGCCTGTAAGCTCTTATCGGAAACGTTCTTACTGGGCATTTCGTCCGCAAACATTTACGAACCGAACCGTATGTTGATGAGTTGTCAGTGACGATCAAAGAGCTGATCCGTCGGATCGACAATAGTTCGTCATTTTTGTGCTTCCAACTTTGAGTTACTTCGTCCTTGTTGGTCATTCGTTTCACTTCACTCCCGTCACATAGAAATTCAAGAATAAACACAATCAGGAACTCTGACTGTTTGTACAAAAATAGGTAATCGTGGATGATTTCTCAGAACTCTAATAGAGTGAGTAGATGGAGCACACAGCGAAATATACTCAAAGGCCAACTGACGCCTTCGTTCCTTCACCATGACCAATTGTTTCGACGGCACCTGAAAAAGCAGAAGGTGGTGGTCGTAGTGGCTTGGCACATTAGCGACCATCGCAAAGGCGTAGATGAATCATTGGAACTAGGATTCAACCATAAGATTTTGTAATAACGGACGCATTCTACTTTGCAGTTGTTCATCATCATTATCAGCTGTAAGAACCGCGCACTTGTCGTACAGTGGTTGTAACTGCCACAATTTCGTCCACCAATGAGTTGGGAGGTGGGGGTGGGGTAGGTAGCTGAGCGTTGGAGGTGGGGGCTGATAAATTGGTGCGTGAATACAGGGTTGTCAGTGTTGTCAACAAGTCATCACCTCTATTAAAATTCAGGCCAAATACATTCAAACCTAAATCCTTCTCGCTTCAACTGAAATGAACGCGTGAGCGGTTACCCAAGTTAGCTGCAAACTTATGTAATGATAAGTGATTGCCGCTGATCTTCACATCACTTTGGGTAGTAAAGTTACCCCCCTCGGCGGCCACCCGGGAACATACCTTTTCGCTTCTGAGGTGGTCTCTCATTGAGAGAAAATTATCTATACCAACATCATGTGCCTGGTATCGGAACTTGCATCTAAAGGTATTATTTCAGTCCAATTTGTTGATTTTTGCCGTATTTCCTCCATTACTCTGAAAATGTCCATAAATTTAATCCGTAAACTCAATCAAAGTTTTTGTTTTTCGCATCAATGTAAATTTCTTGAGCTACTCGTGGGCTGAGTGGTGCTTCGTCAGCATCAGTTGGTGTCTGTTTCTCGTTTTCAGCTCTTTTCGAAGACATCCGAACTGGAATTTCTGTTTTTCAAGGGTGATTTTACAATTTACCCCAACCCCCCTAATGACTTGTGGCACGAATCTAAGAGTAATGTAAAGATATCATAGTAAAATTTAACTCAAAAAATAGCTCCATCCGAAAATCGGCTTCTCACTTAGGTTGGCGCACTTTGAAATTTGGATTCTCATTGACGCAGCATGCAAAATGAGTCTTAACCAAGAACAATGAACTAAAACAAAATTCGGCCACATACTAGCAAATCAGGGGGCCTCTAAGCCCAGCTTTGAGTTGAAAGACAGTGTGTTACTTATTTTACCTCTTATTGATTATCTGTCGTTTTATTTTATTCTCATTTTAATTTCACTATTATCATTTTATTATTTTTATGTTTTATTGTATTCATTCTGTGATTTCACAAGCAATCAACTAGGTTTTTTACGACCTAGAAGGCACTAATACTCTGATTTATTCACAGTGGTGATGTAAATGAGATCGATTAAGCAATACGTGCGTGGTAAAACCGGTATAAAAATAGGTCACTGCTTATTGCCAGACTAAATCCATCATTCGAGTCATTGTCCTTTGGATAATTTGGTCTAATCGATACTTTTTCGACGATAGCTAAGCTTACTGACTTCATATCACGTGCCAGTGTCGTGACTGAAATAGTTGGGTAGAGCGAGTGGCATGTCTGGATCACGTGTCATGCCATCGATGAGGTTGGAGAACGATTGTTGCTTTTCTTTCTTACAATATCTATCAGTGTCGTTGCTTGAATTAGTTGTGGTGACAAACACTCACGGACTTAAAAACATTTGGGAGTTTTCTGTATGTTGTGATGAACACTCACGCTCCAGGCCTTTCATGAGGAGAAAGTTAGAATTATTCCTCGTGGGGCAAAATCCTGGACTCTGGGGAGGTGGCTAATCCCCAATGACGAAAAGTCTTATGAAAATGTGGCGGATAGTATCGCCGGGGGGCTAGCCTCGCTTCGGCCGTCTGCATAATGGATTTCTGTAGGTGTTAGGGTGAAACTGCGGCAATGTTGCGGGATATGGGTAGCTTGGAGGCGCTGCTTGGTTGTGGGTTTGTTCACCGAGCTTGGTAATTGCACAGTAGGCTCAGCCAAAAGACCAACATCCAAGCAGAGTAAAACAAATCTGAGGAGACAGGGTGTGCATAAAATTGTCCCATATAGAGGTATGGAAGTGAGTCGCACTAAAGTCATGTATTAGGCTGCTGAATGATCGGGAAATCGTCTTTCATGCTGAGCTCGGCGGTGACAGATGGCTTTGGCGTTGTATGCATCTGCGGGGTGTTAGACTATCAGCATGACGGAGATTACGCGGGATTCATAAGGAATTTAACCAGGTTTGAAACGGGCTGTTTTAACCGAAGTGAAGGGAATGATACAAACCAAGTGGAAATGCTACTGCTTCATACCATGATGGTAAATAAATTTACCAAGGTTTAACGCAGTTCACAGTCATCCTGGAATGATAATACTATAAACAACGGTTTCAAATGGATTTTTACCTGAGTTCCCCAGCTGAATTCGTGAATGAAGCTCTGTTGCAACATAACTCGATTTATTGTTCAAGTACGAAATGAGACTGATGGAAGTCCGGGAGCTAGGCCAACCTGATGAGCCCAAGAAGGGCGAAACCTGCAGTTAACTGATCGAAGTTGCCATCGACCATATGACGTCATAAGAAGGAATGGGATTACTTCCGTTACAGATATCCTTGTCGGAATCTATCAAGTCACTTGGGCACTTTTTGCTTACACTGAGAGTCGACATTTCGATTCTTTGGTTTGCCACGATCCACTGCATTTTCATGGTGGACCGACCCTGGCTCTCCGAGAACGGTCTGGCAAACATCTTTGATATGATCGATAAGAAAAGATTAGTGACCACAACGCGACCCTTTTCTGGTCACTACGTGGGGGAGTCCCATGTTACGCAGTTGTTGTCAGCTCAGGTGTTTTGGATGTTTGCTGAGCTTGGTTGTTTCTCTGCTAACTTTCCGCCACCAACCAACATGACATCAGTGCGTAGTGGTGCGCTTAAACACCAACGCGTTCGATCTTCTGAGACCTTGATGAGCTTCACAGTCGAATTCGTTCCATGGACTTTTAGTGCTCCAATAAAACAAACGTTACTTCGAGCGTTGATATTCCTGGGACTTCTCCTCCCATGGCGTCGTTAAATAATCGTTAATAATCGTTAAATAATTTAAGACATCAGGAACAGTTCATCGTCTAGCTAAAGATTCTTTATCGTTGAACCTACTTCACACCTTCACTCGAAGGACAGAGGGCACCTGTATCATACCGAATAATGCCAGTGGATAAATTTCACAGCATACTGTATTGGTTTGTATTTTTACCTCAAATGAATAAGTGTATTTGGACTGCACTATGAAAAAGACACGCCATGACATGGGCCGGAACAACTATTTGAAGCGTGTCATGAAATCATTCTGGTATGTC
The DNA here is from genome assembly GCA_004794785.1 of Opisthorchis felineus. Lineage (NCBI taxonomy): Eukaryota > Metazoa > Platyhelminthes > Trematoda > Opisthorchiida > Opisthorchiidae > Opisthorchis > Opisthorchis felineus. Next base: position 95,306 of record SJOL01009489.1, on the reverse strand, counting down.
CCATGAGTCCTGAACTGAAAGTGTACCTTGTCGGACACAATTGGGTCGTAGTAAACCTTAAATCAAACTCCACAGACGCACGTGATGAACCTTCATATAAATACTAGGCTGTATGAAGTGTTTTGGCAACAAATATAAAACTTTTGATTCTTACATGTTTCATTAGCAATGCAGAACGTCAACAGGTTCGATGTAACGTCAAGGTACGCTGAGGGATGTGTGGTTCTTGCTATTTTGCGAACCAGCGCTTAGCAGCCGTAGGACAAATTTGAATGGATGTCTAAAGATGCTTCTTGAATGGTACGTGAAACCTTATTATAGCTCGCTGTTGTCATGTTCACACAGTCTGGCTCCTGGTTAACGATTGGAGTGTTCTGTCTGAATGGTCACCACACAGCACCTAATAATAACAATAATAATGGTAATAATTGTAACCGTTCAGCCGTGGTATCCTTTTGGTGCATAGCTTCCGTGCAGCTCGATGGGCTGGGATACTAACAGCTTGCTCAGGCCTGGACAGGAGCAATCGATAATTAGGCAGCCACTACCTTGCTGTTAGTCATATGGTCGGATTCTGAAATTCCAAGCCACACAGTGTTTTTTGTCCTTACTGAGGCTCATCAAATCGGCAGTAATATAGAGTGCTTTCGCTAGAGGTGCATCGGCTGTGGCACGGTAGAATGCTTGATAAGTAGATATAAGCCAGAATGAAACCGACGTGGTGACATACTACTGAATAGCCAGTGGCTACACCGGCTGGGGGCAAATCGTTTTCACGACTGTCGCTGTAAATGAACATCCTTAAATCCTCAAGGCGGATTCCAGTAATATGCTTTTTAAACCATTTCTAGAATACATAAATTGTTAAAAGAGTAGTAACTGGAATCCAGGTGGTCTACTCAGCAACCACTAACATAACAGGCTCGAACTTGAGCAAGTTCGTTATTTAAAGGCAAAGATGTGCAAAAACGAGCCGATGGGTAATTTCTGATAATTCATGATAGTATAGTGTATGTGGTGGTGGACGACGGTCGATTCGACGAAAATGGTCGACCTCAAACCTGTCAGTTTGTCGAATTCGGTAGACTGTGAAACATTCTTCTTTCTCTGGACAGAAGATCCAAAGGACACATTTGTGCGGTAATTGGATGACGCTGAATGTCTTACATCAGACAGTCATACACAAAAAGAAGAATTCTGAACTAGCCAATGTTTGTATGAAGCAAGTTCGTCGGCTGTTGGTTGCAGGTTATGCATAAGTTGATGTATTTTCCTCGTATCATTCTAAGGGACATCCTCGGTGTGAATCCAGCTCATTCCCGGGTTTTTGTTAAGACGAATTATGTTTCCGATCCTATGGAGATAGTTTTAGCAGGCACCGTGCACGCTGGAATAAGCCATCGACGAATGTCTGTGGTTTTTCGTAGTACTAACGAGAAATAGTAGCTTGGGTTGTCAGGACCTCCATTGAATCAATCAGACAGGTCCGACCTGGAGCAATCGGCGACCGCGGCGAATTTCCCATAAACCGAATAAGTAACAACAGGTTTGCAAACGAATTTGGTTTTGCGAGAGACTCACCTGGAACCCAGCTGAATCTCTCGTTTGTGATGTTTCCAGGCAACTGAATGTGCTGCATCAGGCCGCCTCATGCTTCAGTTGGTACGATATTCGAAATATCGTGATACATGTATATACGTAATGCACTACTCATAAGGTTGCTGGGAATTCTTCGACAGCCCACGACCGGTTTTGCCCTTCTTGGGGCTCATCAGGTAGGCGCAGTCTCCGAGTTTCCATCAACCTTATGTTCCACATGAAACCAAATTGCACGAAATTAGCGAAATACAACAATAAGAACAGGTTTCTTAACAGTAAAGGTGATAACCAGCGTTTTGATGATGACAAAACATGCTCAACACTGTCCTCTTCTTTGTATTCTCATGCCCTTTCCCCCGCATATTTCAGCGAACGAATCAGATGAGATTATCACTCCCCGACTGCGTAGACAAATGGTTTTGAGGTCTAAACGAGGGGGTCAGACCTCAAAAGTGTACACGAAATTGAGATCACTGGTCCCTGTGCTGCCCAATCAGTCGAGGTGGCGCACGCAACAAGCCTACCAGTGCACTCATGGATGAAGGCGAGTGGTATGAATGGACTAGAAACAGGGAGCTCCGTCTTCTTCGTCTTAATGAAAATTTCTACAATTTAGTGGTCTACAAGTATGGGAAGCCGGTCCAACGATGTGATCTAATAACAGCTTCCACCACCCGGAAATGTAGCGTTGTTACGAAACACAAGGCATTGGCTTTTTGTTCCCATAACCAAAATTGTCGTAACACTATAAAAAAAGTGTCAGACTGGTAACTGAATCTTTCGGAGGACCCGACATTCAGCAGGAACTAGGCCAGGAATTTAATCGGATAGCTTCGGCCAAAAGTAACTTTAAGACGTTGGGTTAAATTCCACGCCCATAGCTCGATAATTGTCCGATCCTCCGGACAAATCTTTCTGGCTCTGGACCAAAAGTGACATGTTTGCATTAGTTGGCAGCCGGTTACACCAAGAATGATAGCTAAAATCATATTCATCATCTGGTTGGTGGACGGATTGTTTAAATTGAACAGTCTGCATCCGGTAATCAAAGGGTCCTAGGGTCAATCCTTTCACGCCCACTTCATGAGTCTGAACAAAGAAGAGCACACTCGTGTGGCTGGGCTTTTTAAATTTCGATCCTACCTCGGTTTCGCATCCACCTCACTCTTGTGTGAACGGTTCTTCTCCCCCTCCTGCCTTGGTACGACTATTCCCGTGGAGCCCTACCAAATTGAGGAGACACTGGGTTTGAGTTTCGTTTTATTAGGACTCATCGGCAGTGAGTAACCTTGGCTATACCGAGATTCGGACTCAGGACAAAAGCTATCGGCCTTCTGGTTTGTGTCTCCTCATTTTCTAGTAGTATTGACCCCTTTATCTCAGTCACCAAATAATTAGACGAAAACATGCAACAGGACAGGCCCAGTTATCTGAAGAGTGGGCTGAGGTTGAAGTAGTTGCTATGATCTGCTAATATCTGTGATATTCAACAGACCTTGACCAGATAGCTGGCAGATGGCTGCGTCGGATGTGAATGGCCAATCTGCACAACACCACTATGAGTATGAGGATAAGCCCCTCTGAAATACTTCGGCTTGACATTGTTAGTGCGAGATCTAGTTGCCTTTTACAAATTTTCGGTTAACTTCAATCGTTCAGCTACGGACAAAGACCACCACCGGTGCTCGAATCCTTGAGCACTGGACACTGTGTTTCAGTTATTCACATGAAAGTTCAGCAAACCAACACCCAATGAACTTTGCGTTTTTACGCTTGAGAAATATATTTCCACAGAACCTCCCGCCTCCGTCGAGAAGAAACACATTCCAAGGAGCAAACTGGACGAGGTACCCCAAAGTGAGGAAATTTTGGTTAGATTCACCGGTTAAAAAATAGGTTTTGAGAAAGCTGAATATTTTTTGTCAGCGTGTTGTACTGGAATATGTACAGACTATCCTCTCACTGGCACTCTAATCACATATTTGACATGAGTCCGGGTCACTACTTGCATGCAGCTTTCTGACCGATTACACACTTTTCTTTCGGTAGGAGCTGTTGTTTTCCTTTCGATAGCAATACACTCCTTTTTCAGTTCCTGATGTCTGCTGAGTTTAAAGACTGTGTTCACTTACAACTCTGATCGATCCGATATTGTCCGTGTATTCTCTAATCTTCTGGTTTGGCTGCCAAGTTTTCGGAGCTTTGATCTTGATAGAAAGCATCAGGCACTATGATCTCCTTCCATATAACGATTCTCATCAAGCGATCAGTATAGTGTTTTTTTAAAAAGTACTCTACATTCATTTTCGCGCTTTACCCTAATGGAGGAATCTGCGATGATTGAAGACAGCTGTTACGATCTTGTTGCACACATTTCCAGTGAAGACTGAAGGAATACGAAAAAACTTCTGGTTCCCAAAGTATTCGAACGACTGACACCAAATCCTTGAGGAGAGACCACTGTGGTAAAACCTGCTTCTTATTCTCTCCTGGGTAATATACATTGTTCAGAATCCTTGCACCAAGTCGTGAACATGTCGAGAAAATTTGGGATCGCCAAGAAAAGACGAAATATTTGGCAGTCTTTGGCTGAGTTTGCCTCCTAATATTTCTTGTTTAGGACATAAGATTCAGATGTTACTTGCACTATGAATAACGTCCGTCAACACTGTCCGTGATACATTCTTGTTTCGATCTTGTTTTGAAGAAACCTTTCTCCTGGATCTCCATTCAAATCCAATTCCATCTTCATATAGTCGACCCCTTACTCTAAAACCAGTATGGGCTATCGACAAAAACCTCGGCATCTTTCGTGACCACCCATAAGTTACCCAAAAATTACCTCTCTAGCTTCCAACTTCAAGTTGTCGCACTATTCATTTATTCAGGATTCGTGATCCACTAAAATGGTGAAAAAGAGATGCGACTGGAATCTAATTTGACATATTACACTGTGTTATGATTTGCTTGTATTCCAGTCTCCACTGGTACCTCTGTAGTATGGTAAACACTTGATAGCTAGTCGGAATGGAGAGACCGCTGAGCAATGGCAACCGGGTTTGCGTGGCAACACATGATACATATGGTCAGCTACTGATCCATCAAAGTAATCTCTATTCCTCATTTCAGTAGCTCATTGGCGAAAATATTGCCAGACAAATCTAAAACAAAGTGGAAGTTGCTAAGATCAAATGGTGTTCTGCAGAACACGCACCCTCTTTGCTGTGACCAATGTGGTTTTTGAAGTCAAACAGCACATGCAGTGTAGCTGAGCTCAACGACCAGGGTTCTAACACTTCCTAATTGGATTATCAGGTCTGCTTGTTTGCCGTTTTGCGCTAGGAGAGTTTCACTGGTCGGACAGGTAAGTGTCAGTTTCTAATAATGATGTTATTGTTGATTGTTTCTCCACTAGAACACGGAAGCGCTCTCTGACAAACGAGTACCAGCATCGAGGACCAAACAAAGCAGCAATGGGAAGGTGGAACTCAAGTTGGATGATGTTCTAAGCTCAAGCTCAAATGGTAACAATGGGACACTCGATTCGAATTAGGATAGTTTCGGTTGAGTTAGCTTAAGTTTCACATTAGATCTGATGAAAAGTGCTATGCAGCTTTTATAACGTGTGGTTTTTTGCAACATATCCTATAGACCAAAGGGGCATGACTTTACTTGGACAAGAAAACTACACTTGAAAAATCAGAATCACGGACACCCTAGAGGAGTGGCTCCTCTTCTGGAGGTCTGTCGTGGTGGGACTAAAATGCACTCCATCTGCCCTGGGTAACCCACACCAGAATGAGGAGTGGTGAATTCGAGTTTTCGCCTTTGGTGTGGGCAAACCAAAATAATCACACAAGGACAGCAGAAGTTCTGTTGTTGACACACGTCCAACAAATTCGACAAGTACTCACAAGTACTATAGTTGTGTTTGACCATGTAAGTTCGTCACTTCAAATGTCACAGTGAAAAAAATCTGTTTTCATCCCCCTGTTCCACCCCTTCACGTATGCGCAGTTCTGAATCGGGCATCACGTGAACGCAAGATAGCGGTCAATGATTTACGTGCGCAAGTGAATGGACCTAGGTTTCATGCCTTCAAATTTCTCACAATCATTTTGATCGTTAAAGTATAATCGTATAGACCAGAGAAATTTCCGTGCACTCATAAACGGAAATTTAAACGTAGATAGCACTTTTTTGAGATGCTGAGTAAGATTTTGTACAATCCGCATACACTACATCATGCTAATCGGCCCGAAAACTCAACCTAATCGAAATAAGTATGGACGATTGCCATTAGAGCTTCCAGATTCATCAAGCATGGTTAATGAGCCTACAAGTCGACAACCTCAAAGCTTGTTCTCAACCCACACTGGCTGAAACTACTTTAAAAACGCGGCATTCCTATCGAGATGACGCCTGACTAGCGCGCAAAAAATCGATTTTCAGAAGTAAATCCCATTGCGTGGTTTCTGACAGAAAAATGCGAACCAGTGTTCCAAAACCCGGCTGATTCGTTTGACCAGTCAATGACTGAGCTGTCATACCAAGGGGTGAAGCATTCTGCGTCCTAATTCAACGTCTGAGCACGGAAAAAACGCACGCCATCTACCGTAAATAAAGATACCAGCTAGGCAAACAGGTTCAGAAGAGAGCCGTTCGGGAGCCACATTCAAAGTTCATGTTCGTTTAAAACATCCTAATAACGACTCTAAAAATTGGTTCCACTCGGTGACAAACGGAAAGATCAGTCAATATAATTTGAGTCATTGATGACTTCAGGTCGATTGAACGAATTCTGATAGATTTGTTCACTTGCTTTATTGCACAGTATGGGTTTTAAGGGCCATCTGCGCACTCTAGTTGAAGACCGAGGTAGTGTCAACATGATAATGAGACAAAAGTCTTGTCTACTTAACTATTTACGTCATGGCACCTGCTTCCGCAATGAGGATGGTTCTCATGTGTATGATCCTTCTCGACTGAGCCTGCACCTTTAGGATTGGCTCAGAGTTAATCGGGACTGATATTCGAAGTACTTTGTATTGATATTGTTATATCTGCCTGAGTCGCCAATCTGTTATATCTTACTGCTGTCCCCGCTCCAGTGCCCAGTGCCGAAAAAAGTGACTCACCGACAAGGAACACGACAGCTTTATTGTGAACAAGCGAGTGCGAGTGCGCGAATGCGAAAATACAACGGCCTCAAGCTATTTTATTGGTTGTCTCTCGCTGTCTGAACTTGATCCAACGCTGTCTCTGGCTGTCTGGTCGGCATCTAGTGGAGGTTAGGGTCTCAGTAGATTTCGGACATTCTGTGGTTACTTTCAGGAATCTGACCTTCCTGATAGATATAATATGCTAATTATGAGGTTGGTGAAAGCTCGTCGAATGTTTGGTATGGAAACACGCATGCAAAGACCAGCATCTGAAGAAAGGACAAACAAGGCTGAATGCTCTTCAAGGCGTGGTAAGCGCTA
>SJOL01009489.1:18052-83967 GCA_004794785.1 Opisthorchis felineus | reverse complement strand
ATCAATTTCATTTTGTACTTTACCACTAAATTGAACACATATGAGGCCAGAGCGTTAGTTGCTGACTAATTTGTTGATTGCTTGAAGCTCAAATGTACTACAACATCATGATGGTCTCCCGATGGATTTCCGTCGACGTTCTCAGTGGCCTATCATAAAAGAAACTAGGAAGTTTTACTGAAGACACCATCCAGAAAAAATAAACTCCACAATGCATTTCACCTAGGTTGTGGATTTAACCTGGGCTAGTTACTACCAAGAAAATCTCCCTTTCCTTGGAATCCCAGTTTTTTCAATACCCATCAAATTTCCATCTTTAGGGTCAGATTTTGACAATAGGCAATGGACCCAAGTTATTGTAAGTAATTGAAGAAAGGGGCTTGGAATTGACTGGTGGTTGGTGTTGGTTACGGGATTTGTGTATCTTTTTTGCCTTACGCCAGTTTGAACAGTTCCCTTCTGGTTCTGGCGCAGTTATTCCCGTTAGCCTACTTCGGAGTGAGGATGCACTAGACTAGAGTTTTTTCCTTGTAAGAACTTATCAGTTAATCATCAACTGATGAAAAACTGTACAACACTTCCTAAACTGCCTGACTGGGTCAAACGAGTAGCACGGCTAAGACAGTTTGATCGGTTTAGCATCCTAGTCACACTCAAAGGAAAACACATTCGCCTGTTCAGATATGCATCCAGAATTTACTGCGAGTGGTTAGTGGTAGCACGATAGCCTCGCAGTCAGATATCCGGGGTTCGAATCTCGACACCGCCAAGGCTATGCATTGCTGATGAGCTCTGATGTGAGCACGACTCGAGGTTAATCCTTGTTGACATTGTTATAGGCTAACGAGAGCAGTTTCACGAGGACACAAGGTGGTTTTCCAAGAAGAGAATTATGACAGTGCAAGTTCTTATGAAACTACTTTCGGTCGAAGTATCCTTATTGATATATTGGGCTCAAACATGCTTTATTTCAGTTGGTAAATAATATGAACTTTGCATTCCTGTCATACATAGACCCCGTGGATTGAGAAATATCAGAAAACATACTGTCCTTCGTGCAAATCTTTATACAAACCACGAATTTGAATGCTCTTAACTGAGTTAATATCCAGGCCCTGAAATGACGCCATAACTCTAAATTTTTACAGTTTCATGGTACGCAACTTGATGGATGTCTTGATGGTGACCGTTTAATATGGAGAAACTCTGTTGTGCTCACGAACACACACAGCTTTTGGCATCATTGCGCAACCAAGATGACCAAACAAGACATGGTATAGATGAGAACCCGAACAATTCCTGTAATGGCATCCACTCTATGAATGTGTTGCGTAATGGGCTGCGTGGTATTTTGCAGTAAACTACGGATAGCTCGTCAACAAGTCGTGGTCGGTAGGCTTGAAATTTGGGCCGTAGCAGACAACCGGACAACCGTACCGACTGCGTCGTATCATCCAAAGCTTCTTGCTTTTAATGGAAAGAACCAACAAGGGCTGAACGGAACGGGTTCTGCTGACCTCTATCCAAAATTGTGCAATATGAAATCTTGTCACGGACTGCCATATTTAGAGCAGCAAATTACATAACATTTGAAGTTGGGGTTGAAATTTAGTGACCAATCTTGCGGACTGCTCAAAAGACACTGAAGTTGGAAGACTGAGTATGGGCTAGAGAAGTGAAGGGCTCTGTGACACATGATACATTGAGACAACGCCGCTTTCAGTTGGAGTAATTTGCTGAGATTCACGTAAATCTAGTGAACAGTCTCAACATTGTATCTACTAGTTTTAATCACACTATAGACGCTGAGCTGAAAGCGGCACTCCAGAACGAAAAAGCATCTGATGAGTCTAAGCGTAGTTGGTAAGCACGAAGACGTTGGAATCTAACAGCAAGACAACGAGAAAAATTCGACCCTACTGGGGGCATTGCTTGCCTGCACAGAACTTCATCATAGAGGAATTGCCGATTGCTGTGTAGCAGTCAGGTCGACGAAAATGAAGCTATAATAAAAGAATTAAAGACAACGAGGACAGCTAGGACTGTTTCAACATGATTAAGACATGATTAACCATCATAAACGAGAGATTCAGCTGGGTTCCAGGTGAGTCTCTCGAAAAACCAAATTTGCTTGCAAATGAGTGTATTTCGATAAGTTCGTGCAATTTGGTCTCAAGTAGAACATAAGGTTGATGGTAACTCGGGGACTGCGCCTACCCAATGAGCCCAAAGAAGGGCGAAACCGGTCGTGCGCTGTCAAAGAATTTCCAGCAACCTTATTAGTAGTGTATTATGTCTATACATAAATAGGACAACTTACAAACATTCTGATTACCTTTTTACAAATCCTCGGTACTGTTTACAATCCAGAACGAATTAGAAGCTATTAAGAGACTCCTAGGAGGGCCCACATTCTTGCAACAAATATCTTTATTCAGTTTATATTTACGAATTTGCGTACTGCGTTTAAGTGATCACAAGCACTCATTGTATTCACTTAATTTTATCGATGGTGAAGTTTGAAGTTAGACGTTTGATTCTGAGACGCTGAAACACAAAATGACATTTACTTATGCGGAATTCATGGAGGTATAATTTGGAAGCGGTACAAATATGGGATGTATGTAAAGCTCGAAAATTTTTATTGACACGGAAACGGTAGGCGTGAACGTGATGCACGGAGTGACTGGTGAGAAAACAGGACCTGAACTGAGGATAGCTCTCTCAACCGGATTCCAATTCAGTTATGAACGGAAAGTGGGGTTAGCCGAACTTTGAACAAACTTTACATGCAGCAAGCAGGATAACGCTGAGTGCCCAGTGCTGAGTTTGTGATATGAAATTGGTCAGATTTATAGTGCGAAATGAGTATTCCTGATCTAAACTTAACACACTACTCGAAAACTCTTCGACAACCCTTCCTAGGAAACCACCATAAACGAGAGATCCAGCTGGATTCATTTGGGTCACCCGTCAAAATCAAATTCCTTTACAAATAAGAGTTTTTCAGTTCTTCCCAATTTACGTTTAAACAGAACATAAGATTGACGGAAACTTGGGGACTACGCGTACCTGATGAACCCGAAGAAGAGTGACACCGGTGTTAAGCTGTTCAGGAGTTTTCAGCAACCTTGTGAGTAGTGTGTTAGGTCTAGACAATGAATTGCTACTTCTCGATTACCGTACCATCTGAAACGTGAGACGACCTGACACAGCACACTCATTTGAAGGAGACCATTACAAACGGGACATTCGGCCGCAGTTTCTTGTCAACACCAAATTCGTATGCAGATGAATGTATTTTTCGAGTATTCCGGATGTTCACAACTGTTGGCAGCTCTATGTGGATAGTTTTCACATTTTCACGCAATTGGCACAGCGTATTATCCCAGGACAGCTGCTATGCTAATCATCAGGCTCGCACATGCTCATGTCATTGCAGTCATCAGAAATTTCATCTGGAAACCCCTTACAAACCTCCCTACCCATGCACTGAGTGCAGTAAAAACCCAAGAGGCCAGCTTCCTAATGTCTAATACCCAGTGTATTCCACCAACACACCCACGTAATCTGCATCACATTGGTGCTTTCTTTATAATTTCGCTTCACAAGACAATTTCGCTTTACCTGAAGCGCATAGGTAGCAGCTGTGATGCCTACTTGCAAACTGGTAATCTCCGTTGGTTACCTTTGCTTGGTTGTACAGGAACAGTTGATAAGAGTGAAACAACGGCACCCTTATAAAATTAGCTACGGCCATTTCTGACCACAAGGCAACTGGGCACTTAACTGTTGACATTGCGTGTCAGTTGTTATTCATCGCGCGACAAAACGCTCCAACCGCTCTTAAACTGCTCCAAAAATATCTGCTAAATTTGTTTAGGTCTCAGCTGGGAATAGCCCATAACCGAAATTTGAGGTCATTGTTTTAGGACTTTTCACGGGAATTTCTCAGAAAAACGTTGAGGCTACAAGCACATATTAAACAAAACTGTAGGCAGTTCAACGAATTTTAACCGTTATCTGGGTTTTCCTAGCACTACTGAACTCTAAAGATAGGTCAATCTGTCAATTTGTTCATACAATCTATACAGGGCGCATGAGATGGACGCTGTTTACCAACGTGGGATTGCCGTGGCAATGTTTGTCGCGTGCATCTTTATCCTGGTGCTAAGAACTACGCAACTGTCGGAAACGGTCGTGTGTGCAATCACACTGCTACATTCATATAATTATGGAAATCCAGCATCTATTGGACCAGAAGAGGACACCAAAGAAGAATTCCAGTCCAGCACGTGACATTGCTCACAAGGTCAATGACAGTTCACTCCAAATACTTTGAATATCAGTTCAACTGAAGGGCGAGGGAGCATTCCATTTGAGGATTATTATAAATTAGGGATTCAGCTGAATGTCAGCTTAATGTCAGCCTGGTGACCACAAACTTACTTCACAAATGAGTATTTGTCACAATACGTATAATGGCTTACGTACAGCATTCTAAGTGATTTAGAAAGTTACTGCAGAAATATCAAGAATAATAAAGCATAATATTCTTGAAGGAACGCTACTCATGAGGTTCAAGTAAAACTCTTCGACAGCTAAAGATCGGCTTTAGCTTTCTTCGGACTCCTCACCTAGGCGCGGTCACGGAGGTTCCGTCAACCTTTTGTTCTACTTGAACCCAACTTGTACAAAATTCGCCTAATAAGCCCGCTGGCACACCAACTGGGTTCAAACGGAACACTTCTAAGACCTAGCTGAATCTCCCGTTCACGATATTTTTCAACGGAATGTGCTCCCTAAAGGCCGCTTTGTATCTCAGTGAGTACGATATCCGAGATATCGTAGTATATATACTTGAAAGAATACTACTCATAAGGTCTCCCATTAGAATCAAACTGGTGTGCAAATGAGTGTTTCTCATTCGTGAATAAGCCATCCTTTTTAAGCTAATTCGTGGCAACACGGCTGCATTACCAACACTTAAAGCCAGTCCGTGTTTCTCTTGCCCTGATTCGCTTTTGTTTGTTTTAACTCACTACTCAGTCTTACGCGACTTAACATTACAAAACTTGGTACCCAATAGCTGACGTTAAGTCTTACGTCAGTGACCGCGCACGAATTGTCACATTTCCTCGTTCAACCGAAGCATGACGACTGCATTGTGACCAGAACCCGCTTCAACTTGTTGCAGTACAATCCTACTATCCGCGTGTGTTGTGCGACAGTTCCTTTTGCCCAGTTGCAAAAATCAAAGCACTGGAGGTTGGAAACTGGAAGCAGTCATTAACGGATTGAAGTAAATTAACGACAAACAGCTAGTTACGATTTCAACTACCTTAAATCTGACTCATATTCTAGTTTTGATGGAGTTACAAAACCTAGCCGCAGGATGTAGACAGATGGGGACACTACAAAAAGCTTTTTACCTAAGTATTTCTCTCATTGTCCTCTGTATGTCGTCCTAAGGATGGTCCAGAAAGTCTGAATGTAAATAAGTAACTCCGCAGATTTTACTCATCAGGAGGGCGTGTGGAACCCCAGAAACCATGTAAAGGGTGGCGCTTCAGTCATCCGAATCACAGAGGCCCTTTCAACTAGACGATGGAGAACGTCTCACCGTCGATGGATATTCTTCTCACAGGCCTTATCAACTTTCCTACGCAGTTGCACCCATGGTATGATGTGACAGCCGAGGCCTACCTCCCGCTTAGTTTGCGGGCCTGTGACTCATGAAGATGCAGTGTTGACCTGAAAACAGTTCTTGCATCGTTAGTTTGACCCACCGAGGCGCACTACTGAAGAAATTTCTTGTTTGGAGTTCCGAACCGGTAGGCCGAATTCAGTGGCACATTGCGAACCAGCTGAACTAGCGGTCCTCTATGACAACAGCCAGTCATATAACGTTTCTTTAAAAAAAACGATAGCATCATTAGAGGCTGGAGTCTGTAAATTTAATTTTACGTAGATAATATGAAAACAAACCAAGTTGTGGAAGAATGTAATTTCCTATAAGGGCATCCAATCAATTCTGAGGGAATTTTATTTAAACACCTATTTTGACCGAAAATAACAGCGTGGTCCTTGTGGTTTTAAACAAAATATGTTGCTTTTTTCTGGAGCCTTTTAAGAATGGTCGAAATCACTGTATTTCCAGTCGTCACAAACCTGTTCGCAAAGCTATCTGAAAGTGGATTCCATAGAGTGAAGACATGCGACTAAGTCTTAAAATCGATTGATCTCATCAAAACCATGGTTTGTGCCGTTGTCCGCCGTCAGTGCCTGCGAAATGCTTCCACTTCTAAGACATTTGGAAAAGTCTGCAGTCACTTGTAGTGGTAATTTTCAGAAAAACGTCGGGCAGGTTTAGAAAACCCAGACCAAAATTAATATGCAATACTCGTCCGTAATAATATGAGTACACTTGTTCTCATGGTGAATAACTCTGCAGCCAGTATGTCCAGTTTGTATGTAGAACCGTAAGTCAACGAACAGACGTTTGGCAACTCGCTACTGCGGACTTCAGGCGCTTCCCAACCAGCACGCCAGCACATCGCCCGGCGATTTTATTTGTTCATTCTAATATGCGTAAGATGCAAGTCATCGAAGACCGGTTTTCCCAGCACCGCTGGAATCATCTTGTGGTGTTTGCGATACAAGACACTGTCCGGTTGAGCAGGTATTTTCTCCCGAATTTGAAAAAAAAACATTGGATGCCTCGGCTTACTTATGAATAACTACGCTTTATGTGGTGCCAAAACAAACGACAGCTTCTTAGTACCTCCACATTTCACTGACAAAATCAAATACAGAAACGGAAACGGTCTAGGACAAAAATCAATGAGATTCTGTTTTGGTAAAAATAGGGTGGCTCCACAAAAAATCAGCCTGTCGTGTCTCCTTGTTGGGTCCCTATATAATATCGTGGGCATGGGTAACATTCATCAAGCCCGACCGCTGGACCATACAACAGGTTTGTCTGGCTCAGATAGAAACCGCGATGCCCGGTGCTTGATAATTATTGTGAACATGAAACCAAAAACCTAATTATAGGTTGATTTTACTGTCCAGCGCACTGCAAGCGCTTCTTTCCAGGCCTGGGTTGCCAATCTGGACAGGAAATCGATGAATCGATCCTCTTTTTCCAATGCTTCTCTTGTATCAGTAAAGCTACAACAATTGTCAATTTAGTAACAGTCGATAGTGAGCTTTTCTTCAGTCGGCAATCGATCCGTTGCATTCGAAATCATGGGGCGAAACCTGTTTGACTGGTCCACTGAAAAAGTCTCAGGGACTGTGCCCTAAAGACTGGTTAAGGGAGGAGGTTTCAAGTCTGAAATTAAATGGATATGATACTGAAACTATCTGAGAACAAACAACAGTGAGTAGTTTCCTTTATGAAAATATACTGCGATATCTCGAATATCGTACCAACTGAAACATGAGGCGGCCTTTGTGCAGCACATTCAGTTGAAGAACATCATAAACGAGAGGTTCACTTGAGTCTCCCGTGAGAAACAAATTGATTTGCAAATGAGTGTATTTGTCGCAAACAATAGATAGTTTTTCGCTTTAGTAGGCCTTGTTTCATCTGCTGGTTTTGGCTATTCAGAATTCAAGCGGTAACCTGACTTGGAATCTCAGGTAACTGCAGTCAGGCACACGACGTACACTATTCATATCTTCGGTCTCCTGCCGAAATCTTTGACAACCGGACTCCGTATAAATGAGGAACGCACGCCGCTCATTCTCTGCGAGACTTCATCAATGGCCGCTTGAAACACACTATAAATGTTCATACTCACATCACTCTCGTTTGAACAGTCGTCCTCCTGTTCTGGCGTATTTATTCTGGTGAGTCCACACCAAAGGGGGGAGAAAGGAAGGGGAGGGGACAATACATATCCCGCAAACCCCACAACATTATAAGTGTATAAAAAATCAAAAGGCAGAAATAAACCAACAGGAGTTTCGTAATTATCAGTTACTTGAAGTCTACATTAAGCGGAAAATCTAGATAAACAGTAGCACAAACTTGATAGAGATTTCTTCGTGTAAGTGGAGCCATTTTACGCTGAAAAGCCAAAATATTCTCACACGAACAGCATTAGTCCAATATATCTTCGGGGATACAATCGGCCAGCTAACATCGTATGTCCGAGCTCTTCTGTTTGTGGCTTTTCTGTACTCAAACCGTGGATTTATCGCCAATCGGTAGTCTCCACGGATATGTGCTGGCTTTCCATCCGATATTATTCTGCTTATCAGTCGTATGTCCTACAGTATTGATCATACATCTGGTATTGGGCCACCCACTGAACTTGTCTGGGGTATTTTCAATTGGTTTCCGTTTGTCCGGTTTTAGGACTTGGCCAATGGTATTGCAGCTGTACTTACTACGCTCCCTAGAGAGCCTAGTTTTCAAGCAGTAAGGTTGATACTGTGAATGACAACTAACCTCAAGCAGAAACAACCGTCTTCTGATACGTTTTCGTTTTCTGTTTTCACAGCTTCCCTATGACTTTTCGAAAACGTCTACTGAAATTTTCATTAAAAAACAGCTTTGGAGTTCTTTCAGATACTTGGCAGTTATTTTGGCTGAATGCTTGTAATTTTCACGCTTTGCTTCAGTTGGTGGTTGGGCTCTCATTTAGTTGTGTTACACAATAACCTTCGCGCTAAGAATTGAGATCGTGTCTTGCAAGAGAAGCCAATCTATGTGCTGCAGCTGAGAACCACTGCACAGTTGTCTCATCTTTGTTGGGAATCATTAGCAAGGTTGCGTCTCATGAGGCTCACGGGGTTCCGAACCCGGACCTCCCGACTGGTAGGGTGAACACAACCGCTCACCATCGAGTGGCTGATCATCAGTGGGGTTACCATGCACACAAACAGGATATGGCGTCACCCATCCTTCAGTCTTCGTATCCACATAATTTGGTCACATATGTTGACTGCCTCTACGTGTGGCGGCTTATGAGATGGATATTTGACTCCTTGTATGAAATATTCTTCCCTCTGTGCTTCTGATAGACAGTCGGCAGTGTGAAGCCAGCTGGAAGTTGACCGGCTAAAAAAGTATCATCTTCGGTGCTTCTCAAGCATACTAGACCAACCGACTCTGAAGGTTGATGCAGCCTAATTTAGTAGCCAAGATTTGTACTGCAGTAGCCAAACCACAGTAACAACGACTCACTGGTGGAATGCGCACACATACTTGCTTAGTTAGTCAAGTTAATGCATGCTTAACTGCATGTCAAAGGGACATAAGTACTATTCCGGTTCTCATCACAGACCGAGCAACATATGTATTCAGGTACTGTTGTGCTGTGCAAGCCACAAATAAACACCTGGCTTGGGTGGTGGTGATTTTGAGTGAACAATTGGTTGAACATTTGCAGCAGCCGACATCACTATCAGTCACTGCTGTTTGGCTGTGAGGTGTCTTCCAAGGCCTTTAATATGAATTCATTATGTCAAACGTCTAGGAACGAGCAATGCGCGTATCTCTACAGTCCGGCCATTCCCCACTGCCTCTTCACCGTTTGACGTCATGTTTTGATCAGTTTTGATCAGATTTTACGGGTTGATTGGTCACGCCGTTTTTGGTTGGATTCTAATCGGAGTCTCCTCTAGGCACATTCTGACAACCCGAAACACGTCGGTCAAACATGCTGAAAGTTCAGACGCATTCTCTTGTCCCAGTTGAGATTAGTTCTCACGTTATGTTACAAATTGCGGAATGATTTAGAGACGAAGTTATGCCCTGAAGCACAAAGTGGACCGTCAGTCGTCCTTCTAACTGAATTGAGTTGGTATAGAGTCAGGAGTCGAGTAGCTGTTCACAATATTATCTTGCACTAATTTGATAAGAACGGTAAAGGATTCGAGCCTGGAGGAGGCTGTACGAGAGTACATACCTTTTGAGGTTTCTAGGATTTAATATGGTACAGTTTCATCTTGAAATTATGGGTCCAGACACTGTTACATTTAAAGGTCTGCCGGCACTAGGCGGACAGCTATCCTAATTTGAGATATGGTAAAAAACAAGCTCGTTTTTCCGTTGTTCTCTGGTTAGAATTACAATATTCAATTCCGGCGTTTCTGCAGTACAAGTGAATGAACTTACCTACAGTCACAATTGGTCTTTATATAAAGGAAGTGCACGAAACCTTCGAAAACATACCTGGAAAAAGCTACTTTTTCAGCCCCCCATTCGAACTGTCAGAGAAAGTGAACTGGAGAACTATTTCGTGACGGTTTTTCACAGTGGATATTAGGCTCTTTCAAACACAGTGTGACACAATATTCTACCATTTGTTCCCACGAATTATTTGGTTTCCAACCCTCCAAAAGCGCTTTCTTGCAACTAGTAATCCCAAGGTTAAATGAGACGGAATTTCACAAACTGCTGCCAATAAGATCGCTCGTGGTAATATACAATTTCCTGCTGCGCACACCTTTCAATATTATCTTTTTCACCAAACTTGTATGAAGTAGTCTTCCAAAGATCACAGCAAGACAGTGGGTGAAACTCATCAGGTGACATAAATCTGTTTCTCTTTTTCTCACCGTAGGCATGCGAAAGAAATCTGTGGTTGGACTTGATTATTCCAGTGAGGACTGTGAAATTTTAGTCGAATTACCAGCTTGGGTTGAAAATGTGCGTCTGTGGCTGTCTAAATGACATGACACTGTTCATGGACTTGATTTATTTTATCTAACGTCAAGACCTCTTAATAAGCATACTTCGTTAGATTGCTGAATTCTTCGGACCAGAAGTCTTCGTAATTTCATTTCAAAGCTTCGGTATGAATTTACGAACAGCACATTCCGGCTTACTTACTGCAGAGTTGAAAATGGCCCGTTTCGAAGCTAGAAGCTGAACTGACTTTAAAAACTCTGAGCTGAGGTCGGAAAACAACAGTTACAATGTCAGTCCTCGATGTAGGTGGTCACGAACCGGTACAATTCTCCCACTCCGTGAACAACATGCACTCTTGGAACTTCTTCTTGGCTGAAAAAAATCTACTCTGTTAAGGCGGGTGTGTATGGTACCATGCAGACGTCACTGTTACCAAGTTCGCACAACCTAGCTAAGGTTTGAAGGCCCTTCAGAAAAACGGTCACCCAGTTTGTTTAAGCTGTTCATTGCCATAACGGAGAGGGAAGACCATCAAACTGCTGATCCCAAGTTCTTCACAGTATTTTTCAGTACGTTAGCATCACCCAAAAAGGCACGCCCATCGGGAGAAGCAAAACATTTACAACTGAGGGGTGCTGTTTTTTCGAGGGGTTTTGTGGGCATACCCAATATAACACCGATTACTTGCCTTCAGTACACATATCCCAAGCCTGATCGATACGACATAAGTGAGTAACTTGATTTTCCAAGTAATCCAGCTGATGTCTACTTTTTAGAGACGTTTAAACGATTGAGATTCGGAAAGGATGCCATAGTAGCTCTCTGTTCAACGACAGTTCCATGTCCCAGAGCCACTTTGCTTTCGGAAACTCGACAAATTCAACAAGTGTTGGAGACGTTTTTTCTCGAGAACTTCCCTATCCTTTAAAGTAAAAACTGTGCATAGTATCGTTAAAAAAACCAAATTAGTTTCTTTTGTAACGTAAAAATCACCGACCAAACGACCTACTTACTGTGACCTTGCAAGCTTTGCTCAATTCTCTGTGTAAAACCTGGGGAAAGATTTTATTTTCACGCTGTATTTAAAACGTTTATGAATTTGGAAAAACTGAACTACCGGAATCAGTCAGCGATGGGTATGAAATCAACATATTCCACTTTACTACCTAACACCACCTTTTCTCGTAGATTTGGGTTGCGATTTGCAGTGTTCCGGATATGAGCATAGAGGAGCCATTTTTAGGTTTCTATACCCGGATGTCTGTGTTTATTTGTTTATTATACTATCATTACCATTGTTGGTATACTGAAGATGTCTCTTTCCCACGCCGTAATCAAGTCGTCAGAAGGCATATGACTGAATTCTGGTTAGACCGTACATTACGAATCTGCCGTTGGACGATCCAACTGCTGTGGAATGCTGCGTACTCACAAAACCCTGGTTTTTAACCAACCAACTTAATATATAAAGAAACAACATATCTTCACTCTTTCGTTTCGCACAGTCGTACGGTCGCGTAAAGATGCGATCGAGCTGATGGTGGGTGTAAATTCTCCTATCACTGCATGGATCGATTGTGCATCGATTGACTTTATCGCCTTTCGAGGTAAACTGTCATTTGTAATGGGCATTGAGTGACATGCAAGTGTGTTCCCTCTCATAAGGCTGAGCTAAAACGAACATTGCGGCATATTTCTGATCTATTTACACACATATAACCATGCACAATCGTACTCCAGTCCAACTCAAGACTGGCGGCGGAAACTAGCCATGGGCTGATTACTCGAAAACGCCGGGTTGATATGAATAATGATTGGTGATCATCTGACGGCCGCACAATGTGCCCGCGTGTTTGACACCTGAACTCGGTAGGCACCAAATTGAATTGCGATTAACAAGGCAACATTTGGTAAAAACAGCAACTTAGCGACTTGATGCCTCGTTGAAAAGAACTTAGACATCGCGGGTCTGCTTGGTGCCACCGTCCGGCTCAGATGACGCTGAATGCTGAATGGAAGGAACCACATACGCCGGAAACTGTCTGGACAATTTTTGGTTAGTTTTAAGTGATGTCCTAATTTGCGGAATTCACATTTGCTTCAAACGACTTTTCAAACCACCTACAACCACTTGTGTTTGTTTGCTAGCATGTGTGTATGTTACATTAACGTATGTGAACAGCTGACAAGAGAGGAGGGAATGGATTAATTCGTTTTGTTGTGTGGACTCATCAGAATATTTTTTACCAGGACCGGAGTAGGGCTGTTCCAACGAGAGTTATGTGAACGTAAACCGAATCCAGCAGTCTCAGTATAATCGCACCTATGGCTGACTGTCGTTCTCATGGTATTCACCTTGCAGACCATCGCTCCCATCTAAAGGTGTGTGGTCTAGATAAGGGCTAGTGACGCAAGTGAGGATGGGAAATCTCTTGCAGTTTAGAGCGAGTAAACTACAAAAACCCAAACAAGTCACAAACCACACCCAGTTATTACCCATAACAATTAACCATAACAATTTTCGCGAATCTTGTGAAAATACGGCAAGGTGTGTATACGGAAACGAGAGTCAACGAGAAAAAAAGACGGCTGTTTTCCTATAAGCTCTGATATCTCCCTTCCGCGGACTTGATCAAAATCGCTCTCTGCTACTGAAAATTTGCTGCAGAGATGATACCGTCTACTCAATGCAAAAACTGAATGGTTCAGCCGTAGCACCCTTTCGGTGCCTAGCTGTCATGCCACCCGAAGGAGGCACGAATGCTGTGAGATTACCAGATTCCCCAAGCGTACACAAAAGCAGTCGAGATGCAGAGGCTGGGTTCGAACCGTGGACCTTTTCGGTCGGTAAGTTCGCGCCTTATCCACTAAGCCATCTCGTACCAAGGCCAAAAATATACCGGGAAATCGAGATCGAATGAATTCATCCTCTAAACGTTATCATAAACTAAGGACCCCTGTGATGAGTGAACTGTTCATGAAAGTTTCGGTGAGCATGGACAGGGGAAAGAGGGTAATTTTCACCTGAACCCTATTTCTGTTACGAAATTACTTGAAAAGGTAAACTGATCATCAGATTTGCGTTATTTTCCGCGAATTGTGTTTCTGGTTTAT
The DNA here is from genome assembly GCA_004794785.1 of Opisthorchis felineus. Classification (NCBI taxonomy): domain Eukaryota; kingdom Metazoa; phylum Platyhelminthes; class Trematoda; order Opisthorchiida; family Opisthorchiidae; genus Opisthorchis; species Opisthorchis felineus. The sequence continues at coordinate 70,205 of SJOL01009489.1, read as the reverse complement.
CTTGTATGCTATAAACTATATGTATATATATATATACTCCAAAAGCCTTTCTNTATTGATTGGCTTCTCATGTGACGACTGCTCAGATGGAAGTTTCATTCGTCTTGTGAGACTATCCTTCCTATGGGCCACTTATTGACTGATGGTGGTTTTTTGAAGATTTGGTAATTTTCAACAAATTTTTTGTACTGTTATTAGGATCAGTCCACACTGAAAAGCCGAGAATCGCTGTCCAACTGTTTTATCCTTGTAAAGAACTCCGACAGCTTTGTTCAGAAACGGGCTCTGCGCTGCTTCTGGTGTGCCACTGAAAAGTTGGGGTGATGAAATACAATAAACCTGTGTTCAGATTAAAAGCCAGCAAATATTATGATCACGTGATAGTTGCGAATAATATTTCACTCTTCGCCAACACCGTGTGATTCGGGCCAGTTATTCACAGCCATTTGATCCCTTGGACAAACAAGACCGGCATCTTAAATTCAAAAGCAACATGTATACCGATTTTCGTCTTTCACGCTGCATGTGGATTTATTTAGTAGCAACGAAACATTCACAGTTCAAGCCTGGGGAGAACAAATGACTGCAAAACAGATTTCAGGCATTTCCCTATATCTTCGTGTTGAGTACTATTCAACGACCGGGTGACAGTGCACGTGCAAAGATGGACTACTGCAGAGAATCAAGAAGTGAACAGTCCCAGTACCTGTGCTGGAAAGCTGAGGAACGGATCATGTTACTAATCGGTGATTAGCCTTTGCGAGAAGAAAGTTCCTGAAAAAAGCTGACTGAGCTGGTCTCCAGGGGTCGACAGAGTGGGGTAGAAAATGTCTATCGACTGATGTTGTTGTTTAGTGCAGTGTGGTATACATCTTGTATTTCTGCCAAGTAACCCCTTCACTCACAGTGGATGTCTCCAAAAGCGTTTCTTTTTCATGCAGCAACTATCGATGTACATAAGCCTAGTGAACTAGAAAAAAACTAAAAATCGATTCTTTGGGTTCATATAACACACAATCTGTGGATTTGAGAGTGATACAGCAGAACTGAAGCTAACCTGGTGGTAACCAGCATCTGGTTTGTCAACGTCCGTCTGACAGAACCATGCCCTGTGTTGTCACAGATTCAATCGGCCTACCCTGAGATTTGTATTCCAAAAGCAAAGAATATTCACTGAGAACATAGTGAGTTCGAGAAAAGTTCCAGAACGCATGAGACAATAGCCCCTTTTGGGCGGTCTGTTTGTCGAAAGGTTGTTGCCTCTTTGACACCTCAAGAAAGAAGCATGTGTTAAAAGTAGCATAACTGATCTATGCGATATCGTTTTTAGTTTCTTAAACGAGCTAAAATGAAAAAATTGTTATGAACTCGTTCTGCATCTTTTGTTGCACCCCAGAGTCCTTGGCACTGCTAGACCTTCAAAGCCCTACTGTTAGCGATGTGCACAATATGTACAGTGATAACTTGCTCCCCAGTTTCGTCCATTTTCATCTCGAGATACCCCTGCATTTTCTCCAGATAACCCGACAGACATCTTAAGATGTCCCAGTCGAAGTCTACATTTGACTCACTATTAGGTTACGAGGTCCAAAGAGGTGTAAAACTCGTCGAGTCTTTCATGGAAACCTACTGAGAAGCTCTAATTTGACATCATTCCAGTGCTCCATTACTGACGCAAGACTTTGAGATTCCCATAGGGTCATCTTGAAAGTTCCAGTGAAACAACTTCTAAAAAATATGGGGACGTCTTAAAATATAGAAATGTTTTGGTACCAATCGATTCCACGAAAACCCATTATTGATTTGGAACGTCAAGTACATCTGATGGAAAACCGAAAAACGTGGAGTATAAAATATCGATCCCAAAGCTTCAGCACAACTAAAGTGTGTCAGTACCTTCGTCTTGTCTCATGAACGAGGCTCTTCCCTATTCAGCGATTCCCAGGATCCATTCGACGAAGTTGCTTTTGCAGATGTGGCCTTGAACGATACTCTTCAGGAGATTCAACATGAACAGATATACGCACCAGAAAAGCCTGCCTTTAAAATTGTCTCCCGTTAAAACCAAATGAGTGTAGTTATCGAATTATGTCAAATGAGGCTTTGAGTAGAGCACAGTGTTGGCGGAAACTCGGGGAACTGTGTTCACTTGATGAGCCCGGAGAAAAGAAAAACCGCTCGTGAGCTGTTGAAGAGTTTTTCGGCAGCTCTATGAGCAGTGTTCTCCGTCCAAACAGTTGAGAATGCCTTTTAATGAAGATTTTGTCCTGTACGTGAAGCAAATTTGTTTTGAAAAGCCAAGAAGCAATGTACAGCTGTTTCATCCTTCTTGGGAATCATTAGAGGTGCGCATCTCACGAAATTACGGGGATTCTCGATTTTGCGACCTCCCGGTTAGCAGCTTAAACATCTGGCTGTCAGGCCATCAGTGGTGTGATTAGCTCTCACTTAGACGGGATATAGCGCCACTCCTCCTTTAGTCACTGGATCCACACCATGTGACCACACATTTTGACTGGGTCCTCGTGTGACGATTTCTCAGGTGGAAATTTCAGTCAACGGGGTAATTTTATTAGCCGTGCATGCTACTTACCACTGGAGTTTAGTAGGCTGCACACCGCAGATGATTTCCGATAAAGATGAAGCAGCCGTGCTGTGCTTCTCGGCTTTTCAAAACAACTTCGCTTCATTTACCGGACGAAATATCCATTACAAGCTCCCAAATCTTTTCACAAGACCAGCACTTTAAGGTTGTCTTATTCAAAGTAAACAGGTTCTTAGTATTCATATGAGAGACGGTCAGCCATAGCCTAAGACCCACTTTGGGCTTTTATTTTCGCAAACACTACACAGTGTATAAAATATTTCACATCTTAAAGAAAAAACTACTGGTGTCATGGTGCAAGTCTTGTTTGTAAGATTATATCATGAGACCCATTCTGGAAGCAAACTCTAATTCCCCGGTACGCTCACTTTTTCCTCCCTTATTACTAACGCGCGTGTATGAACACTAAGTCCAATCTGCAATCTTTTTCTTCGAGCTGAATAGCTAAATGACGTAATATCTGAAGTTGACTTCGGCGGAAAAATGCGAACGTGGCGAGATCGATTGTTGAGAGCGAAGTTTACGTAGGCTGTAGTTGTTATTCGTTACAGACTACCATATGGCACTCGGCTTTTGCTTACGCTGGAGGGTAGTGATAAGTGAATTTGACTGAGCATTAGTTTTTTCTCGCCTACAATGGCTCTGTAGTGTTACTGATACATCAGTCTCACAAGGTAACAAAGATGCACAATATGGGAAACACTATTCCAAACACTTTTTATAGAGAGTAAAGGCTACTGGTCACTGAAAACCGGAAATGGGGGGAATGATTGGTCACGGTTCCTCGCATGGGCCCATATTCAATCAGGTCCGAGAGTTTCTGCTGCATTTTTTCAATATACATTCACCCTGAGACGTTAATTTTATGCGGGTGCTCTCATATACTGTTAGATTTGAAGATTTGTACAACTTCTTCAATCATATGACGTACGAACAGATGAGCTATAAGAGATTCGAGTAATGCATTCATTTGCACGCCAATTTGTTTTTCACGGGAGACTCACATGAATCCTAGCTGAATCTCTCGTTTATGTTGTTCTTCTTCAACTGAATGTGCTGCACAGAAGACACCTCATGTTTCAGTTAGTAAGATGTTCGGGATATCGCGATACATGTATAGACGTAATACATTACTCATAAGGTTGCTGAAAACTCTTCGGCAGCCCAAGATCGCTTTCAAACTTCTTGAGGCCCATCAGGTAGGCGCAGTCCCCCAGTTTTCTTCGTGAGTGTATACTGCGATATATCAAGTATCGTACCAAAAGAAACATGAGACGGCCTTTGTGAAGCACATTCAGTTGAAAGATATCATAAAGGAGAGTTTCAGCTGGGGTTCAGGTGAGTCTGCATATTGGTATGCAAATGAGTGTATCTGATGAATTTCGTGCAAGAGAACATAAGGTTGGTGGAACCTAGGGGACTGCACCCACCTGACGAGACCCAAGAAGGTTTAAGTGGGCCGTGGGCTGTCGAAGGGTTTTTATCAACATTGTGAGTGGTTTCCTTCATGAAAACTATTAAAAGTGTTTCAACCATTGCTTCTTCTTTGCCACAAATTAAGTTGTCCGAAAAAGTGGGTAGAATAATGTGGAATACGATCATATTATATTCAGAAATGTACTCCAGGATTTCAGTCACCTGTCGCTTTCTCGTTTCATGGACCACATGAGTCAACCCACCGACGAACCAGCAATCGGTGAGTTGGTCAGCCAAGCAGTTCAGAACAGGTAGCTTGAGCATGAATTACCTAAAAACGTGTGCCAGTTGCATGGTGAGATTACATTCCAGAGTTTGGTGTTATTTTTGGAGAACCCACACTAATTGTGTCTCGGCAATTCATTCTTTGTTGTGTCCTTGTTGGTAAAAGCCAATGTTCTTGATTTGAACGTGTTCAATAGAATTTCCTTTGCATTCTAAAATGTCCCTTGGCATTTGGGCAGGATGCACGTTTAGGTGAGACCAAACCAGAGGAACTAAATTTATAAACTAACTTCATTCATAGCACAATTCGTTCTGTCTCTAAATTATATACCATGACTGGTCTCTTAAAGGTTCGTTGGGACTGCAGCACATTCTTACCTTACTGGATATAATCGTTACAATTTTGTATGCCCGGATTGAACTTTTACCCATAATTAGTACAGCAATTTCATGTCATTACGGTGCCAAAGGCAAAACAGGCAAACTCCACTTGATTAAATTTGCACTTTTCAAGGTCAGGTGGTCGTGCAAATGGGAGCTGTGCAACTGGTGAATGGTCTGCCTGTTAACTACACTGGTCCGCAACATCTATTGTTTTGTGCACGACCTTGCAGGTGAGACACGACTGGTTAGTTCTCTTCTGTCAATCCAGTCCAACCGATAATACGTGTGGTGGTTTTGTGGATGTTAGCTTATTCAGTGCTCACCTAGGAATCAATCACCAGTTCATGAGTGACATTACGTTTGTGCAAAATAGTTAGTTATGAAGTCGTGAAAGTTTTTTTGTTGGGAGACGGACAACTAGTTGAACTTCGTTTGCATGCCTCTAGCTTTTTGTCGATTGAAGAAGTCTTTTGACTGACTGCGTCTCTGTCAGATGAGATATCGCCCAATATTGTGGCTGTTTACGTTACCTTATTTTCTCTGACATCTCTCGTATGAGTTTTCCTCTTTGGGATTGCACCTGCGAGCCCAACAAAGCGACAGAGAAGCAACTGCTTTCACTGACACAGTTTTCCCACACTTTATCGCTGAACACTTGAAAGCATGAATGAATGCTTCTCCATGACTGAGTGTCAAACCATGTGAACTGTAAAGTACACCACAAATCTTCAAACAGAATATGCGAGAAATCGTTCATTTGTAACGTCCTTTCGGTGTCCAGCTGCCATGCCACGCGAATGGGGCATGAAATACTACCAGGTTCCATAAGCCTACACAAAAGCAGTCGAGATGCAGAGGCTGGATTCGAACCATGGACCTTTTCGGTCAGTAAGTTCGCTCCTTACCCACTGCGCTATCTCGAGCTCGTATGCCAGGCAGCACAACCTAAGTTTTAACTTGACCGATTGATGAAAAGAAGCGCTCGATCATTTATTCACACTAACCTCACGAGAAGCCACTGATACAGGACAATACAACATCTCTTATACCTCATTTTCCAACAAGTCAGTCACTGATATCGCGTTCGATTTTCAATTTTTTTTATCTCAACCAACTTTAGTGCAACATTTCGGTAACACCGTCGACACTAATTTCCAGAAAACCTGTCTACCCAAGAGCCGTGAGTTGTTTTTTTGCATCAGTGAAAATATCGGTCGACTCAATTCCACCAAATAATCGTGTCGGTCAAAATATGAAAATCAAATTTAAGACACATGCTCATCTTACTGCGACGATAACGGAAGCTGGAATGGACTTGACAGCGTTTTGTACTCAGAAGCCTGTCTGTAAGAGCTTTTGAGGAAAAAGTGAGTTTGGAGAATCCTTTGTGAGCTACCAGTTTAACGGCGGATACTACTGATGAGGCTTGCGAGTAGTATGCGGTTTTCTCGTAACTCCCCCTCGCGTCTAATGGAAGGTGCACCCCATGGGGTTTATTACGGAACCTGTGGAACTGCTTTGATAATAAACAACTCCGCGGCGAAGGGCTTTCCTCCTTACACCAGTAGCGAATTCCAAGTCAGACACCGATCCGGACACAACTGCTCTCTGGGTGAGCAAATCCAAATCTCTCATAGCCTTACAGCACCTTTCGTCTTTGTAGTAACAAATGCTAGTTTATTGAACTTCGTGAGATAGCTCTTTTTTCATGTACATATCCGGTGGGCAACATTGCGAAATACGGGTGGTTCGGTTAGGCTGGTTGTTTGATTAATGATAACGTCAATACAGAGCCTGGTGAACGAACGGACATTCACATACCTGATCACGAACCAGTTGGGCTTGCGAGCCATTTCGATGTAGTATTAAATCTCAGCCTAATCACGGCAGTGTGATGGATGCATTTGGAGGCAGTTTATTTGCACCAAAATCCTGATTACAGTTAGATGACCACAAGAAACATGTTCAACCCAACGAGCATACTGCCATTCAAAGGAAGGACCGCTGTAATTGACAGAAGTGCATAAGGAATTTGAAATTAATACTTCATTTCGAAATGGCTGAAAAGGACAAAAGCTGTTCATTGGGAGAGAAAAGCTTCGTGCTGCGTTCACAAGAAAAATCCCGGAGATTTTCAAACTTAAAAATTTAGCTCTGGCCAGTACGCTGGCCCTGTAAGGACAGCCCTGTGAATCTGTCATAGGTAGGTGAAGGTCAAGGCGGAAAAAGTGCACACGGAAAATTCACTGACTTTAAAACGATTCAGGTCTGAGAAATAAAGTGCCGTTCCACATAAGGCTCCCATTAATGCACGTCTTAATTTCCATAAACATGCTCGAGGTCATTGAATTAACTACGAACTTCTTTTATCGATTGAAACAATTTTTGTCTTACTCTACTAAACGGCAAAGTCTATTCGAAACAGTCACGCTAATGTCTGAGGTACTGTGAGGCTGGTACCAGCATCGTTACGTATGTTACACACGAACACGCTGTTACGCATGTAAGTTACATAAGTATGAAACTCATGTGGTAAGAAACATATTTCACAACTTATCCGAGAAGTTACTGTTGAATGCGGACACCCAGGTAGATGACTACAGTGCGAATCGCTACCCTCATATTTACCTTCTGGCTGTCAGAAGCCGACACTGCCTGTGGACTACTGTCGACGCATACAAAAATCTGATTTGCTTGTTGTTAAAAATGATGTGTAGCTTCACTGTGATAGATAAACTCCTCACAGCCTTCAAGAATTTTGCTCAGATTCTGCTCCAGGACGTTGCTATCTAACAGACAGAAACACCAGTTTGCGTAAAACTTGAGTACAATTCGTCCAAAATCTAATAAACGTATAGATTTTATTGATAAACCTTTGGTCAGGGAGGTGCTCGCCGCTTAGTGTGACGCGTAACAGCATCCAGTTCGGCATCCGACACATTTTATGAAGAACAGCTGCAAGATATTAGCAGATGAGATTAGGTTCACGAATTCTGATAGGCTATTGATACATCATCAAAACCTGCATTACGAGCTGTCTCAAACAGGTACTGATCAAAGCTGCTGAATCCGGAAATCTGTGTTACGTACGCTTTGAGAGAGTTGGGGCCAGTGTTTCGAATGTTTGGAACAGGTTGCTTGTGTTCAGATTACTCTGGAGTTGATCTAATTTCATAACAGTTCTTATTTGAATCTTGCAGCAGGATAGGATCGGTCGAATGGTTCATAGTCACATAAGCGCATCGTGCTGGAATAAGACGTTTTAGTTCCATGCATCGCTTGTCCTATTCTTCTATAGCACTTAGCCCAAGGTCACATGGTGTTTGTCGGTCTCTTCAGTTGTTCGGAGAGTCAATGTTTCTTACTTCCTGCATTCAGAACTCATAGTCTTAGCCACCACAGTCCTGATTCATGCACGGTGAAAGTGTAATATTTCCAGCCAAGCATTTGTGTCCATTTTCTGCGGATAACAACCTGTACTGAATTTATCAATCAATAACCCAAATGGTCCTAGTGAACCACTAAATCATCACATGATTGACCTGCTCTTCTCTACTGATACCTCAACTGGTATTGAACTCCATGTCCAGAATGACTATGTTTATCACGGGAATCGACGCTCACGTTGTATTCACCAGAAAACAGCTCTCACAAGGACGAAACAAGGATGTCCTGTGGCCCCATTGGATAATAAAACAGAACTGGATTGAAGCGAGGAATATTTCAGTCAACAAACGATGCGTTAAATGATTTTCTAACTGTTGTACCTCCTGAACGCGCCGCTGGATTTTACTGGACATCTTGGAGGGGGAGCAATACCGAAACCTGCTTGAACAACGTGAATTCAGATGTAACCATAAGTTGACAGGGTATAAATCAGTACAGTGAACGACATCTCAGGGCGGTGGCGACACTCAATGTCACTTCCCTACCGTGCCAGGATCGTTCCCACTGTCACAGGCCTTACCTTCCTAGCGCTACCGATCAGTCGACCTTGGGTATCTAATTCAGTATCTTCAAAAGGTCACTAACAGAGTTTGTCGACTCTATTTCTGGTCTAGTTGGCACTCACCAGGATAAATGCTTGCTGGTGACCGATGTAGGTTCCGCGCCTTTTTACTCTCGTTGGTACCAGTACTGTGGTAACGTTGGATTAGTCAGAAGCAGTTTTATTGCTCAGTGCTTCGGTTACCAAGGGCAATCTTCATCAGGAGCAAAACGATCTGTGTGATTTCAGTCATTTTGCTCCTATTGAATTTTGTCCTGGGTGACCAAGAGGTTGAGCAGTAGAACTCCGCTCAAAAACGCTCTGTCCTCTCCCGGATACTATGCTAATGAATACGATGCGCACAACGCTCAAATTATTTGATTACATCTGTGCTGAATTCGGTAGGGATATTCTCATCCCTTCGAGCAGGTTTGAGATAACAGATTAAAGTCAAGTTCCAATAACATCAGGGTTGATCAGCTCAGTAATACCCTCAATACACATCGCTCACTTCCAGCTTTCCTGACGATGTGTGGAGTTTTCCAAACTGGCGGATCGGAAAGCTTTTTGTCCAGAAGTGCGCAGGTATCGTCAGCAAGCACATGACAGGTTTGCTCACTCACTTTCTACCTTAAAGAAGAAGCACGATGTGAACTAGACTGAAATTTCAGAGTCTGCTCATACTATCAACAAAATTGAAGTAATCTTCTCAAAACGGGAGTAGCTCATGAAGCGCATGAGCCTCCCGACCCAAATGCTATCAGTAGAGGAAGAAGCCACCAGGAGATTCGTGGCTGAAGGATAAGCGACATGTCTTGCGTAATCACACTGCTGATCAGCCATTCGTGGCCAAGTATTCAACCAATCACATGTACATTCCTGATTCAAATCTCTCCCGAGATTCATGGGATGCGTACTGCTGATGACTCCCAACAAGGATGAAACAGTTTTACAGTGCTTCTCGGTTTTTCAGTGTTGAGGGATTTTACTTTTAGGATAAGGTCTCAGTTGAAATTTTTGCAAACCACCGTTCTCAAAAACTTTGTTCTACCAAAGCAACTCAAACAAACAGTTCGTAAATAGTCAAAGTATATAACGGTGTGACCTTTCTTCGTCGATCGAAAGACGGACAGTTTAGTGACTTGTTTGCTGGATTTGTCTGATGCTCAGTTATCCAACTAAGCTTCCATCATCAAAATCGGGGCAATATGATCTGAGCAGATTTATACCATAAAAGTAACAGTTAGAAAGCAGCTGCCCAATGTATACAAAGGTATGTAAAGCCAATCACTGAAACATAACACTGACCACATTTTAGCGAAAAAAATCAACCAAAACCCATTTTGTCCCCGTTGTCGGCCTCGCGGCGTCGACGGAGGTGCGCAAACTTCAGTCGCACGCAAAAATCTGTCCGTGGAAGGGCTACAGGCTTCAGGCTAACCTCAGATTTGGCTGAGCACACAGTCACATAAGAAGTGTAGCTGTAAGTGGACCAATAATCGTTCGTCACCGGCTTCTGTCGAAATGCTGTACAAATTGCAAGCTGTGTCACCCTAGCCCAAAACGTAGACAGCTCTGTCTCATTCATTCGATACGCACCCAACAAATGTTGGTTTGTTGGAATATCGATGTCTCGAGTGTAGTCATTGGTAGGTGGTTAAGTGAGTCGTGATCCTGATCGATTAGCAATAGTGGTCTCACCAGAGTTCACCTATGACAGTTGTAACTGATATAAAAATCCGTACATCCGTGATTATTGAATCAGCAGACCGAGGTTTTTAGAGCTCTTCTTTTGAAGTTTGTGAAATCAGAACTACATTAACTGTATATGTGGAGGGTGAAGCTGGGATCTGCTGTACAGAGAAACTTTCAACTAAGGGAATCCCTGGAAAAAATTACAACTTTATCAACGATGATAATAACTGAAGACGAAGGACATTTGCCCGTAGGCGTACTCCCAAACAGGGGGGAAAACAATCTAGTCTTCCAGTGGAAGACAACAAATCACCGACGAACCGGGATCGTGCTTGGGTATATTCGTTCGCAAACAAGTGTACAGCCAATGAAACTTGTTTTTTGCAGTGGTCATTTCGTGGGACAGAGGACGACGCAACAGACATCCCATGAAGGTAAATACGATTGTGAATCTCCTACGGTCTGGGCGATATGAATCATCGAAATTTTGGCTGAAACGTATGCCTATATAATAAACAACTTGCTTCTACCTTGTGCACCCGATAGAAGAGTGCGTGATACGATGCTCTCACATGATAGTGTTTACATTGTTTGGCCTACCCAATAAACTCACGGCACAAACTAGATACTATCCCCATCTGCTTGTTTGGGACACGATTCTGAATGGATCTTACTGTGAAGGTCGAGGATTTCAGTTCATTCAGGATGACTGTGTGATATTACCGGCAGAAACCTAGAGCTTATATCAAGAAGAACCTACTGCAAAGGATTGAGAGAAAAAAATAAGTCGATACGTTGGAATACTGGTAGTTCGGTGCATTCATTAGTCAGGTAGGTGCTGATCTGTTCACCAGGCCTGTTAGGTGACTTGCCAAGGTCTCACCACCATTTGAGTAGACATCACCAGTGAGCACACACCTAACCAATGAGCAGGAGCTGAGAAATATAACGTGTACACTACTCAATGTGTATGAAGTCACAGTCAGTAATATACAAATTGTCTGCGACAAAATACATGTTCCATAGCATTGCTCTTAGTGATTTTAATTTGGCGTGGAAAATAAGAGACCTGCCATCTAGTTAGACCGGAAAACGCCTTGACAACACTAAGATTGAAAAACCGGTGAAAGTAAAGAACAATAGAGAATTTGTTCTTAATTTGGGACAATCTCACGGTGGACGAATGTGAGTAGGCGGAGGGTTGTTTTGATATAGTAAGAGATTTGGTTACTTATGTTTAGGAAGAAAAATGCCGGAATAAAAGGTCATGTTTCTCCTACTGTTTACCTATCAGATATAGGGCTTTCGAGAACAGACGCGATAGCAGCAAGACCCGTGGAACATCACTAGAAACAAAGTTTTTGCTTGTCCAGCAGCTCAGTAGTGTTGCAAACGTTTCATCAATAATTCACGTGACTTCATCAGTGCGTTGTTGTGAAGCGGAGCCGTGTGTCGAGTGGTAGTAAGCGCGTGTTTATGTACGTGCTTACGAAGGGAGTGGCCCTAGATTTTTATTGGTTACCTGGGTGAGTTATCCTATCGACTGGACTTTTCACTCATGTTCTCTTTGGCCAACGTCCTGGTAACCATTGCAACTGACCTCTCAGATTATTGCCCCGTGAACTTTTCCCTACAGTTGATCCTGTCGTCTGATCCGTTAGTCTGATATTCGGCCGTGTTTGGGTTATTCGCTTCAGTTTGTATAAAGGTGCGCGTATATTAGGCCCAGTTCAACATGCTTCTTGGTTGAATTCGTCGTGCATTTCAAAAATCCCCTTGGTTACCCTCTCGTCTCTTTTCGTCCTTTCCTTCCGATAAAGTTTACTGGGTATCCGTTGGTTTGTAACGCTTTACAATAACACACTGGTGATATCATCTCGATTGGTGATGGAACGATGCAACGAAATCGCCAAACTCAGCGAGAAGCTCAGCCACTAACGAAACGACCTGAGCTACCAACTTTCTCTTCTGTATCAAACAGATGTCGTCCATTCGTATTGATGAGAATGATGAAGGAGGCCAGTGCTTTGAGACTATGTCATCAACCCACGTAATTTATCAGCCGGGGACAGTAAGTTAGCAACGCGAACTCAACTGTCCTTCGTTTACAAATCCGCACAAATCCATTGACCCATGTCCATGTGGTATGTTCATCAATTTGTGACTTCTACAACTTCCTAGGCTTCCAGATTTCGATATTCTGACCGTGGACAAGTAACATTCAACAGACACGTCAAACATGTCTAAACCACAAGACTCAGTCCCAGCTTGTGCCTGAACCGGTCTTGTGTCGCCAACTTGAAGCCCCCACTAAATGGTTACGAAATTCATTGAGAGGGCATACAGGACAGATGCCATCGAGGTTATCTATACTTTACCGAAAATCCTAGAATACTTTGAAGAAGTGCAGTTGAGAGACTAATTAGAGTTGGCGTTCGTTCCGTTCAGAAGAAGATTCCGTGGCTTCTGTAAAAAACCACTTACACGAGATACAAATGCCGACAAGAAACACTGAAACAAACAAAAACTCAAAGGCCGGAGCGTTGCGAGATCATGGTGGAAAACCACATATCGTTCCTCAACCACGCAGCCTAGAGTAACATTTTTAGAAAGTCACTACGCAAACGAAACTCACTGCTTTGTAGCATTGTTCTCTAAGCTTTTCCGTGAATTACCTAACCGAAGCACAACCGCTCCAGCTGTGCGCAGCTACATGTGAACTGATTTAAAGGCGTAAACAACTTCCTACTGGGATGTTCGCCAAAGACTGCGACGGCCAGCATTTCAAAAACACCTCAAGGTTTGCTGTTGTCGCTTTAAACAATCGATCAATAGCTATGACACTAGATTCTCCATTAGTTGGCAATCCGTCTAATCGAGTTATCGACCTTGAATGCGCACACGTTCAAATTTTGCCGCGGATGAAAATTCGAAAATAACACCAGGATTTCAATGAAAGAAGATAGAAATCTGTGAAACTCTGATGATAAATCCAACTCCTGGGATGTTATTTAGGCCACAGAAAAAAAGTTCAAAGTACCAGATGTGACAAGACAGGCTTTAAGTTAGCTACGTCATCTGCTGCAATCCTTGCAATGCGGCATTGCGCGCACAGCAAATACGTATGTTTGTTTTATATATGAAACAATTGCTTGGTCAGGAGTCGACTCTACACAGTGTGATATCTGCGAAAATGGGGGCACATGTGGTGCTCAACAGTTTGACTTTGGTCCCATCCAGAGATACACGAAAAGTGAATCGGTCAATTTATGTACACGTGTCAAGTGCCATGCACTTTGATAACGAGGTCATACCCGACTACCTCTACACTTAAAACAATCGAACAAACTCTGGACATCTACATGCAACGGTCCCCAGAGTCGACGTACTCTACGGTCCCGCGCACAGGCCCCTACATGATCAGACCTTGCTACTGAGGCCACAGGTAAATATAATGCAAACACCGCCTCCAATACAATGAACGTTGCTGCGGTAAGGCCAGAAAACTCAAGGCAAAGGGACGTAATGGAAGGCTAGACACACCAGTTGACACAGAGTCACTGGAGGAGGTGAAAGATGCCGAAGAAGTGACATATAATGAAAGGCCCACGGTCACCGGTCGTGAATTAAGGAAAATCATTAACCATCGTCGGGATAGTGGTACTGAAACGAAAGACGTGCAGAACAGGAAGTCGCCACTGGAAGAATTTTGTTAAACTGTTTCGACTATTCCAATCATTCGAAGCCACATCTGATGCATGTTACGGCGACATGTCAATGCACTGAGGGACGTAGTAAACGAACTCCTCAATCCGGATAAGTCAGGAATCAATGTGGAACGTGCTAACCAACGAAGCAAACCTGCTACAACATCTGAGGGGTGACCTAAAAAAACCCGTCTGACCCAAAACGATTACCCTAGCGAGCAAGTCACTTCGAGGTACCTGGTGGTACCAGAAGAGAGCGATAAGCAATAGGCCACTGTTCAGATCCTGAGAGAATTTCATGGTAAGAGAGAAACCAACATAATCATTTAAGACTTTCGAGCAATCAGAAGAAGATAATATAAGAGACCCATCTTCCTCAGGGCCGAGTCATAGCTGTGTCACACTTGGTGCTTACCCAAGATAACGCAAGGAGTTTGATCGACGAAAGAGGTAATGTTAAATCTTGGGTTGTCCAAGCGAGTCCAGATGTGATCGACGTTGCTGAAGCATTGCTGTATGAAGGTTGTAGGCTTTTCTCTGTGATCTCCATGGCATCGCAGAAGATGTCCTGATGAACTTTGTTCACTCATCTCCTCCTTCTAGCCTGTTGACAACTTACAGCAGTTCAGGAGCACTATCCGGAGTCCCGATTACGCCGCATAAAATTTGGAAACGGCGCTTCTCTTGTGTTTAAGGTGTCCTACCGAAAGAGAGAGACGTCCTGAATAGCATGCTGAAGGTTTAGATATGTTGTCGTCAAGAGTATCAATTGGGAGACTGTTTCTGATGGCCAGCCAATATCCAGCTTCCAGTTACCAGTGCTTAAAGCCACTGAATACGCTAAAACAGAGCGTTAAATCCGGGAAACATCACGAATTGTCATGAGCCAACGCATCTGGTGCCTAGACTTACTGTTCACTGAAATGTGTTACGGTTCACCGAACCACTGGAGACTGGCGGCCGTTCAAAAGTGAAAACCCACGTCCATCTGTCAGGAAGCCGGTGGAAAGAGAACATCACTAAGGAAAACGAATCTCCAACTCTCCTAGCAGCAAACTAGGAAACTGAGGACCCGAAAGCTCGTATAGAACCACATGAGGAGCAGCTTGAAAATCCTGTGTGACCAAAGTATATCTAGAAAATGAGCAACAGCGATAGTTCCACGCCTACAAGCGAATTGATGAGGAACATCAACGGCAGTTCAGAGCTGGACGTCCAGCCAGGCACGCTTATTGAGCTATCGGTGTTGGCGAAAAAATGAAAATAAAGTAAGTGCGAGTTCATGAAGAAGAATAAACGCTAGCGTTTCGTGAGTAAGCGGCTACTGATCCTAGAGACGTCTCCGTGAACAATGTAAACATCTCTTTGCGTCAGCCAGATGAACTCTTCACGCTTGCTGGTAGAACTAGAGGCGATCGAAACAGATCTTTCCACGTCAATACCGTCGGGTGGCCGCTTTGCGCCATCCAGCTCTTCTTCAACATCTGGACGTCCTTCAAGCATTCGAATGAAAACGAGCTTCATCCGCTGATTTTGAAACGTTTAGCGCTGGTACTGGGTTTGTATTCAGTAGTATTGTTCAGCGTGTGACAACAGACGGGAATTATTCCGGATGATTGGGAATTGACTGTCGTCCAGCCCCCTACAAAGGTGATAACAAATATACTTCATCATAATATGGATCGGTGAACTTTAAGTCTGTTGTGGGCAAAATGGTGGAGTGATGGATTAAGCAGGTGATGCTGAAACATTCTGCGAAAAAAATCACATCACTGAGGGACCCGACGTGAGTTCATGCACTCTCATTCCTACGTTACCAACCTCCTGACAGCTCGAGAAAGTCAGACACGCGCAGTGGGTGCGAAAATACCTGTCAGAATTTTTTAGATTTGTGCATTTCACTGTAGCACACACCGATGTAGTGATTATCAAAGACGCAACGCGAATCTACCGCGCAAGGATAATGTCACCTCGTGCGGTGACGAAATGTTCGCAATGAATGTGTTTAGCTTGACGAACGGAACAACAGCCATCTGTAAAAACTGAGCTACTAATAATTTCGTATCTAAAAAGACTTTAGTTTTGACGAAGTTTTTGGCAATCACACTGATGTACTATCAGCACTCTTCAGGGGACTGCCTTCCAAGGGTATTCTCCACATTAGACTGATAAATACCATTTAGCAGCTGATCATTTGTTCTCGTTGAGTTTATTGGCATCATGGCCAGTTGATCGATTTCCAATCGTTAATGGAATGCCAATCAGCGCACGTGCAGCCATACCACTTCGCGTGACACTCCTATTCTCGTGATTCGTGCGCATTATTTCAGTCACGTGCTATACAAGCTCGAATGGAACCTTTCAAAATAAACTTCTCTCTAATTTAGGCTAAGGTCGTTTCCAACTTCTGGTATGTGCTAATAGATGAGTCCACGGGGAATAATTATGCATAAAACGGACACTTCCTAGGCAAACAAGTAAGAATTTTCTCGGGCATAAGTGAATTAAGGTCAACCCAAGAAGCGATGCACACTGAGGAAAGTAGACAAATGTGCAGAACGGGATTCATAGCCGGTTGCTGCTTCACCACATGTCGGTATGTAAATAAGTTAGCAAAATTGGAATAAATTGATTAAAAGACGTTTGTACCTCCGCATCTCCCCCAAAGGAGATTTTAAATATCTGTCCAACGTTTACCCCAGTTATGCTATCACCCGTTGAAATTGCAGCCCTATGGTTGCCACCTGTAGACCTTCGCAAACGCTTTACCCCTCCGTAACACCCAAATCGTGTTCAGCGTGTCTCCAGGAGTACACAACTATAGTGGTGGTAGGTGTATCTTGGAAATAGTACTCTTCTCACTGGGCGTGTTGTTGCACTTCAACCATGTCATCCTGCAGCGGTTTAGGTTTGGCTCTGAAGCCATATATATATATATATATATATATATATATATATATATATATATGTATATAAACAGTGACACTGGAGAGGAACAAGGCTCACTTATGACTCCAATTTATTCCTCTACGTATCTAACTGCATCCGACGTTGATAGGTTTTGGAATACAGAATGTGGTGTGGTTATTCACCATCATCTAGATGGTCACCCATTCAAGTTGCAACGCTTCCTAGCCAAGCGAATGCCACATGGCTCCAAAGTCGATGAGTTGGTCTTCGCTGACACACTTTTTGATACAGAATCTTACTGTCTAACGACAGTAATAGTGTCTGCCTCGTCGGGTTTTGGACCGAATATAAATGCCCCCTGGGAGCGCCAAAATTTGCCTGACACACAGGTGAATGCTAATGGAATGGCGTTTTGCCCAGATTTCCTCTAAAAACCAGTAGTATCATAACCCATGACCAGACCGTCATCAGAGCTATTTAAAGACCTCAAAAACCTGTCTAGGACAGTTGAAAAATGTGAATGGACACAAGAATAGTGTTTTTTTCACCGTGCAACCTCCCTGTCTACCGCGTCTTTCGGTAGCGCGACGTGGATGGTATGCCTACACCGTATCCGAATCCTCTATCGAATTCATCTGCAGGACCGGCGGAAAGTTATGCGCGTTAGAAAGCAAAAATGTACAAAATCGACAGTAGTTTAATTCACAATCAGCTGCTCTAGTTGTGTCACGTAGAACCTAATTTTAAAACGGCTGCTATCTGGACAGTTTAAGAATGGTTTGTGGCGCCAAGACAGAAACTAGGAGTTCATTTTGACAATCTGATGCTGGACAGGGGCACCTGGTGAAGCATTGTAAATGCGGATGTGGCCCAATTCTTAACTCAGCGTATCTCGAAATTCGACTAGAAATGCTCCTCTCGTGAACCACTCGCATTGAACATCAGTAAACTTATGGGGCTGCCGAAACTGTGGACGCACCTGCATGAAAAACGTCAGACTCGCAGTGTAGCACAGCGAAGTTTGAACGGGTAGGCTGGGGGTAAGTTTGCTCTAAATATTAATAAAAGTGAGACCGTGCATATTCTGCATCTGTACCACCTGGCCGTCAGCAACGTATAGAATCGTTCATCTTGAGAAGCCACCAGCCGATACTACTGTACGTTATTGTGAGGTTGTTGTTACACTGGAACCTAAATGAAATTACGTCTGACACCTCATTGTTTGGTTCGACGCTAATGCCCACTGTATAAACATCATGCTTATGAGGGCCGATAAACCTTAACAGGCTTCTGTGAGTTTGACCGCCAATCATACACCTTCGGAGATAAATCGGATTCGCAGGCTCAACAGCTGTAACACACTTGGCTCCGGGCGAACCGTTCGTGGGGGTTCAACCACTTGTTGTCAAACCCATATCAGATTCAAGATCCAGGTTTATCTTTCAGTGTGCGCTGGTATCGAAGGTGAGCAGAAGGATATTCCAGAGTGAAAAACCTCGGTAAGGACAAGTTATGGTCACCGTTACATAATTTCCCCAAGTTTGCAGATTAACTGAATCAATGGCTAATTGTGGTGAAGCAGCCGCTTCGATAATATTGACCATGTCTGCCGAAATATTCACGTTGGTCCTGGCGAATTTAATGAACGGGTTGGCATGAGCCTACCTGGGTTTTACTGATCTTCAATGCTGCGCGAGGTAATGTGAGTACTCTTAAACAGTCTAGGTGCACATATACACACTAATTTAGTATACTGGCTGGCCACGGCTGGTCATTCGGCATCGCAAATCAGTCAGTCGATATGGTGAGTCAGTCAACAACGCTTCCGAGTGGAATGGACTAGGGATACATTTCCCTGCATTGTTCGGTTCCTTAAATTGTCGGCGTTTTGTTTACTTCATCCTGTCTTCTCCCCTGGAACTAGTACAAAATCGGTCGTCGTGAGGAGGGTGGTTGTTTTATTTGGGGATGAGGGCAACCATTAATTTTACCTATTTTGCCATTTTTTATGATTATTCCTGGTGTTTTATGGACAGGCGCCGATCAGGTTATCGCGATTTTGTTATCAGACTGTCAGGAGGGAACTTCAGCTCTAAGATCTCTGACGAACCTTACTGAATTAGAACATTATTTTCCATCACTGTGATGATCAGATTGTTGGTTTTTCGCTAACTTCGTCAGTGTTATTTCAACAGAACTGTCGGTTTTGGTGAACAATGCCACACTACAAATTGAACCGTCAACATTCTCCAGTATGCAGTTTAGGTGTCAACTGACTTCGAAACTCTCAATTTTGCCAATATCCATCTTATTCATCTTTTGTTTTAATACAGTTCGTACACGTGTTGCTCTTCAGTTGTGATGGTATACTACAAGTCTTGTTGATTTTCTGTTCTTCGCCCGCATAACCTAGATTTTCCGGCTCAGTAAGTTTTGATAGCTTGACCTGATACGCAATGAGCTTGAGCAAAAAAAATAACCATCATGGAGACAACTGACGGCGAAAACTAGCATTAAATTTAACGATCACGTCCATGTGTGCTGCATGAAGGCGTACCGTCGGGGCCATTATTTTGTTGCGTTAACCTATGCCATTTGTATCCAGCTCTTCTTCGAGGCCATCCATCCATATGTCCGTCGGTGATTTTAAGTTGTACACCAGTGTCAGTTATGATGTTCGTTGGGGACTGAAACAACGGTTTCGGTCCTCAACAGAAACTGTCATTCAGAGTGCGAACGAGTCTACCAAAGTCTGTGAATTAGGATACGCAACCGTCCTCAGAGCTCAGGTAGACAGGACAAAAAAAACCAACTGTTGTAAGGTTCTACGACAACGACAAATCTTATGTGGTTACATTAGACAACATACCACGAATGTACATCTGTAAATGCGCAACTTGGCAACGGCTCCTTGCAATGTGTGGGGAGGTACCGAAGATTGCGTCACCAATGCTTAAATATGCCTCAAACAAGCGGGCGAAGTAAATCATGCCGTTGATCTCTTGCCCAACGTGTCCAAACCTAATCTATCAACCGTGGAACTCGTTGGTTATGCAGTCTGATTCCGACAATCTTTCTGTGCCAAGTGGGAGTGCTCGGTAGAGCCAGGGTTACTTGCTTCCATTTGAGGACACAGTTGTGCGGAAACTGTTGTTTGTCATCCACATGAAAGGCGCGTTTTTCTTTTAGGGCCATTTAAGAAGTTTCATACTGCGATAGTTCATCTACACGATAACGATTCCGAATAAACTCTCTGAACTTGTTTGTTGTGGGTGAGTTTAAGCACTTGAGTGAAGGAGATAAACCTCGACTTCTACACTCATCTACATACCAGTTTGGTTATGATAGGAGACTCAACTGATTCCAGTTCGTTCATGATGGTCCTCTTCAACTGAATGTGCTGCATCAGGCTGCCTCATGTTTCAGGTGATACGATATTCGAGATATTTCAGTACATTTTATGGAAGTAATATACTACTCACAAGGTTGATGATAGATCTTCGACAGTCCAAAACCGGGTGTGTCTTCAGTTCGTGTTACATTTATCCACTTTATAATGCACGCTCTGAGTGGTGGTCAAAATGACTACCTCCTAGTTTGGTCCCTTTACAAGAACCACAAAACTGACCTCCGTGTTTTTACTACGTTTTGCCCCTACTTATTCTTAACGAAAATATTCATATTCGCTCCAGATATAAAAGAAGCCTGAAGTAACTAGATGGTCTTACACTTTTAAGACGACCGGCTGCCTGCGGAGTTCCAGTGATAACTTGTACGAGTATCAAGTGGAGATGACCAGCGCCAGCGTCAAGCGAGTAAGCGATGCTGGCCGTAGTGCAAGACCTGTGCTTTACGTGATTGATCACTCTAGCAGTTAGGGAAGTGGTGCTCAATGCTTTTTTCAAAGCTTAAGAAAAGCCGTCTTCATTCGGATAGTGGGAGAGGGAGCATTATGGTCAGTTGGTACGTACACTAAAGGTCATGCTCACACTTAGTCATCTCTTAAAACCACTTTAGAGCACTTCGCGCAATGTTTGTGTGAACATGCACACCAACTCTGCATAGGAAGTTCCAGATTTGTCAGTGTTCTGTTCTTACAGTTGATCAGCCGCACCTAGTCCCAACTGGTACCCTATGTTTACCAATTTCGTTTTAAGGATCATAGGTCACACTACTCGGTCTTCTATACCCGATCACAGCGGACTGAGTGACTTATTCGACTGAGAGGAGTGAGGGATAACATGGTGAACGTAGGTTACAAGTACAAAGATCACCTTCAGCTAAAAACGTCACACACATCCAGTTGGACTAGGTGCAAGTTTGCTCAGACAGACGGTGACATAGACCTTCTTTGTCGTACTATAACACTTAAAATCACGACTAATCCGTGCAATTTTACAACCCAGACAAACGTAAACATCAGCGACGAAATATGGTAAAGCTACAATAGATGAAGTACGTGTTGTTTACTGAAAATGTTTCCTGTAAGACATTGGAACAGGACCCTAGTTTGTTTCACCAATAGGGGACTTTATCAATGCATGGCCTCGTCATAACGTTGCCTTCGTCATTACTGTGATATTTTTCGGAAATCCGAGGGTGATTTCCTCCTGAAAACGAACAGAATAAGACAGACAAAATCCACCTGAGTCTCCGAAAAAGCTAAGTTAATTTGCAACTGAGTAAATAAAGTCTCCACATTAAACTGAAGATCTAAAACGGAGGATTAATCCAGAGGCATGCATATCATGAAAGAACAAGACATCTTGGCCGTCAGGCACAGCCAGACAAATATGCTTACTAGACGCGCCATTGAAAGACGGAATGGCATAAGACTGTAAAAAGGACTGGCTAAATTGATCGCATTATTGATGACTGCAAGCATATCAAGAGAGAGTATATTGTAGTAACAAAACCTTGGCCTGTACCTGTGACCTTGGGTCTCACCTGCGAAGCTGTGAACACAGTTTACTACCTCGCTGAAAGGCTCGCACACTAGCCGACTGCATGCGATACAGTTAAATATGAAGACAATAGCACCATTGAAGAGTTTGACTGGGACATTTTCAGCGCACGTCAGAAGAAACAAAGCGGCTAAATTAAGCATCCTAGGCCTTGTCGAAGGTGGTTACGCAACTGGCAGAGGTCATCTTGACGAAAGGATACAGTTGTAGGTTGCGTTCACCCAGAGGGCTACGTAGACGTAGGGTCACAAAGTTGATAGTCGGGAGAAAGACAAAAAGTATCAAATGACAGTTTGGCACTTGCGTCGATGAAATTTTGACTTGTAGCAGGCTGAATTGTACGATGTCGTTTGATGCGTGCTATTTTGCTCTTGGTTTGCCGCCCATGACAAATGTATAATACGAAAAAACTGGACCCAAAGGCGCACTTGTGAACTCTAGTTATCGTCGGTCAAAATGTCAAAACCATTTCCATCAGTCAGATATCGTAAAAAAATATATATAAATTAGTCAGATATCGTAGCTACTTTTTAACCTGGACCTACAGTGAGATGTATCAGCAAAACTTGAAGAATCTATAGAATGCTGGCAAACCAACAGGTGTCAGTTGATCCCAGATAATTCTGACCATAAACCATGGCAAAGTAATCAGACCCTTGGGGTTCAATCGATAGAGGGTGTAGAGCTAAACTCCACTCTTTGTTCCGTCATAATACAAGGACTAGTAAGTCCTTTTGAAGCGCAACGTGTTGTTGGGCGTTCCAAAATTGAAACGGTAACGTTCTAAGCGGCTTGGGTTAAAAAACAGTGAAGTATTCCCTCTACGGGTCGATCAATTCCAGCATTACCAATGCACACATGATAAATTCTCCCCAGAAGGAACGAGCTATAAACGGCTAGACCCAAATCTTGTACAATCCGACCACCTAATGGTTAACAGCGATCGTCGGTTTACAAGGCGATGCGGTTAAAAATACCAAACATCGAATCGTCCAGTACCCCTAATGTGAACGAAAATGTCAAGCAAGCTCAGCGCTGGTGAGACAGACTTCTTTGCTGGGTTTCGAGCAATTTAACTAAAAAATCTCATAGCTGTTACCTTTTAGATAATGTCACCGAGCCAGGGGCAGACCCAGTATATTTTTCAGTTCCTCGTGGGTCTAGCCTTAGGGATTTGTGGCAAAATTGTTGCATAACTCTCTTTTTTGACATATAGAGCCAGAACGTGTCATTTGCCGTTACCGAGCCGGTGAAAGCAACCATTTCCCTGTGTCGTTTCGACTAAACCTTCGAAATTCCCAGCCACATTTATGATTTTTTCTTTTCCGAACCCTGTCGCTCGGTTCATGGAAGTTATGGAAGTAGAACAAGTCAAAGCACGTTTACTATTCGGGCATCCGGTGACCGTGAACTGACACTAGTGGTTTCCATAGGGTTTGGATCTCTCGGAGTCCGAAGGCACTGTTGTGCAGGATTCCTGCTAACCGCATACTGAGAGACTTGAGGTTGATCAGGTTCAGCACACTTGGTGAAAAAACGGGAGGAAACACTCAAATTATTCATGCTGTTTGTACATCCCACAAAAAATGCATGGCTGAAATCAGTTTTACCACAAATTACTTAAATTCTGCCGACTGACTAGAGACATGGGTATTTATGTTTTCTGACTGGTGACCCAAACACCAAGACTGAGTGGCTCACCAACAGTGAACACCATTCAGGTAGGAAATTCGGTTGTCGGTGTACGATAATGTAAAGATACCAGGGTCAGATCATCAGATCACAAACACAAACAGCTTGGCCACAGAGGGTGTCATATATGATAGGAGATACGCGCTCAGTTCTTGATCCTGGGGAGGGACCAATCGTCTATCCAATCCTTCATAATAAACAAACTAACGCCCCTTAACTTCAACCAACTGGAACCTGGCATTAAATTGGCTTAAATAAATACAACTCTACCTGCTGTTATACCTCTGAGATTTTCTCGTAACTCTTTGGAGCGGGAGAGCCTGTTCACTGTCTAACGTTGCATGAAAATGTATGTATGAAGCGTGAAGAATCCACTGATGGAAGGAATACCTGCTTCAAGAACTAGTGAATGAAAGGATACAGGAAGTCAAAAGGACTGTTTTTTTAAACAAATGCTGATTTAGGAGGCTGGAAAAGGAAGCTAGTAGTGAGCAAAGTCATCCAAACTGCAACCTGCACTCACATGCGTTCTTCATAGTTATGGAAGCTGTGCGGGGAACTTTGTCCTCCAACAACTACTCAGAGCCTACTGGACAATTGGCAAAGAAACAAAACTTCGGAAACAAGGATCCATAACCATTTTGATCATATTTTTTCGACATGTTCAAAAAGGATAAATATGGTAGTGTATGATATTACACGGTTGAAACACAAAAAAGGAACAGAAAGTTTCGGTGGGGAAAACTTAAAGCATTATTGGTGTTTTTTAGAGATTACCAACAAACACCTCCAAAATCTTTGTAGCTTTCCTACAATCTCAGTGCCACACCCCTGAATGCGCAATTCTCGAGGAGTAAAGTTTTTCATCGTTGACTAACGGTATTGAGGCCGCTATCTTTTATTCCTAATCAAAAGTATTTGAAGAGATTACTTGAACTGTCTGCAACCTTGAATCCTAGGAAATCCTTTACTCCGCTGTAATATAAATTCTCTCTATATGTGTATATAGAATTCACTATCTTATAAGAAAACCTACTCTGCTATGATTGGATTAAGTCATGATATAAAATGCACAAGCTGATATCCCAGTTACTAGTTTTGAGATGTACGATGCATCCCCAAAGTGCAAGAGTCCGTCAAACGGTTGAATAAGTACACCCGCCAACTGTTTCATCACAGCCAAACATTTGCGATCAGTGATTGAGTACACCTTTTAGTGCAGTTAACTGTTGCATCGGAGAATCAGGTGTGGCAAAATTCTATTTTGTACTGCCTCAGCTCCACTTATGGTGGGGAAGTTCTGTTGTGTTACCACTCACAAGGTACCCAGAGGTACTGGTTTCGAGATTCGCGGCACTTACACGAATTTTGCTGCCTCGGTCATTTAGTAAACAAGCCCGAAGACCGTCTGAGTCCTAGTTACCACGCCAAGTATTGTCAGGAAGAAGACAACTATATGATCCAAAAGCTTTTAAGACATAAGGCATAAATTACGGTAATGTATGCCATCACCAAAAAATAACTGAATGTACAAGACTCCCGATGATCGGGCGAAATCGCTTTCACTTCACAACTGTTCCATCCTAAATAAAACCCAATATGTGCCAAAATTCAGTGGCCTGAAAAATCAACGATTTCTGCCGTTTCTTTTTTTCGGCTAGTGGAACCAACCAACACATTCACACGATCTACGCTTGGGAAACAGAAACAGGAACTTCACACAATGACTTTTTTTTACAGAGGAGGAGGCTTAAACACATCTAATCTGCAATATTTCTGTGTGATTTAACTTTCATGATGATGGTGTTATTGGCATGGTTCGTACTGCGTGTCTGGAAAAATGTGTGATGTACGGACGACAGTTGACCACCGGTGATCCAACAACGGCATCAAACTCTCAGGAACTCGCCAGATGTTTTTTGCGTCACGCTGAAAATCACCGATTTCGTGGGAATGAAGAGTACCGAAGCGAAGCGTGCGGAATTTGACTGCAGAAAGATTAGATAATCTTACTTACTCCACCGCTTTTTCTGATAATTGTTCCACTTTGCAGTCACGTAGACAGTCACGTGTGGTTGGACGGAGGCTGTAAACGGGTAAAGTCAACGGGTTCGGGACTGCAAACCTGTTGAACGAGTTAGCTTGGGATCAAATTAACTGAAAATATAAATTTTATAGTACATATGGCGTGCTGACTACTATTGTTGCAAGCCCTTATAAGTAGTGTTCTTTCTCAAAGGAAGACACTGCAATCGTCCAAATGTTGGCCCAGATGAACATTTAGCCGGTAGTTGCCTGAACAGTTCGTCAGTGAACATTTCACTTTGGGAGATTTACCTGAGTTTCATGTCTGGACCATTTTGGGTCCTTCAATTCAAAAGAACTGAGAATAACCAATTAGCTGAAGATATAACCATATGCCGTCAAATGTTGTTTCGCAAACGGATGTATGTTGAACCGTTACTTGACTGAATGCTTTAACCAAACGCTTTCCTTCATGCCTATTGTCATTTTGTATTTTTTAAATCACGAGCTCCGGTGTGTAGCGAAATGTGTTTCAATCGCTTGTCCCAAGGGAAGTTACTGTGCGCTTCCTCGTTCAGCCACCTAACTACATTTCCCAACTTAGGTTCATACGAATGACGGGCAGTGGACAGATCTGCCGTGAAACAAAATGTGGCATTACTGAGACTGGCCATTCTCCGGATACTCAGATACTTTGACAAGCTATGCTGTTGAGCTAAGCCATATTAGTCGCACTGCGCAGCCAAGTGAACTCAAGAGCTGCTGAAATATAGGGCTCCATAAAGTAATGGTCAGTTTGTCGAGCGAACTGACGTGGCAAAGGCAGCAAGGGAGAAGTGATATGACAGGCTGTCGGTGTGTGCGAACCAGAGAAATCGATATGCAAGATTTCATATATCAGAACGTATTACGATGGGTGGTAAAACGATTGTTACGTACATTTTGATAGATGGTTGATCCGGAAGACCTATGAAAGTAAGGTGCTAGGCAAGCAATAAGCACTCACCAACTCAGCGTGGCAAAAAGCCAAGCTTGGTGTTCCAAATAGTCAAGCTCAGTCCGCGCTGACGAGTTCGGAAGACGAGGAAATACGGCTGTGTATGTCTTTCCCCACACTGTAACTGTTTGGTTTTTGGTTCCGCGTGGGCGAGTTCATCGATCGACTGAAATGTTTGTTGCATCTGCGTTGGTACACCAAGAAGTACAACCTGAAAATAAACATTGTCTGACTTGACAAGACTGTGGCCTTCTTAGTGAAGTGGTCACTTGTCAAACGCACCCAAATAACAGCTCAACTGTTTGCACGATTTTCCAACGCTACTCTGGATGCACACCTGTGACCAACAGCCTGCTTGTGTTTTGTTGTATCTTCCTGAAAAAATTTGTCATATTTATTCATTTTGTCTGTGAGAAGGTACTTCTTCCCCTAAAAATTTCGTCAGTTTTTGGACTGATGTTCCGAGGCACTTCGATGACAAGTAAGATCCCAGTGGTTGCCCCAAGCTATTGAATGGCTTGGCGATCATCGGGGATCAAACCCACGCATGCGTACATATAGTGGGAAACCATACATGGTTTGCGCGGAGCCAAATGTGGTACTTCGTGGAGGCCGTTTGTGTAGACGTAAACCTGAGAAAAGAAGATCGGCGCGCGAATGTGCAGAGACCTCTCGCAAACCATCAAACGGGCTTAACATGATGGTATAACAAAAGGCGGCGCCACCAGTTATATGTTTACCATCGAGGTACCGGCGTTATCCGTCCGTGCCCTCCATCAGTACAGCACCATGTAAGTGTTACCGGAAGCGGTTCAATAAAAAATCGCTAAAGTGGAAATGGTCACTAACACTGAGGTTAATGATGTCCTCCTTAGGACGATGATGTCGGTCGAGCGGTCAGTAGAAAATGGAGCAAACTTACTTGGGTTCCAAAAGGCCATGTTAATCAGCTGGACTGATGCGTACGCTGGCGACTCAGACGGTCGGTCCTGCTAAGGCACATGCTTTCGCATGCTGTCCAATTACGCAGAGACGGAGCTGCACTGGGAAGATTCCGAATGGCTCGCATTCCAGCAACGCCAGCATTGCAACGCCTCGCGCTTCTTTGGATAGGTGTTCTTCACTCCGCCAGGTTCTTAGCCTAAAATGGAAGTTCTAGTTTTCAGCATTACCTAGGAGCTGTCCCAATAGCAGCATTTCGGACTTCCCCGATTTCGAACCCTATTTTGCGGCGGACCAGGTTGTTTTCGGATTCGAGTGTTTGTCTTTTATTTCGAATAACTCAACCATGAGAGCTGATACCGCATCAGACTGGATTCACTTTCAACAACACTTGCTCTTTGAAAGGACTTCGGTGTTGGGGACCCTATCATTCCGTTTGATCCAAAGGATTTTGCACAGACAATGCAAATGAAGCCGAACATCCCGTCTACATAGCGTCCGGGTCCCGCTGTTGTACACTAGTGAAGGCAGTACAATAGCGTGATACGCGGCAATCTTGGTATCTATGCGCAATAATGACTGTCTCGGACTTGTCTCTCAAGCCGGCCGAAAGCCGTAGTGGTTATTGCAGTTCGTGTGTGTATTGCCTTATCAGCTGTCAGATCTGTTGATCGCGGGAATCCGTGCAGCATACCACCTCATAGCCATTTAGCAGATGAGTTAATGTTTTATGTTGGATCCCGGATACAAGCTGATAGGTGACAAACGTTTTGGAAATATTTACGTTTAAGCCATAGCGAGACGCCACTGAACCCAACGCCGTAGTCAGCCGCTGCAATTTCACTTCAGAATGGGAAAATAAAGCACATTCGTCTGCAAACTGCAGCACACGAGCAATGGACTCGCGCGGCAGTTTTGGCCAGAAAGCTCTGTAAACTGAACACGTAACCATTTGACCGGTAGTGAATTGGTACAATGACTACAATGACTGTTGAGTAGAGACTGAAAGTGGCTGGGGAAAGAACACAACCCTACTTCTCTCCGGCATTGATTAATAAATCGTTCGAGTTGGTCCCGATTTTCCACACCCGGATTTTCATCCCTGTGCGAAAGACTTTGATGAGGCCTGGACAGTCAAACTTTCGTGGGACGATCCGCAGTGTTTCTGTGATCACTGGGTCGAAAGCATTGGTGAATTCCACAAACAGTCCATAGAACAGTCAATTCCGTTCACAGCATTTCTCATGGATTTGATTTGTGACCGCTTCGAAATACACACTGCTCTCCAGGGACATTTCCTCCATGATGCCATAGACTAGTTGATTCATCAGGATACGAGCCACAATTTGTCTGATTTCACTGTGGTTGTTCGTAATAATGCGATTTCCTTTCTTTTTCACAGGGGAATTATCACCGACTCCATGAAACTTTTCGAGATGTCTTCTAGCTCCGAAATTTCACATGGTAAGTAGAGAGGTTCTTTCTGCAAAGTCAGTCCTCTCGCTTTGAACAGTTCCGTGTACAAGCCACCAACGTTAATTTTTTGTTTTTCACAGAAGCTCGCTTCCGGTGCTTCTAAGTTGTTTTTTGGTCAGAGGCTTTTCAGGAATGACAATTTCTTCTGAATCAGTATGGATATCGACGAGTTATTTTTATGAATCCAACTCGCCTTCGTTCTTGCTTTAGTCCAGTTATATCCATGGCACCTGCTTGCATATGTGTTAATATTCTGGCCCACTGGCTTTCGATAGTGTTTGGGCCATCCGGCAGCGCTCCGCAAAACTTCAATACCGTTTTCTCGTTCTTCATCTTTTTCACATACAACCTAAATGAAATTTCTTCTGGTTCAAAGTGTGGAACATTTCCGAGTGCGATGCCTACTCTAGTACGCACCAACGAGTGAACCGTATTGCATTCAGCACTGCATCATCTTTGTGATCAGTAGTTTGCGGGGATCCCTTTGCAGCACAATGACGTAACTAAAAAGGTACGTGTTCATGGGTCCACGTAGCAAACAATATCCGCTGTACATTGAACCAAGTGTTTGCTATTCAGAGTTCGAATGCTGCACACATAGCAGTCTTCCACCTTTGTCGTCCATTGGTCTGATTCCAAATGGATCCACTATCTTCTTCCACTTTTCCCAGTCCTTCCCAAACCGGGGGACTGAAATGGCGGAACAGAAAGAGGAATTCGTTTGAACGGGCAGATCTGTGGGAATGTGGCAACTTTGGTCCTTGACACCCGGAGTGGGATGGTCATGATTCCCCTTTGGTGAAGTTCGTTTTGATCCACTGTTCGCTGTATTCAAGTGATTTATTCCAAGAAAGTATTGAAAACCGGCTTCTGAATCGCTCGGAAAAATATTTTAAACAACAGTTTAGTTGGCCCTGTGTTTCTTGTGCTTATGTCTTCCATTCAGCTCGCTCATTTTAAGCCGTGATCTGAGGTTAAAAGTACTAACGGGCCTTTCTACCTTGAAGCGCCATCGGACTGCTAGACCAGATGAGCTTCCCCCAGCATTGTTCATAGATGAGGGAACAAAAAAGTGTTCTAGAGCAGTGGGGCCAAGTGTTCGTGGTGTGTTCGTGTTCAAAAAAGGTATCCGAACCAACCGTTCTGACCATAGGGGTATAAGTCTTATAATTGTCATCTATCTTCGGTATGTGAGACGCAAGTCTGAGGGCAGCAAGCAGGATTTCGAAGTGGCAGAAATACCAGTCGTCACAATTATGGTTTATTTTTGAAGAGCATGTTCACAGACATAAAAAGTAAATGCAAGCGATGAATGTGAAAGTGTTACAGGAGAATATGAGGTAAAAGAGAGAAACGTCTCTTTCGAAGTCAGACCACCAACAGTTCCAGTCAGATAAGATGAACCCCAACGTATGTAGGAATTTTGGTATGAAAACACGCCTGTAAAGATCAACAACCGAAGAAGGGACAAACAACGCTGAATGCTCTTCAAGGCACGGTAAGCGCTAGCACAGTCATGACTCGCACATCATGCACAAAGTGTCCGTCATACTGGGTCTGGTGTGAAATTCAATGGGAAGAATGTACACTCAACGCCTTGTACTACGCATAAAAGTGTCGTAAGTACGTGGAGAGCCCACAATGGCAAGCAAACACAAGTAGCTGACTGTGACCTTAGGAAGTCTTAGGCCAATAACAGCCTTGGTGGATCAAGGAAAGCAGATTCCTCAATCAGAAATGATCATCGGTTGGTGGATCGAAAAGTCAACATCACAATCGATTGCACGTAGGGCTGAGATGATGGCGAGGGAATATTCATCAGCACCATACTTCTGCTTCTTCTCATTCCACACAGTCACTCCGCGCCCATCCGAGACTGTGCTGACGTCTATCACAGTTGCTCGGCGCTCCCGAACAGCGATTAGGTCAGGCTTGATGAAGGACGTCGAAGTAGGTGCTCTCAACTCCTCGAAGACGATGTATCCCAGGCGACGGAGACGCTTTGCGAGTTCCCTTGCAACCCGATTATGACGAGCACATCTGGCATCATGCGTGATCCAGCAGGACTGCAAAATATGCACCAAGTTCTCCGGTTGGCCACAGTTTCCACGACATAAGATCATCTGGCCACCATGACCATGCCGAGCGCTTCTAACTCTCGTCCTGAGCAGGTTGCATCGGAGCTGGATACCGCGGATAAATATCCAAGGAAACACTCGTTCTGGAAATACAAGCCATCGATTCGAAAGGGGTGAAGCGACCAACTCTCGTAAACCGCGACCGTCAACGCTGTTGTGCAGACTATCACCCCAAGCAGCCACCAGCTCTTCCTTGGTGTTTACGCATGCACCATGGACTCGGATCGGAAGGCTGAGATCCCGAACAATCTTGCCAAATGCGGAATCGTTGACTACATTGCGTAGTACTCGGCACTGGGTAGAAAAGAGCTTTTCCATACGCGCTCTCCGCTGCATCGGGATTGTTGCACTCAGACTTGGGATACCAAGTCCCCCATGTTGTTTACCGGCGTGGATGTAGCTGATCGGGGTGTCCTTCGGTAGACGTAGCCAGCCACGAATAGATTGCCTGATGTAGTTGTCCAACCTTTTGAGCGTGTTTCGGTGGACTTGGCCGAGCACGAGCGAATATGTCAGCCTCGGTATCAGGTAATTCCTTGTGATCTCCATTCTTTGATGCGGCTTCAACGGGGCACGCGTCACCTCATCGAGCAGTTTGAGCAGATGCTGTCGGTGGTTGGAGACCCCTTTCCCCTTGAAAGTAAAGGGGATGCCCAAATATGTTACGGTGTCTGTCGGACCCAGAGGAGTGATGAGTTCCTCGGCGAAGCAAAATGGTTCGACTGAGACTGCTGTCGCCCGATGTTTCCTGTCCCCACAAATCACCATCGCTTTCGTCTTTCGGGCGTTTATCTTCATACCAGCTCTTCCCAACTCGACCGCAGCAGCTTCAAGCTTCTCTTTAAGGCGAGCCTGACTTTCTGCACACACGACCCAGTCGTCAGCGAAGGCAAAACCATCTACTAGGGTGTGATGGAACTGATATCCCAGTTGCGGCATCGACAATCCAAGAACCTCATCCATTGCCATGATGAACAATAATGGGGAGAGTGGATCTCCTTGCCTCACACCTCTGTGGCAGTGAACCTCGGAATTTTGGAAAACTGCTACAGCATTCTCATAGGACTGTACGATGTATCGAACTAGAGGTGACGGTGCTCCAAACGCCTTGGCAGATCTGACGATTGTCATGCGAAACCGAATCAAACGCTTTCGAGATATCAACAAACGTCAAGCTGAGGTTAGAAGCAGTCGCTGAAGAGTGACGAAGCAGGGCATGTAACAGCGATGTAGCTTCCAAACAACCGTCTCGATGTAGAAATGCAAACTGGAGTGAGGGCAGTTGCAATCTACGACTCCAGCGATCAGCAAGCACCTTATGAAAGCATCGGACAAGAATGGTTGACACGGAGATCGGTCTCAGTTGATCCGGTGAAGTCGGATTTGGGGCCTTTGGAACTAGAGTAATACGGGCATGACACAGATGTGGGGGACAACCCCAGATAATAAGATTAAGTTGAAATACCCCGCGAGGGCTTTGGCATTAAACCAGCTAAGCATCCTGGGCGTGTGCTTGGTTAGATCTAGGGACGAATGGCCCATTAAACGGATCGTACAGTAGACTTCCTCTCCTGTGATTGGCTCGAACAAACTTCGCTTAGGTAGTTGCACTGCGCAACTTGGCTGGCTATCCACGTGTTTTGGAGCAGAGAGCGCCTGTTTCTAATGCCGCTCGGCGTCCAGAGGTAGGCTGCGGTTACCTTTTTATAGATTCTTTCACGACCCATCGAGCACAGCAAACGCTGCATCTTTCCGTCCTTGGTGGTATAGGGTCTGTATGGCGGCGTAGTTGGCTCGGCGGATCTGCTTTCGGTTGACTAGCATCCAATAGGCTAACTGACGACGGCGTCGGGATACAGTTTTCCAGGTGTTTGGAAATGTCTTGGAGGCGTGGAGGTCCAGAAGTGACAGGACTTGTTCCGGTGTCATGATGCCAGACTGCAACGGGCAAATGTCAGAAGGTCAACACTAGCAAGCGAACTGTCAGCATGGGATTCCAAGAGTGACGCGGCGCAATAACTTTCATCAAGTACTTGAGCAGCGCCACTTAGATCGCTGACCGAAATTCGCGCTTTTCCTCGGCTATGTAGGAGTACAATGAGCTGTCCAGAGGCGTCCTGACAACTAGTGTTGTTTGTCCGGGTTGTCCCCTCTCCCTTTTTTTGTTCACTTTTGTCATCGACGTCAGAGTGAAGTGAACAGTCCCGGAGACCAAGAATCGGGGTATGAAAATTACGTCTGATAGAAATTAATGGATTTGGATTATGAGAGAGACATCACTTTGTTGTTTGCCGACTATCTTTGTGAAAAGTACTTTAAACAGGAGATCGGAAGTGGTCCGATGTTTTGGCACACGTTTTCACCTTCAGAGTACAAAAATCTATTTCAAGATTCCCGATCATCTGTTGCTTCCTTGAAACTTCAGAATGAAGAGCTTGAGTGTGCTGATCAATCCACGTATCTTGGCGTCTGCACAAGCCGCGACTGGACTATAACAGATGAAGTTATTGCGCAGAGTATTGAAGGCGCGAGCAGGGTTATTAAACTTGGGTGTCGCCTTGGATGTCTGAAACGAATTTTGCTAAAGCTAAAGGGTTGTGTATACAAAGTAACTTTAAGAAAGGTATTACTCTATGGTTGTGAGACTTGCCCCTCCGATCCGAGGCGTTTTCAAACGTTTGATCAACAGTGTCTACGTAACACAGCAAGAATTAGATGGTTGCAGCGAGTACGTAACGAGAGAGTGCGTAAGCGGGTACTTGGTAACGAATCCGAGTCGTTAGAACAGCGGATTAAACTCACTAGGTGGAAGTGGCTCGAGCATGTATTACGTATGCCCAAGCACCGTCTAATCAGAAAGGCGTTATTCTCTGTTCCAAGCGACTGATGGCGAAAGGTTCACGGGGTCAGGCTGTGACACGGAAACGTGAAATGAAGGTGGCTACAGTCAGAGTGCTGTGGGACTTTCGAGCCTTATTGACTGAGCCCACGTGATCGTGCGTGTAAATGGTTCCAAACCCTTCAATACGTGGCCCGCAACCGATCCAAGTGGAGCGCATGCTGTCATTTCCTAGCCGGGCTGCCTAGCTAAACTTCACCTATCGTATTGCGCTGGGCGTACGCCTAGCAAGGTTTGCAAGGATGCTGGGTAAATTCCACTGATGGCGCCTTAATTCGACATGATGCTTACATGTGTTTACTCTGATGCTGTCTAAGGGTGTGGGCACCTTATGCTTGGTTGTTTTCCTTAAGGATGCAGTGCTTCTTAGCACTAAGTCCCTACCCTTCACTCATCACTAAAGGTTTCTCCCCTCAAGGTCGTGTTGTGTTTATATGCCAGTGTGTATTACTGATATAACGGTGTTGTCGACGGTGATGTCATCTGCAGCTGCGAATCCGACGCCCTTTGCGTTGGTCCACTGCCGTATAAGATACAGTCAGATCCAGTCTCCTGTAGCTTTGTTTGATCAGCCAGCTGGGTTTCACTGAGTGGCGATGGTATCGTTGTTAACGATGTTATCGTTAAAATCGTATCCAAAGGCTCTGGCGGCCCGGCTCCTCAGTTGAATTATCGGTACATACGTTGGAATCTCGCTTGGGTTCGAACCAGCTCAACGAGCTTGCATCGACGTTGTTAAATATGGTTGTTCGTATGCGTCTTTTTTGGGTTGTTGACTAGCAATCATACTCTGCAGCAATCTGCTCCCTCTGCTTCACAGTGGTGACCAGCGGGAAAGGTCACTGACCGCTTTCTGGTTCCATACGGGTTTATCATTTTCAGGTGGTAAGTGGCTACTGTTGGTATTCAAGAAACCGCTGCTAGTCACCCTATGAAAGCTTTGTGTGAACTACGTTGGTTTGCCGGTCCGCTTGGCTCGACTTTGTAACACCCGCGGTTGCCTATTCACTCCATCCGTCTCTGATATTTTTTGTTCCATTTGTTCTATTCCATAACGCAACACAAATCTACGGAGATATTCATCTCACTGATGACATTACTTACTTTAAGCCATCGCTTCCGTCCTGTTTTGGCAGCCAGCAACTCGTTGCTCACTCAGACAGCCAGAGATGATACAGATTATTTTCCAATCACCGCTCCGAGTCGAATTGCGGACCCTGACGGTGACCCCCCTGAAAATTCTTCATTTTCTCAACCACCAATCATACGTCAACTGCTGATAACTTATCTGCCCAGTCATCTGCTGCGATCGATCTTATTGCATCCCCATCCTATTTTATTCTAGTCGTTTTTTTATTTAGATGGCATGCGATCTTTTTTTACGCATTTGACAAGGGGAATGTTGTATTTCTAAGGCCACTGTTAGTTTTACCGAGAACCTCGATCCTATTGATGAAGTCAGAAACTGGTCAAGATCTCATTCCCAATAAGATTCACTACTGGTTTCTTGTGTTTCTTTAGACGAAAGAACCGACTTTATGGACAACGTGATTGATGGCCCCTCTGACTAGGATTTTGCAAGTGATTTTTGTACGGTATTTACGAAAACTGTGAGCAATATGCTCAGAAAATTCAAAACCGAACAGTTAGCTGAAATACCTTTCAGAACCCCTCCCTTTATGGAATCTTGTAAAAGCAGTTTGCCAAAAAATTCCGTTCTCCCGCCGTCACACTACCATGGAAAACTGAACACTCCCTCAGTTAGGAGACGAAAGCTTTTTTTGTCCTTTTATGAATAACCTGACTTTTACTCTTCCGGTCCGCGGCTAAACTCCAAGATTACGTGGCGCTATTTGCCACTGCCTCCAAGCACCTGTGTATGAATGATGCCCCTACTATTTTGCCTTGAACCCGCGCTCCAGAGCTCGTCCCCATCATGTCTAGTTTGGGAAGTGCCCATAGTGACCGTTTATCCCATCGCAACGAACATCAACCCGTCTCTAAAGCCGTATTTCATCTAAAGTGCTCAAGTTGCCCTTAGCTTATCTGGGGTGCAAACACAACAAACCTGTTACTCAAAACAACATTGAACTTAATGACAAACACTTGATCGATGCACTCCTGTTTAATGAATTGGTGATCATGAGGTAACCAGCTCAGAATGGAAACTGCTACACACTAAACTGATATGTTCACTGTTATTTATGATGGACCAAGGATGGTTGTGACCATGGTTACAACAGTGGAGACCAACAGCCATCGGCACATGTTGTACTCAATAGTAACGTGCGTAAGAATGAATGAAGAATAGACCTGTCAGATTCGATGAAATTGTGTGCAGCCGACGCAGTCTTTTCTCATAGTTTTGTGCGTCTTCGGAGGTCGAGTTCTGAACAATCCTATTATAAATTCATCGACACCAGTACAGTCAAATGGATAACGACTTATATGACTGATACATTTCTTATCATTTCCCCAGATAGTATAGATTCTTGTCAATCAGTCAGTCAACTGTTGGTTTGTTATCAAGCAACGCAACAGCTGCCCTCGTGAATACATCTATTCGTTTGTCGTTGCGTACTGACCGGGAAAAATCGTTTTGGAAAAGCGGTGTAGATGCTCAGTTTACACATAGACATCTATAGCACATACTAAGATGAAACTTATGTAAACATGTTGTGCAAGACGTGTTAGGTGAGTGACTGATGGCGTTCTGATAGCAACTTTGTTCTCGACTCCATCGCAGTGCTCCTCAAGCAAAGCCGTACCCCTAAATGCGTGCGAGAGCATATGCAGTAGAATATGCCAATCATCAAAAATTCACATTGGCCGGTCAACCACTAGTATACACAGGGAACGGTGAGCGTGCTGCTGATGAGTTTAACTAGCTCGACCATTTCACTAAAGACCTACGATGACCTTGCCACACCAGATAATCTGTTTTCACATTACGGTTAATTGGGGCATACCAACACCACCAATCGATCGTTTTAAATTAGGCTGCTGTGCACTTTCTCGTCATGCCATTTAGCGGCGCATTTCTGGTCAAATGGTGGCGCGATGGTGTGATGCCGAAGGCAGCCATATGAATTACTGAAAGTATATCCGCACTGTTCTCATTGGAACAGTCCCCCTCCTCTCCTGGCGTGGTTATTCTGTTTAGTGTGCATTGAAATGGATAAGCCATGGATTTGATATCTGCTCTTATGGAAGTCTATTTCATTATCCGTGTGAGAAACCGAACAACGGATCTCTGGCATGCGAGGCAAGTGGGTGACCACTACTCCATTAACGCACGCTGCATAAGCTGGAATGGTGCAGTTGGTTCGCCCAACACCTCAAATGACGACTCGGTCGATTAATTGACCATTCAGGACGGTCAGCTAACGCTACGAACACCTGATGCGCAGTCCGTATATATGGAGCCAAGTGATACCACCCGTACAACAAAGTTATTTGAAAATTTGTGTCTATTGTCTCAAGTAAATTTCACCCAAGCCATCAACTGTATAAGGGGATGGTCATGCATCCAAAACGGACCATAACTCGCTTCATAAATGATGGGCGAGATAATGATAGACAAGAATAGTCGTGGGAGCCGTCCCCGCTGAGTCTACGCTTTTGGGTTGAATAGCTTAATTTTCTCTGGGTTTAATAAGACCCACAAGAAGGCAAGAAATAGCGTTACCGCCCCCAACGACGGGTGGCTGTACGGTTTTCAGGCGTACAACGTGGATAAAGTACAACGTACCCCAAGAGCTCACCCGAATTTGAATGCATCTGTTTGCTTACTCTTTGTGGCTGTGCTGAATTTGCACACACGTTTATCGGTTTTAAACAGTATCTGCGGGGCTGTTTCGCCGACCGGCGAGCTTTCCTCAAGCACACTGTTTATCATGTTTGTTCGTAGCGCGTGATCCGGACCGTAGTCCGTGTTGCAGTCATACGCTGATCGACATGACCACGCGCCTGCTGCGGCTTCATTCGCCTGCCCCGCCCCCAAATCGCAGTTAGTGCAACCAGGTCTCACGCTCCACCGCCAACCGAACAGATTTCGCAATGCAGTAGGCAGAGTTAAGCCATGTGACTATGACGGGTGGGGTCAGTGATTTGTGAGAGTGGCATATTTGGTCACTGACACGCTGGTGTGCACGCGAAGCACACATACGTGCGGTCATCTAAGGTGCCCATCATACGCTCCGGCGCTCGAGTTTTGCCGAGGCACGCACGCCCCGCGCTGTGGTGACAGATAGTGATTGTCAAAGCAGACAATAGAGAAATTCTCATTGAAAGCACATCCCTCCACTGCACCTTAAAACGCTGTGTTACAAGGCAAAGCTGCGGAGAGATTTGCGCCTGTTTTTTGCTGCTTTATTTGGAAGGTGTTAATGAGATCAGTAAAATTAGCAAAAACTTGTGGTAATATTCCATGTATAAACACAGTTGTAATTTAGTTTTCCGCAGCTAAGGGAGAAACTTTGGGGGGACGGATTACGGGATCCGATAGAAGGATGCACTTAATGTGGCCCTTTGAAACGCATACACTCTTGAAAAGCAGGTACACCGTACCCCTCAAACAAAGACTACTCTTGTGGAGGTCCCACGTGACCTTAACTGTAGGGGAGGTGTACCGAAACTCGTGAAATCGGTCTCCACACGATAACTCACTCCAAACGGACACTAGTTTTAACGACAAAAGTACGTGAACCTAAACAGCAACATTATTGTAAAAAGAAATTCGATCACATATTCTAGTTCGCTGACCACAGTATTGATCGACGAACAAGGGAATCGATCAGACCAGTTGGCGTGAAATTCGGGCCTGACTGCAGGTTATTTGAGTGTAAAATCGACGACGGTCCACGAGGAAGCATGGTGGATAATGCGAAAAAGGAGCGCACCTATCCTTCGAGACGTTTCCAGTGAATATAAAGCTGTTGCGATTAAGGAAGCTGTCCCTCCGCAACTGATTAATGTTTGTTATCTTCAGGTTCATCGAAAAAGGTGGACAAAAACTCAGGATATTTTGGGCATTATTTATTTTTGGAAGTTTGCGGTAATCAGACACAGTCGAAAACGGACAGAAACGAGAGAAATGCTGCAATGCTGGTTGCTCCGTATACATGCAAACAATCAGCTGTGTGTGTTGGACCGGTATCAAGTTTTGCACACAGCAAAGAAGATAGGTATGGCTAACTGAAATGGCGGGGAGTGAGTTTTGTAGTGATTCGGTGGTACTGACTCAAGTGGCGGATATGGTGAGGTTACGTGCTGACTTGCATGGTTCCAGTGGACCTACCTCAATCAGACAAGCCAACGCTCCGAAATTGACTTGCAATAAGCAAGTGTACTGGGAATAGTCCGAGAGCTCAATGAGCTTGGTATCATATCTCACCTGTAGAGAATGCCGTAGTTCTCCTTTCAGATGTGATCGCGTGGCGACTCTGTCCTCCTCTTTAATACCTGAAGGATAAACCACTAAGTCCTTGTTACGTCTTCACTTCCTTTGTCCTCATAGCTGTCGCAGTGAACAATTAAAGTCGCCCACACTTTCCACGTTAGTACCTTGATTTGGGAAACCGCACAATCAGCTGTTCCTAGGATGGAGGTTGCTATGAGGAGGGACTGATAGCCTTACCTCTGGTGCTTCGACCTCTCAGTATTTGTGGGCTTTGCAAATGCTGCCGGTTGCTAGTTTGTAAAACCTCCGATGCCATACTGGTATCTCAAACAGCAACAACTTATGCTGTGAGATTGTTTATATTAGAAAACCTCCGTTCTGTAACGGAGCTGTCCCGATATACGGAAATCTGATGTGTTTATTCTTGAAATGATATCGGCATATTTGTATACCAAGAAAACACAAAAAACTCGACAGTTCCCGGCTACTGAAAACGTGCTGGCTTGATAAACAATTGGTTTGAACTTTAATTCACTCAGAATTGCTAGCCCCCTTTTTCACCGCTATGTGCGAGTGGTGAATGGACGTTGAAACAGGCGACGGTAAAATCTGCCGATTGGCATTTTCACTTTTTTACAACTTTGATTTTTTCCTTCAGTGTTAGATCCGTCGCGCGAGGTTGGTGAAAAACATTTTGAACTTATGATGGATCAACCAAAATCGATTTCTCTATTAGGCGATACATATATTCAACACATCTCCCTAGGTCCCTAGACAAGTCCTAGTGACGGCCAGCTTACAGAGCGTCGTTCACGTCCGTCAACAAATTGAGAAAGGTGAGAGCACAGCAATAACTGAAGGACTGTATACACTCGAGTGAGCCCGAGTGGAAATTGGCATACAGCCCTGAGCCTCCACATATTTTTGGTTTGCACAGCTTTTAAGGCTCCCCACCACTGTCGTAATCGTGAGTGTAATGACACTGAGATGTGGCAAACTGCAGGGGAACTAAACGAGTTGATGCTTGCCGTAGTTGTTACGGAACAGTGATCACTGTAGCGTTTGAACTGGCCCACTACAAAATTTCAAATGAATTTTTAAACTTCCGCGAAACTCGTCATTAGGAGAATGATTGTTGTGAGGCAATTCCACCCACTAGGCACCTCCACTCACACACACTGGCTATTTCACATCGACTGGTGATGGAACGTTTGCATTCGAGCTCAGCGAACAAATCAACGACCAGGAAAATTCGATAAGGGGGAAGAACAACATTTCACATGATTGCCAGTTAGCGAAAAACGATAGTCTATATCTGAGTTTCCGCCGCGACTAAGTTTGCCTAAGCACGACATCAACTGTCATGATGGACTGTCTTCAGCAAAGAAATCAATAAAAAGACCCTATAGTTCTTACAATATATTTAATCTCTGAAAACACCAAGGAAGCCAGATCACCGGAGCTGATGATCACTTGAGGATCAAATACTGCCAAGCAGTGTGAAAAGTGAGAAGGCTTGTACAGAGCAACGCAATACCGAACCCTGGCTGACGCCTTCAAGGACATAGGCGACAGTTTGTGACGGGAACCAGTATGACCACCATTGTCGCAAACAGTAGTTGGACCGTCATTGCTATATAGTTTCTTGATAGGATGATGAGAAGGCAGGATACAAACAACGTCCAAGGCACAAAATGCGAACATTCCAGGGTCCCGATAGATCTGTATGGCGTCAAGGGGGATAAGGAAGCGACTTGGGTAAACCCAAGAATGTACGGCAGTGAAACAACTCATCATCAAAGGAATAGGCTAGCCAAAAATCGAGATCGCATTTTCAATCATGTGTACTGACAAACACGAACTTCCGAGAGAATACCAAAAACATTTGCGCACGACCAGCATCCCACAGACGCTTAAACTTTCAAACTTCACGCAAAAAGCAAGGTGAAGAGTGCGTCAACTGAGGTCAAACAGCACTACCAGCTCCAAGGGAGTGGTATCAGTTTTCTAGAGGAGGTTGTTTGGCTGGTTCATACAGGTGGTGAAAAAAGTGTAAAGGGAAATGTGGACTGAACCCGAGCCGAAAGGTCGAACAATACGGAAAGGTACATTCATAATTGCTCCCCCCCCGCTCGATCTAAGTGGCACCATGCTTCTCATTTGAACTAAAGTTCATCTTGCTAGTAATCAAAACGATGGGACTGAAATTGAATCTCTGCCTGAAGACGTGTCAGCAAATTAACGAGCTCACTTACTTTGAATAGCTGAAAACACGCCTAGTCAAATAACACAGTAGTGTTCCTCCTAAACGTGAACCTGCTAGGGAGAAAAAGGTTACGAATTAGTCCGAATATCTTTCCAGCTAAATCCGATGAGAGAACCGCTACTGTCCGATGTAACCGAATCACTATGGAATCATTCATTCTAGCTGAAAACGCAGAGAAGAAAACCGTATCGACTGAATGTCGGAATGCCTTCGTTGACCAACACGATTAAGTGTGATCGATAAGATATCTGGAAAAGTTGGATACCAGATGTTATGCCACACAAAAGGTGGTCTTCTTTTCGATCATCCCCGGACGTGCTGAACTGGCGCATGACTCGTTAGCACAAGGGTTAGCAAAAATTTTGGGACCGGTATCATCAAACAGGTTAAAAGAGGTGTCTGACTTTGTATGTTCAATCGAAGACGTTGACATTTGTGAAGAGCCCTTGTTAATAAAAAACGAAGCAATCTCACTGATGATGAAGGATAGATACGGGCATCCTAATGTGCACATTTTAACAAGTTGATTGTGGTATGAAGCGCGGGGCGTGACCAGCCGCATAGGACATACAAACACTGATCATCGATCGTCTACGAACTGTACGAACAACCTGATGATTGATCGATCAACCAGCTGTATACACGCTAGGTAGGCTGGTGATCTTGTACGTGCAAGTTGTTAGCCGATGTAGGTGGTGTGCCAAATAGCCTTTGTCAGATGATGAAACACGTGAATCGTACTTTACTCAGCATGCTTTAGCGACAAGAACTTACGCGCATCGATCGACGATGCCAGCGTGGTTAACCTTCATGTATTTGCATTCCGCTCTATCTTCTATAAAATCACGTGATTCATTTGGAAGAGAATCAAACACAGTGGTGTCATGGAAAACTGAAAACAAGCACTCTGACATGAGCCAAAGGGTAAAGCTTACTTAGACGATGGTGGCCTGATTTGATCCATTAACTTGGTCAGACGATAAACGAAATAAGGCGACTCAATAGTGTAAGCAGTTTCACTTAGTCTGCACGCAAATCAATCATCCCCAAATGCAAGAAAGGCATTTCAGATGTGGTCAGCTCTCTAGCTCCACTATAGCCAGCACTTTAGTTCCGGTCAAGAAAGAGTTCTGTTGGGCCATCGCCGCAGAACACCTTTGCGGACGTCACGTGAGTGGCTTACACAGTAAAATAGTAGAATGCGCCAGGTTTTTGGGGAGTTATTTCCGAAAAATTTGAAAAATAGCCCACGCAAAGGTTCTAATTGTCTTCAAACCTTTCGGTCATGTCGAAAATGGACTCAACCTAAATTGGGCACAGCAGTGATCTCGGTGGGCGATTCTTTTGTATGAGTAACACGTCGTCTAGCCTCTGTGTTCATGGAGTTGCACACGTTCCTTAAGTGCTGTGTTAGCTACTTAATCCGTTCTGTAACCACCTCCTGGCACACTTGTTGTTGTCATCTTACACAAGCTGTGGTTCGGAGATAAGAATTGAAAACCCTTCATCTGTTTGACATCATGAAAACCAAGTCCTGTATGAGAACAAAGTGTCCTATTATGACCTGTTTGACGCGATCCTTCCTTCTCAATGACATGCTACTCGGACACCAAAGATGTAGTTTAGATAGAGTACATTCACCCCCCCCCCGGGAGGGGGGAATATCGAGGTGATGAATCGTGTGGATGTATGCAATGATCCCAGTATCTGATGGAGGGCGAGGAGGTAGTGGACGTGATCACTGTTAAATGACTCAAAAGGTTGATAATTTGGTTCGAACGCGAGCCCGATTTATTCATTATTCCCGTCCAGGCGAAGGTGAGCGCACGTGAACCTCTAGAATTGCGTGGAATCTATGGATGGAAAATAAACGGTTTGGTTTCTATCACGCCAGCTACCACCTCTAATGCGCAGCTATCTACCAAACCTCCCTAAATCATCGGTGAACGAAAATGTGGCAGCTTAAACCAGTGTACGCGGTTTTTACAGCTGACGATGATGACAGCAGCCACCCCATGCCCCCGCGGGTGATTCGCGTGCGTTCGTAAGTTGACGCCCAAATGTTCCGCATAACAGGAGTCACTCTGACCCTTTTACCTATTGTAGCAGAGAGCACACGGTGACACCACAATCACCCGATCACCACAGGGGTAATTGGCATTACATGAAGAACAGGCCTCCATGGGAAAGGATCACAGGTTAAGTGTGGATTTCAACGAATGTGAGAACACACACCAATTTTGATCAAACATTATTTAGATAACCAAAACATCCATCAGCCCACAAAAATTGGACATGCAGCAGAC
Source organism: Opisthorchis felineus (assembly GCA_004794785.1). Lineage (NCBI taxonomy): Eukaryota > Metazoa > Platyhelminthes > Trematoda > Opisthorchiida > Opisthorchiidae > Opisthorchis > Opisthorchis felineus. The sequence goes on along the minus strand of SJOL01009489.1, from coordinate 26,109 downwards.
AATGAGAGAAAGAGAGAAAAAATTAATCAACCCGTTCTAGTTGCAAACCAATGATGATGATGACAGATAGATAGTGAGCAGCATCCACAACAGTCCAGCAAAATTACGATGGAAAATCAACAGTGTGATTACATAGGAGAATAGAGAAATAATAACAAAATGTCACACAATTCGAGAGGGTGCTCCCCGTAGTGACTACCCAGTTTAAAGGGACGGATATGCTAAAATAAATTATAGAGCATAACAACAAGAGAAAAATACCCTCGTTTCTTGTTTATCTGAGACACAACTGGAATTCCGAGGCATCCGTCATCTATTGGGCTAGCGAAAGTCGTAGTGAATATGTACGTAGAACACAAGTGGGAAGGTGGAGATGGGGGGGGGGCGAGAGAAGTCACAAAAAGTTGGAGCTGATAATCGTTGGTTGGCACACTGAAAGATGTGAGGACTTGATGGATAAGAAGCGGCGAATAACAGTGCTTTCACTTGTTTCTCAACGATTGGCCAGTCAAAAGGGAAGAACCGATCGACTGTCGTGAAAAGTGTGTATGTGACTTGGAAATAAGCCGGCGCTTACCAACACGAAAGCCATTTAGATATTAGAAAACAGACGAGTCAAACACAGATAGGGTACGGAGATTGGAAAAAGGGAATTGCAATCCATCGACATCGCTACGCCCACGAACCAAACGAATTTTCACCACTGTACATCACGTACAGAAATCCATCGTCATCGCAAAAGTCTGAGTACAACTGACCGATGGACGTGCTGAAAAGATATAAGGATAGGATGGCGATAGTTCAATTGAAGTGCAAAGCACCGCAGACAAGCGTATTGAGAAGCAGAACCTAAGACGTTTGGTTTATCGGAAAAAATCCGGTGCATAATGCCTGCTTCTTGGACAGCACGAGACCGTACGCACAAAACAATCCCACTTGGTCGGAGTCAGTACTGTATCAGCTGTTATTTGTTATCATGCCGGATGATGGCAAGTATGATAGGCATATGACCGGTCACATGGGACGCACGTGGGGTGTAGTAAGCTCAACTGACTACTACGCAGGAGCAGAATTGCCAAAAATTATGGCAAAAACCAGGGTGGTAATGAAACCTATTCCTTCACATCAAAAGAGTGTTGAGCTTCAAAAACGAAGTGTCCACAAACTTGTGATAGCTTAGCGGCAACAGGCCATTATGCGCAACCCTAGGATTACTGCACCGCAGTAACGGCAGAATCCTTCCGTCACTCGTTTCGTTCGGTTTTGTCTGATGCCCAAGACGAATTCCCGATCCTCACCTATCAGCCACTGTAGTCTAACATTTTCGGACAAGTTTTTATAGCCTAATCATAGCAAGATGGTCGCAGCATGTTGATTTCATATCTCACTCCATAAATTTTAATGTGCAAGTTCTCGGTATACTATTTCTCCAGTCCAACACCAAACATAACCTGCCTGCTATTTGCTTCTCCATCGTAGTGTGAATTTATTTTCTGTCTTGTGTCACCACAACCTTGGCGTTTTCCACTTCGGATTAAATGCTATATCCCATGCATCTGGCTCCATGCTACAAGCAATACCTCAAGAAATGACAGGCGATTATCTCCCCTATTTATAATACCCTCATATAAAAACATTTTCGATTTGATTAAACAGCGCCACCGATTATGTGAATGAACCATGTCTGTCAATGTCATTAACCATTGAAGAGTTGAGTCCCGTGGTCTCGATCCAGACTTGCGGCACTATCAAACTCGACTGAGTTTACTTGTTAGTGTTTTCATACTCCATCGCCAGGTCATAGACTGTCCACCTCAGTATTGTTGGTCCGATGTCCTCACCAGACCAGACCAGTGCTTCGGAAATACCGATAGCCAAACACCCAGAGGTTTCGTAGATCCTATACGCGTAGAGGATACGTTTCTGACCCGTAAAGCAGTGTGGATCGCAGTGCCGTAGTTTATGCTCTGCCCTGACAGAGGCAATGGGTGCCGAAGGTTGGCAAAAGCTGCTCTGGCCCTCACGACTCGAGAAGCAACCTCGTCTCCAGCCAGTCCGCCAGAATTTATATGACTGCCCAGGTAAAGAAATGTCTACCACGCGGATTGGCTGGTTTACAAGCATGAAGTTTGACTTCATCCAGCCCTGTAGAAGCACTTGACATCAGAGACAGTGGACGGATTTACCTGTCTGGGTAGGTATATCACATCGGATGGTAGAATTGCTAACAAAGTGAATGCCAGGATCGCCAAGGCCCGTTCTGCTATATTTCAAGTTAGGCATCTCTGGGATCGACGTGACATTAGCCTGTTAGTGAAAGGAAGGGTCTGCACCGCGAAGTGCGTCCACTGTTGCTTTACGGTAGTGAAGCCTATTCATTGTGCGTTGAGGACAAAAGATCCCTCGCATTTGACCATCGATGTCCTGTACAGTGGATTATCAATGAAGAAATGCTACAAATGGGTTCCGGCAACAAATCAGCTGTTTGTTCAGTTGATTTGATCCGACTGCACCAGCTACGTTGGCTTGGACACGTGCTTCGTATGCCAGGTGACCGATTGCCTCACCGTCTCCTGTTTGTTGAAACAGGCTCGACTGCAACATACCGTGGTGGTCCTGGCTGTGCTGGGGCACGTCGTTTGTGTGGGTGAGACTCAGAAGCCTATCACACAATGGCTAAGGATACTCACTGATATGACAAAGTCAGACAATCAGTGGCGATGTTGCATCCATTCTCTTATTCTTAATCATTGACCTGACATTCTTTCGTTTTTATTTGTTTTCTTCAACCACAGTCCGCCTACATCCAACACTATTGGATGCCGTAAACTGCAAACCACCGTAAATGCGTATACTGTTGTCAAGTTAACCGTAGAATAATCAGGGAACCATTGTTGTGTATGATCCTCTGGTGAGGACAACCAAGCAAACACCTTGAGGTTGTTCAGTAAGTGACAAAAGACATCCCGAATCGAAGAAATAAGTTCCACAGTATCTGGACCAAAATCGATGGGGTATTATTGGGAAAATCGGTACCTCACCCTCGCATTATTAAGACTGAAGTACAGTGGAAACTGGCTCCAAAAGCGTACGAATCCCGTCAGACACAGATAACAGCTTTTCTCAGGGCGTATTTCATTAATTACACAAAGCAAGCTGTACGGTCACCTCCGCCGGAAGGAACTTACTCCGCTAGGTACCTACAAACAGCCGCTATAAATAGGACCACCATGCACTTGAAACAACTTTGAACCAATAAAAATAGTTCGTCTTAAAAGCTGTATTATCCCAAAAGAGGTGTCTCACCTAGACTGCGGGATAGTGCTTCCGACGAAAAGAAACAGTGCCTTCTCTTCAGACAGCTGGATACGCTTGCGTATGATCCAGAGGAACTGAGCGACAGAGATGTCATCTGGGACAAGGAATTTGTGTTTGTCAATCTCGGCAATCTGTGAATGCGGGTGACGCTCCACGACAACCTGGGAACAAACATCGTACACGTGGTGTGAGGTGAAACATTAAAATTCCGAGTGGTCTAAGCTACGGAAATGTACGGATAATGACCGAACTCCAAATAACTTCAAATAAAAAAGAACGTAAGCAAGAGTGATCGAGCCCGAAAAATCATCGTTGCTCGGCACGTTAGTCGGTGAGTGGAGCCATGGAAATTGTCGGAGCTTCGTACATCACTGATAAAAGGTAGTGAAGCAAGATTAAACCTACTTAAGCGCAATTTTGGACAAGCTATAATTGTTTTGGACATGTATCTTGTTCTACACCTACTTGACGAGTGTCAAAAAGGGCGACGGACCGCTGGTGCCTAAGTTTTTATAGGTCTGACCGCATCGCTACTATTAAACATATCTGATTGTAAGGTAGGAAACGTGAAAACGGAAGAAGGTGAAGTGATATCTTACAGAAAGCAAAGAATGTCATGGATGCCAGCCTGCAGTCATGTGCTCTAGCAAACCTAACCAGAGTAGAAAGGGCAATTTAACCTCAAACCGATTCACCTCGACCTGACCTCTAGGGTATGAGGATAAAGGTGTGTGCGTTTTACATCTGTTGTGTTAGTCCCAGTGGGTCTTGAAGACTATCTTCGACAAGGTAAACAAGTTCTCGACATTCTCGGTATCAGAAAAGCACTACTCATCTAAGCTCGATTTAAACAATAGAGCAAGACGCTGTCGACGGAACCTCGAAGGCAAGACAGTAAGATAGACAGAGTAGCACAGTCAATTGTCCAACGACTGATCTGTGGAATTCACGTCCCATAGTTGCCATCTGGAAGATAAAACATCCGCTGGAGTTAGCAACCGCTTACTCAGAAGCGAACCCTTCTGACAATGAGAATACTTTGCTACATCTTATGGGCCGAAAAGTTCACCCAATGGTGATATGAAGCTTGTCTGATAACTTTACACAGCTCCAGACCCGTTCCTATACTGCATATGAACTGAAACCAGATTGGTACCAATCATCCGTCTAAGGTGCATGTGAAGGTAATTACTACTTGACGTATTAAGTAGCTATTCAGTGACACCTTAAGATCAGCAGTTATTGAGTTAGACTTCCAAAAATACCTTTTCACTCCAAGAGGCAAACAACGCTGTGACGTACCATCAATACCGGTCGCTCACACGCCCTACGGCGACAGCAGTAAACCATGTGGTCCCATTAAGCCTGCCAGCCATCAATCGTGTACCACAGTACGTTAGGTCAAGTTAATACAGCTTCGTCCAGGGTGATAGGGAAGGGGACTTATTTACCGACTCATTTTCCACATTTCGAAAAGCGTGCCTGAACCGCCATAGCCACTGTGGACGTACAACCGCATGAAGACTGGGTCGGATGTTGCCCAATGGCATACAGTGGATGAAAACTGCACTGAGCATCTTGGGTGGGTGGTCTCCATCCACAGAATGTACAAAACGGCCCTCGTTGGATCACGGACTCCTGATGCAACCACACTGCCTTGTAGATCAGTCCCATAACTTTGCTCTTCGATGTGAGCAATCTTGAAGTAACCAGTCCACCATAAACATGACTTCGCAACAACTCGCGCGCTCACTCTCACGGCAAAGCAGATTATAACCAACGGAATTTACATACCGTTAGAATTCTTGGACACAACTGGGGCAATGTTTTCAACAGCCATATGGCAAATGAATGCGACCTCACTTTGTTCCTGTCGCCCACTCACTTCTCCGTACTTCGACGTCCGGCTGCAAAAACAAACTGTCCCACCTTGGTGGGCTTGGATGGAAGCCAGTCTGTACGGTCCAGGTGAGGTTCTCCTAAAATCTCAGTCACCAGGTTCTAACGTTAAGTACCACCATCACCCCTCAGAGAATGTGGTGATAAGAGCTCTGTTTTTGTTAGTGTCAGAGTTGCACTAGACTGATACATTGAAACCGCGCTGTTTGGATGGAAATCTGCGAACAGCGGATACTGCTCTGAGATAATTGAACTTGTCCGGAAAGAACGGAAACTGTATGTCAGAAACAGGTTTTCCTGTAAGCCCGGTCAAGAAGACCTCTACATCCAGGATCACGCACTTCTCTAGTGGACATCGACTTGGGGGCAGCACTTGTAGCAGAGTTCAGTGTGAACGTTAGTCGCATGAGTTAGTGTAAAATTGATCAAAGTTGCGGTACATCGAGAAGTGGTAATATTGATAGGTCCCTGAACCTGTGCGCGGACCAGCTACTTTAGCCAGTTTGTGTTGCCACTGTCGTCAAGGGCACCTAGAAACCTGACGCTGTTTCCAGAGCCCATGGATGAACTCAGACCGATAACATCGCAATCAGCCATCTTTGGTAAGGTTCCGTAGATCGTCGGAATACCTGGAATACTTGTCCGGATCCGGGCTACCAATCACGAACAGACGTGTCCAAACTAATGCGTCTTTCAGTCAGCGAAACCTTCAAGTGTATCCTTGTCACCAACCTACGATCAACGTCCCTAGGCTGAAGAGAATCGGAGGTAAACGGAGGGGCGAGATGGTTCAGTGGTCAGAGCGCGAATTCACTGACTGGAAGGTCTGTGGTTCAAACCTGACCTCTGCCTCTCGACTTCTCTTGTCTAGGCTTGGGCAACTTGGCAGTATCCCAGCCCCTGTGTTTCCTTCGAGTGGCATGGCAGCCAGGCACCGAAAGGGTGCTACAGCTGAAATATTTTTTTTAAACGAAGGTTGCACCGCTGAAACAACTGTTTTCGGCACAACGGGGAGTGGATGTGGACCATTGATCCCCGCTGGACTCCTCCGAACAAATCCGGTAAGACCATAAATCAGGCAGATCTTTTGAAAAGCATTACGGGTAATGGCAGACTAGGCAGTCAGAGGACGGGACGACGTGTTTAGCCTAGTCAGCTCACCTGAGCTATATGTTCGCATGGTGAGCCGGGTCGATACTAGCCGAGTACAGCACATTCCCAAAATGCCGACTTCAATTATGACAATACTGGCGCCTTCCAGTGGCTGCGGTTATCTACAAAATACTTCACTTCACTGCTTCTCACTAGCCGCAATCCGGCACCAATCCCCTATACTAGGGCTGCCCACGTATGCATCAGTTTTTCATCCAGAGACGCACAGCTGCAGCACACCCATAATCTCGCAAACAGACAAAATCGGCGCATGTTTGGATGCTCTAAGAGTAAACACCAGTGAATAACCGTAGCATGGAACGTGAGCGTACGATACAAAAAGTCAAGTCGCGATTTACAATGTAGGGGCTCCAGTGCCCAGCGCCGTTTCACTGAATACGACGGTCATACTTCAACCACTAGATGGTGACACAATCAATTTCCATAGATTCCGCTCTTTCTCTCAGTTACCTGATTCGGTCTATTTTTGCCAGCCTTCAAAAACGAGGAAACGTCATTCTATCTGACTGCGTAAAACTGCGAGGGACAGTAATGGGTCACTGAATATCATATCCAAATAGTCCTAAACGAGTCATTGATGAGCGTCTGTACTGTCGGCATGTTACGTGTAAGGAGTTCGTTATCGTTGACGTCGTGTTCAGAACAGAGACACGGGTAGAGGAAACTTAGGTCATAAGTAACACGAATGATGGCGAAAACGGTTACAAGCCACCATCCTGTTAGCGAATCCAGTGTGGACGGGTGAAAAAGCATGCAAACTCATGACACGAATTTTCGCACGCTACATTTCTATTCAAGAGTCAATTGCACCTCCGGAATTAAAGAGGAAAAAATGATGCAACACCCCTGCGGTGCCTAGATACCATGCCACCCAAAGGAAGCACGCGGGTTGAGATACATCTAGCCCAAGGCTAGGCAGGAGCAGTCATGATGCCGGGGTTGGATTCGAAGAATGGATCGTCCCACCTTACCAACTGAGCTACCTTGGACTATATTGTGGTCGCGCACCAGGACATAATACACGTAAGTTGGATTTCCTTTCGCCTTACTGCAAAAGTGTCAGATGACCCAGAAGTTTACGCCGTGGTCTCCATGGAGTGGGTCCAATATGAAAGTTAAATATATCCCGCTCAACTGTGTACGGCCAAAATGGCCTTGCCCATCAAAATCCAAAACTAACGATCCGACACACGAAATTTATTTGCTGTCCCTATATATGCCCCAATTAAATGCAACACTGATACCATCAAGGATACCCCCGCAATATCCAGCTAGCAGCCGTTGCGGTTAACCGGAGCTGAGTGCCTTGGTTCAGCAGTCTATGGAGTTCATAAGGTAAGTACAGAGAAGCTTGAGGATGGCATATAAGTATATGTAAAGCACTTCACATGGCCCTTAAAATCACCATATCTTAATTTTTTTCGAGAAAGCCCAAGGAACCCATTCAGTTTCAAATAGCACGTCAGCCACAAAGGTGCAATGAACGTTGACTCTATCGGTAATATGATAACGATCCACATAAAGTCAATGTGTTCCAGAGATCCGAGGGTGTGTAGACTTGCATTCTATCATGGATACACAAGAAAACACGATACTTCTGCTGTGTTGGTTTAATTGGATCTTGTACATATTAGCTCAGGTAAACGCACTACCAACTAGTCGTATGG
>SJOL01009489.1:0-16044 GCA_004794785.1 Opisthorchis felineus | reverse complement strand
GTTCGAGTAGCGGAAGTGAGACGTTTTCAGGCGTTTGACAACCGTTGTCTCAGAACCGTAGCTCGTGTAGGTTGGTGTGGGCGAATCCGTAACGAGGCTATTATGGAGCGAGTGTTCGGTTGTGCAACGGGAAATTCAGTAGAAGAATGTGTACAGCACCGGGAGCTACATTGGTTAGGCTGTGTATTACACATACCGAGTCGTCGTTTTCCGAAGAGAGTGCTATTTGCCGTAACAGATTCACAGTAGCACAAGCAGATAGGTGATCAACCTCTGACCTGGCAGAAGGGTATGAAATAGATTACGAAAAGGCTGGGGGCTGTCGGTGCGACTCACCTTCCAGGATGGTGACCGCGTGGTCCGCACTGCGCCTGGTTGGAGACGCTGCAAGATTTGGCTGCTAATCGATGTCAATGGCGTTCTTGTTGTCACTTTCTATCCAGATTGCCTGGCGTGAGTATCTGGAGGTATGTGCACCTCTGAATGATTGCGGTAAGCTAGCACTAAGTCCATTTCCCGCCACTTTTATTCATAATAAAGCTTTCAAATAAATCAAGGCTATATGGCGGTAAAGCATCGGTGTTGAATATTGATGTTACGCTATCGATGATGATGGAAGTGAGGGTACGTGGAAAGAAGTCGTTCTTGCTCGGTTGATAGGGAAGCAAGTTCTGATAAAAACAAAATGCTCATCTTTTAGGAATACGACATCATGAGATAGTAGGACTGCACTCTATAGTTGAAAACATACCAAATTTGAATAGTGTGATAGGGCATGACAGGACTTCTCAAAAAATATGAGTTTTTCGGTAGTCCTTCGGAAGACTGAGAAGGCATGACATTACCGATGCTGGACTGACTACGATGAGCTCTGTGGCAAAAATATTTTTGGAGTTGAAATTCACCATCTGGAGGGATCGGAAGACAGTTAATCTATGCACACAAACGAATAGTACGTACGCCAACTTCCTTGGGCACTATACAAATAGTACTAAGTGCCAAAAGTTTAGTTGCGTAGTTAATGGCACTGGTGCATTAGTTATCAAATTTCATGTGTGGCTATCCTGGCCCTTATTCCATAAGAAAAGTATCATCGCTCAACCTCAGACTTGAAATATAATATGAATTCCTTTTACTATCACCTCCGGCGATACGGACATTGGACGAGCAAGCGGTCTGGGTGTTTCGAAGTTAAGGACCTCTGTTGGCATTCCAGATGTTCTTCTTGGGGATACCAATATCCCAAAAAACTGTATCTTTATGTGTGCTAACGAACTTCCGGCATTTTTCAAGGTCAAACTAAGGATATGTATATTCAGTTTCACTTTGCTGTAGATCATCTTTTTTTCGGAGCATTAAAGTTGTGTCCAGGGTTTCGTCTTCTTACTATTCCACTGTACTAGGAGTCCGGATCAGGCAACATAGCTGGGAATAGAACATCGTCACAGTCCGCTCCTATTATCGCTTGCTCGCTGCGTTATCGAAACATAACATAATTGGCGACGCAAGATGGAGGCACAACAACTCAAAGCAATGTTTGAGCAACAACTGCAACTCATAAAAGTACTACCGACTATTTACTACATCTTTGGCTTCACCGGCTGCGTCGAGCGTCCCACAGTCGGCTGACGGAATCGCTGGCAGTATCAACGAGTTTTGCTATGGACCCTCGGCTGGTAATACGTTTGATGCTTGGTTTCGTCGCTATGAAGACCTGTTCAGGGTCGACTTCTCAATTCAAGATGATAGTTGAAAGGTTCGCCTCCTGCTCCACAAACTTGGACTCGCAGAGCATGATAAGTACGCTAACTATATTCTTCCAAAGAACCCACGTGACTTCACTTTTGACGAAGCAGTCCACACGCTTTCGCAAATATTCGGCGAGCAAAACGTCAATTCTCAAAACCCGTTATCGATGCCTGAAGCAAGTGAAAAGTGACGCGGACGACTTTTTCACATATTCTGGCATCGTGAACCGGGAATGTGAACGGTTCAAACTCGGATCGTTAACGGAAGATCAGTTCAAGTCGCTGATTTTCATATGCGGTCTACAATCCCCGAAGGATGCAGAAATTCGTACCCGACTCCTCAGCCGCATCGAGCAGGACCCACCAATGACGCTGCAGGCCATTACCCCAGAATGTCAACGATTGCTTAACCTGAAGCATGGCACCGCGATGCTCCAACTTGGGGGTCATGGCGGTTCCGAAGTTCATGCAATCCATCAGGCTACTTAACAGCCGGGCCCTGTTAATTCTGGCCCGACCAAATCGGCCTCGCAGTATTCTGGTCCGAAGCAAAACAAAGGCCCAAAGAAGACACCACCTTCACAATGTTGGCACTGTGGAGCCTGGCACTTCGTCAGGTTCTGTCCCTACAAGCAGCATCGGTGCCGCCAATGTAAGTCCGTGGGACACAAAGATGGGTATTGTCAGTCACGAATGCATACGGCCTCTGGTGTTTCAAAGCCGTCATCACGCGTCCGTCCCAAACCGAAATCGAACCCTGTTGGCTCCTCTCTCAGTTTGCTGGCTACTTTCCAGATCAACACCCCAGGTCACCGAAAGTATCTCACAGTCACCGTCAATGGTCATCCAGTCCGTCTGCAGTTGGACACTGCGTCGGACATTACCATCATTTCGGAGAAGCTTTGGCGCACGCTCGGGCAACCTCCGATCAGACAAGCCGCTCGAACTGCTATCAGTGCCTGCGGTGGAGAGCTAAAACTTTCCGGTGAGCTCCAATGCTGTGTATCTTTTCGTGGAACTACATTCGTGGGGTCGTGTTATGTCATTTGTGTGTCATTTGTAATACAGTTCAGTCTTCTACGACACATCTAGATCATGCATCCGACTCCATCAAGCGATTTCCAGTTGTTTTCCAATCCGGTCTCGGTCAGTGCACTGCGACACAAGCAGTCCTCCACCTCCTGCCAGGTGCTACGCCAGTCTTCCGTCCAAAGAGACCAGTTCCGTACGCTTCCCTCCCACTGGTAGATGCCGAACTTCAACGGCTGGAACAACAAGGCGTTCTGTCCCCTGTATCCTACTCCGCCTGGGCAGCGCCGATCGTCGTGGTGAAGAAACCCAACGGTGATATCCGCATATGTGCCGATTTCTCAACCGGCCTAAATGCAGCTCTCCAGCAGCACCACTATCCACTGCCAGTGCCCGACGATCTATTCACTGTTCTGAACGGTGGGAAGTTCTTCGCGAAAATCGACCTTGCTGAAGCGTATCTTCAAGTTGAAGTCGCACCAGAATCACGCCCACTGTTGACAATCAACACACACCGCGGGCTGTATCAATACAACCGTCTCCCGTTTGGCGTCAAAACCGCCCCAGCAATTTTCCAGCAGTTGATGGATACCATCCTTTCTGGCATTCCAGGTGTGGTCGCATACCTGGACGACGTGCTGATCGTTGCTGTTTCACCCGGAAAGCTTCTTGATCGGATCAATGCCGTATTGCTGCGCATTCAGGACAATGGCCTCCGCCTCCGTCCTGATAAGTGTCACTTCTTCTTGACAACCGTGAAGTATCTTGGTTTCATCTTCGACGCCTCTGGTCGTCATCCTGACCCGGAGAACGTTCGAGCTATACAGCAGATGCCACCTCCTAAGGATGTCCAATCATTACGTTCCTTTTTGGGGTTAATCAGCTATTATTCGGCATTCTTGCCTTCGCTACACGACATTCGACCCCCACTAAATCAATTGCTTGGGAAGGACGTCCCCTGGCGTTGGTCAGAAGAATCCGAGGAAGCATTCTGCAAGCTAAAGGCGATGCTCATTTCCGATCTGCTAGTGACCCACTACGACCCAAAGCTAACGATCGTCGTGGCAGCTGATGCCTCTACTTTTGGAGTCGGTGCCATCATTCTGCACGTCTTCCCAATCCGGATCGGAGAAGGCCATCATGCACGCGTCAATCACTAACGCCAGCAGAACAGCGTTATGGACAGATAGAGAAAGAAGCTTTGGCCTTGGTGTTCGCCGTCCGGCGTTTCCACAAGTTGTGGTACGGTCGCCATTTCACCCTACTTACCGATCATAAACCCTTACTGCATATTTTCGGTACAAAGAAAGGTATTCCTGCACACTCTATCAACCACCTTCAAAGGTGGGCGCTTATTATGTTGGGCTACGACTTTGATATTCAATATCGTCGCACCACCGACTTCGGTCAGGCCGATGCATTATCTCACCTGATCAGCAATCAGCCAACTCACGGAGAAGACACGGTTATTGCGTAGGTTGCTTTCGTGGACGCAGCCGGCCCCCGGTTGGTTCAGTCTGTTCGTGCATTACCCGTGAGAGCGACAGAGGTTCAACAAGCAACCATGGTTGACCTGACACTTCAGAAGGCGACCCAGTTCGTGAACTCTCGATGGCCTCCAAACGTCAAAGATGATTGCTTTCGACAGCTGCTTCATCGCAGAGATGCACTGTCGGTCGTAAACAATTGCTTACTATTTGGAGATCGCGTCGTGATTCCTCAATCCTTAAGCCATCGAGTCCTCCGTCAGTTCCATTCCGGGCATCCAAGAATAAACTGTATGAAGTCAATAGCTCGTAGCTACGCCTACTGGCCGCACATGGACTAGCACATCACTGATTCTGTAAAACGCTGCTCCGGATGCCAACAAGCTGCCAAGAACCCACCACATCAACCATCGGTTCCCTGGCCTCGACCTGAGAAGCCTTGGTCTCGGGTCTACATTGATTACGCAGGACCGATACGTGGCACTTCCTATTTGGTTTTGATTGACGCTTTTTCCAAGTGGCCAGAAATCATTCCGGTGTCCTCTCCAACAACATCTAGTACGCTGCGTGTGTTACCCAACATCTTCAGCCAGCATGGCTTACCGGAGTCCATCGTCTCAGACAATGCTTCGAAAGTTCACCTCCGCTAAGTCCGCGAGTTTTGCACTCGACATGCTGTTACAAACGTTCGTTCACCGCCGTACCACCCACAATCGAATGATCAAGCATAAAAGTTCGTCGACACATCCAAGAGAGCCCTGCTTAAAGCTCGAGGGGAGGAGACATCCGTCGAAGCCCTTCAGAGATTCCTGTTTGTGTATTGAACGACCCCGAATGACGCTTTGGCGAAACACCAGTCACCTGCAGAGGCACTCATGGGCCGTAAGCTGAAAACTGTGCATTCTTCCATGATTCCAACACAGTCTACTGAGTCAAGGTCCATACCGGTGGCAGCTGGAGCTCCATTCAAGGTGGGGACGCGCGTACTTGTCCGTGATTATCGCCCGGGATACGATGCGTGGATTACAGGTAGTGTCCTGCGCAAGTGCGGTAGTGTGATGTACGACGTGTCGGTTGGTCAAGACACCTGGACCAGACATCAAAACCAACTCCGCTTTAACAGCACGCCGGAAACTCCAGTATGTTCGGGTACCGTACCGTTAAACATGTTGCTCGATACTTTTGAGCTGAAAGCTGATACAGTTTCGAAAGAAGAGAGTGACCGGCAGCTCAGTACTTCATCCAGCACTTTTTCCCAGGCAGTGGACAGACCAACGCCGCCGCCAGCCGGAACGTATCCAGGTCGACCCACGTCGAGCCCGTTACTGACTTTTCACAAGGAGAGATGTTGGGGATATCAATATCCCCCAAAACTCAGTATCTTTATGTGTGCTAACGAACTTCCGGCATTTTTTAAGGTCAAGCTAAGGATATGTATATTCAGTGTCACTTTGCTGTAGATCACCTGTTGTTCGGAGCATTAAAGTTGTGCCCAAGGTTTCGTCTTCTTACTATTCCGCTGTACTAGGAGCCGGGATCAGGCAACGTACCTGGGGATAGAATATCGTTACAGTCCACTCAAATTATCGTTTGCTCGTTGCGTTATCGAAAAATAAGAGTTCTATTGGTCAAATCCAGGCTGAAGTGTGTTGTCTTGCGAGGCCAGAAAGTGACAAACTAGATCATCAACTGGGACAGTGTGCACCCTGTGCATCAACATGTGTACGTAGACTAATAAACGTATATATACATCCCTAGGCCTTCACATAAAACGAGTTGGTCTTCGGTACACTCTGGACTGTGTGGTACAACCTACTATTCGGTGAATTTCAGGCATTGCAACGCAGATAAGACTGTTGAACTCAACTGGACTTAATAATCCGAAGGTATATTCATAAGAGGCTCGTGTCCGATTCCTTTGGTTTCCGGTCAATTTCTGTCTTTAATAAAGATGGAGAAGTCACAGTTCCACGTGTAAGTGACCCCGCTCGGAAAATGATCCATGGCCACAGAACAAAAGGACTGTGTTAGTTTTGACCTGCATCTATCGCTGCATCAGGTACACCAGCGGAGTACAGGGTGGAACCTTTATCCTGGCGTCCACTCGCATCTCCAGGTCTGCGAGTTTTGCGACAAATCTTGATCAAGGTCGCTTCGACGGTTCTGTCGACGATGTGATGACACTGCTTACTGGAAGACTGTTCTACAAATCCGCAGATCTGGAAGGTAGGAAAAACACAGTAACAGTTTTCCTAAGTCTTGGATTTTCCAAGAGATGTCTTCCTCAGAATGAACGGTGGCGTGACAACCGGAGGCAAGGGAGAATTCAAGAGTAGATAACACCGGCTAAAGGCGCAATTGTATTCGACTCTGATTCTCCAGATGTAGCATTCAGCTCATCGTCGTTGTTTGACTCTGTCTGTTCATGGAAAGCAGACAAAGACTGTGCAAGTGCGGCAGACAGCTTCGTCCCAGTCTAGTTCAAGCAGAGATGGGACGTCAGAGCGCACGGTGCGCACCATACCTCACTCGAATAATGCATCCAGCGCCGCAAGCTAAGGTGGCCAGGCCATGTGTTACGCACGCCGAGTTGCCATCTGCCGAGACGAGCACTGTTTTCCGTAACTTACCCATATGTCCACCCAGAAGTTGACAATAGTTGACATGGTTGAAGGGATCGAAGGATGTTACGAAACCTTTGGGTGCCGTTGTCACCGTTTGCCTTACAAGACGCGGTACATAAGACTCTTGCTGTGCTTGGCTGGAGACATTGACGGACACGGCGGCTAACCGATGTCAGATTCTATCAAGATTGTCTGACCGAATGCTGGAGATGTAGGCACCTCAGATGTTTTTGTAGGCTAGCCCTACGTCCCCTCCCTACACCAATACTCTCTTCTTTCCATTATAGGGCTTTACTCAAATAAAATGACACGGTTGTACGGCAGTGAAATACCAGTGTTTTCATCTGGTGTTGCTGTCAAAGGTGGTGATGACTTCCGGTCATCCAATTTGGGGATTGGTACAAGCGTGAAAACACTATTTCTAAACCTTGGACTACTTAACAAGTCGTATACCAGCCCCCGCTCCCTTGTAATAAGGTCTTTGAGCCAATTGCTTCGTCTTACGACCCTGATTGTCCCTAACAGTAGCTCAACCCACGTACAACAACAAACTGCACAAACGAATGTATCCTCACGCCACATCGGGCGTCGCGTGGTGGCATCAGCTTGATCACATTATTCGCTGTATACAACAGGGTAGACAGGCTGCTGACGCCTCCAATCTTTCTGTTATTATATCACCTATCCTGCCACACCATTTTATTATAATTCTTCCGTAGAGTCCAGCCGTACGCACATCAGTCACACACTCAAGGGAGTGACAAGTTGCATACTACGGCTCACACCTTCCGCCCCGCTTTCATTGACCGGATGCCGTTCCTTTTTCTTATTTCATTCTTCAATGTTAGAACCTTTAAGAAAGCTGGCCAAAAATCTGCTCTTGCACAAACTCTTAATAATTTAGCAACCAGGGTTTTTGAACTTCTGAAGTCGAAAAAAATGGGCCTACGGCACCTTCGCTGCCTTAGCGCTATCGATCACGAACGCTAGTTGTCACGGCTGTTTGCGCCGGCGTTGGCCTAGTTCTCAGTTCCCAAGCTGATGTTTCATTGCTTGACTGAAAACTTGTAAAGTTATCTCCGTGCCATTCGTTTGTCCACTTCCGCAAGGAGGTGCGCCGGTCAAAATATTAACTTTCTGTTTGGTGTTTCTGATCACACACACCAACCAACTGTAGCTAATTCTGCGAGATACCTTCCATCAAGAAATAACCGCCCTCGTAATCACCATGGGGTTCAGATATAGACCTAATTGCGGGGGGTTTCAATGCGCAATTACTACGTGCTAGTACGCTTAGTTCAGATACAAGATATAGTGGTAATGCTGAACGTTCTTTGTAACCTGGTACTGGCCACCAGTTCTTCCTACGATGTGCTGGGTTTAGATGCAGTGTACGCCGTGCCATCTGGCTTTCTCTCAACACTGAGTGACAATGAACCCAAATCGATCACGCCACAATTGTCTAATGGTGGCGAGGCTAAACACTAGACTGCATTCTGACCATGCTCTTGTTGCATGTAGATTCCCACTACCCCTCTCCACCACGGGTAACCCTAGGGGTAATCGAAAAGTCTTCTCAGTCAGGTGTAATGTAAGTATACTAAACCATACTATGTGATGCTTTGAAAGCGGACATTTCGGAATTAATCGAAAATGGGAAGGAATAAGCGCTATCAGTTGCGCTGGAAATTCGACATGTGGCGTTTCCAAGTGCGCTTACATTGAGCATTGGATCTCAGGACGGTCCATGTCACTCTTTGAAACAAGACGTTAAGTCCCACCGGGATAACAACATAACTCGGTCAGACAGTCGAATTCGGCCAACTCCAAAGAAGTTTGTGCGGACATTCAAGTATAGCAGGACTAGCCAGCTCAAAGAATGGCGGAGGTTAATGCAGCAAGGGACGCACGGAAGCTGTCTCAGCTCAAAATGGGACCCTGGATACAGTCTGCTCGTGAGCCATTCAAAGGTAATATTATAAATGTCATAAAATGAAAACCTGCGTCGAGATCGTTGGAAAGAATATTTTCAAGCAGTTAAATTGGCAGTCGGCTTCTGTACCTGCGTCTTTCATTTGAAGCGCTCAACTGGAGCCGTGGTCTGTGAGTCTTGATCCTCCGTCAGCTGATGAGGTAAGCATATGCCTCTAGGCCTTGAAATGCCGTCGGGTCACTCAGCTGTAGCGCCCTTTCGGTGCCTAACTGTCATGCTACCCGAAGGAAGCACGAGGGCTCGGACAATACCGGGTTGCCCAAGCCTAGACAGGGGAAGTCGAGAGGCAGAGGTCGGGTTTGAACCACGGACCTTCTGGACAGCAAACTCGCGCTCTAACCACTGAGCCATCTCGCCGTCGGGTACGTAAGTGAGTACTTGATGGTGAGTCGGAATCACTGAAACAACAATTAAAAATTATCAGGTGGTTGGAACATGCAATACACACCTACCAAAGAAAACACTGTTTTCAACTCCAAACTGTTGTTTGCGAAAGGCAGGTCGAAACGAAGGCGGCTGTCGCCAAACGGAGTGCTTTGGAATCTTGTTGCCTTTCTGGTTGGGGTCCGCGTCGTTGTTGCACAAGGTCAGAGACACTACAGGACATGGTGCGTAGCCGGTCTCACTTCAGACTTCCCAGTCCCACTGCCTAGCCAAAGTTTTTCTGTGGTTGTATGACGGGTTCATATCGAGGGTGGTTCGCAAAGGCCGTTGGGTCAATCCCAGTGATGGCATCTTACTTCGATAATATACTCGTATGCGCCTACCTAAGGCTGTTTTTAGTAAGCTCCTGTCCTCCCCTTTTCCATTCTTCATTAAGACACTTTACCATTGTTGTAAGGCAGTTAAGCGCCAGTAGTTGCCAATGTTGTTGTCGATGCACCAATCAATCAAGTAATCAGCTATAACCCGTGTGCCATAGGCACAACGGTTCCAACTGCTGCAGTTTCCATCACCGGAAAGTGGGGTGGGGGGTGGGACATACAGCCAAGCATTGGAGGCAATGGCATATTTGGTTAGTTCGGCAACCGGGTAGCCATGCATTGGAGGCAATAGCTTGATGCATGAGCACCACTGACTGCGCCGTTGGGCCAATTCTGCCAGTGTCGTTAACCATTGGTGAGTTGAGTTCCGGGGTCCACATTCAGGGAGGCGGCAGTGGCCGACCCGACTAAGTTTACTGGTTCGTGTTTTCATATTTCGTTGCCAGGTCATGCACTGTCCACCTCTCAATCGCTCCCACTCAACACAGGGCTGGGCGAAGAGCTCCGCGAGGCGGACGGTCTTCTGGCGTGCGGAGTACGTTTCCTAACCAGCGCAGCCTATGAGGCGTGAGTAATTCATCTATCGCGGGAGAGTTCCTTCTTCCTAAGACCATCTGGTGTACCTCAGCAGTAATAATCTGATGTTCCCACCAGACCTGGCCAATGCTTCGGAGACACCGATGGTCAAACACCGACATCTTCCGTATGTCCTCTGCGCGTACGGGCCACGTTTCTGATCCACAAAGCAGTATGGATCGCACTGCTTCAGTGTAAACTCTATCCTTAATAGACAGACTCACGTCACGTCGGCGCCATATGTGTCGGAGGTTGGCAAAAACTGGCCTGGCTTTCCCGATTCGATAAATACTCTCATCTCCAGCCAGTTCACCGGAACTTATACAGCTGCCCAGGTAAACAAATTTATCTACCACGTCGATTGGCTTGTCTGCAAGCATGAGGTTAAGTGTGATCCCACCCAGTCTTGTAGTAGCACCTTGCAGGTGCGAGGCGCATGCCAAACCATACGGCAGAGTTATTTAGGTTATTTAAAATGGTTTGCATTCTTGAACGATCTGAACCAAGGAGAGCAAAGTGTTCCGAATACTCAATGTCCGTGAGGTAACGTCCCGGGCGCATTTCTACTACCGAGATTTCAGAGGCAGGTAGAGAAATTTCAAGCAGCACATCAAGAGGAAAGGTGAGAGAGGACAGCCTCGTCTTCCGTGCACTATTGGACGTGGTGTGACGATGCATTGCGCCCAAAGCCGTGGGAAAAGTTGTGTGGTTCTCAGATAACCAAACCGCCGAGGGCTCAGGTGAACTTCATTCGATGTCCCGAAGTATTTGGTAACGTTCCTCTCTCAGCCACTCTCCAGTTATTCAGGAAATCTGCGGATGACGATTGGTTACCGTTGGACTGGAAGACGGCAGTAGTGAGAACGATGGTTGAAGGGAGCTTGGCAGGATTCAGCGAAGTACGGACCGATGTCTGTAGTCTGCAAACTCATAAAAAGCCTATTAAAGACGAAACTGAGCGCTAAATCGATCGCCTCCGGTTGGCCGAGGAACATGGATTGGAGAGACAGGTTACACGTTTTAGAAATGCTGTTGGCTGGAGAAAGATAAACCAACTATGTTACAGCCGAAAAATAGAATGCCGTATGTGCGGGCTTCAGTACGGTATTCGATCATGTCGACCACTTCGGAAGCACAGAAAAGTATGGGTCAAAGCCTCTAATCGGGCCACAGACAATGACAGACTCTTTGATCCAGCATGCTGCACCAGCGGAGTTCCTCAGACATCGGTACACTGCTCGCTAAAATGAAACTTCCTGGTCTCGATTGCAGACGATTCTGAACTCCGAAAGATGGTCAGCAATAAAGGCGATGTAGTCCTTGAACAATTGGGGTCAACAATGAGACCTCCTGTAATTGTGACAAACGCTAAGGAACGCCAGTTGGACGTCCTCAACGGGTCGGTATATCACACCGGTGGTTATTTGATGAAAGAAACTATATCAGAGGGAGACCTGGGAGCTCTGATAGCACCAGATCACGCATATAGTGGAAGCACCAGGAGGTAGACGACCGCTGGTAAGAGGCTTATGCGGACGAGTTTAAGCTCAGTTGACCAGATGTATTCGGAAGGCTTTGGTGTCAGTGCGCACATCAGACCGCTGCTGGAGTACGGACGATCTGATTCACTCTTACCAATCAATAAAGAGGGCAAGACGTTTAAACAGGTTCAGCGACGAGGATCCGAAGCAGTGGTTAGGCTTGGAAGCATAGAATATTCCAAGGGGTTGAAACGGATGGATATTCCCCCCCCCTGAATACAGCTCTGTATCCTGATGATAGACACTGCACGATAACCCCCGGGAAGAGTTACCAAAGCGCTACTCTCTAGGTGAAGATGTAAACGCCCTCTAGGCATATCTAAACTCCTATACAACCCAAAGGTAAACAACGGGTCGAACAATCTGCCTGAGGATGTAGTAGCTGCGGAGCAAGACAAGATTATAACAAGCTTCACAACTACATGTGAACGGGTGTCACAGAAGCCACCTCCGTAGTACTTCGAATCCCACAGGGAGACGGTGCACGGCTGACGATTTTATTTTGACCAGTCAGGAGTTGACAGAGCCTACAAGAAATATTCTAATGGTCCCTACTACGAATGACGATGCAACGGGAATTACAAACGCAAGCAACCCTGTGGCAGATAATTTCAAATAAAGGAAATGGCTATTGGGGGAATCTGTGAATAACCAGTATCATAAATACATTGACAGCGTGAACTGAAAGAAACTAGAATTATCCTAATGCCTGTAAGTATCCGAGTGTCTATTTTCGCCCATATATGTTGTCCAGTTTCACTCACCGGGATCCTGTTGGGATATTTCTTCTTTATTTTCGTCGAGTCTGCGTGCCGCTGATCTAAATATTAAGCATATTAGACCTCGAATGCACCGTACCAAACGTATTCTGCTCTTTAAAACGCAGAGTCATCACGATAAAAAGGGTAGGTCACAGAATCCGGAGAGCCCGCGAGGAACACGAATCAATCGAAATGCGCGCACCTATTTCAGGTTCCTTGGTACGTGCAAACAATGGGTTCACCAGTCAACAGTTGCAAACTGCTAAGGATGATAAGATTCTATAGAGCGCTCTGTTACGATCGCTGATCGAAGGGACGGATAAAGCGATGTCGGGATGCTTTTTAGGGAGCGGAACCACCACAAAATAACAGAAAATTTCGTGTGACTGGGGCTTCAACGGCTGAAGCAGGAGACCACATGAGTGGCCGAGTGATTTGGAATTCAATGATAGCCAATAAACTGCCTAATTTAGGTTTGGAAAAGGCGGTGTGTGTAGGTGGGATACATTCATGGACAGCGTTACCTAAAAATAACAACCTCTCCGGGTGGGATAAGTCTAGGGTAGAAGACACCCATCTTGTTGCATTTTGGAGTACATTTTCCGGCATAGGTCTATCATGCTTTAGTCAGGGGGGGGCCAGGGAGAGTTTTCATATTTCAGGCGAGATAGTTTAATGATTAATAAGTGGCTATGTAATTCCGTTGAACTATGGACGAGGCCAAACCAGGATGGAAGCTCAGCATCAGGATAATCAATTCCCGGGATTATAATTGCATAATCGAAGATGATTTTGGTTATGATCCCAACTCCTAAACCCTTGTGTTAGTCAACGGTGGGCATGGTTTGGCATCAGGATGAAAACGATAGAATGAAAACAGTTTTCTAGTTTGTTGAGTGAAATCCTCTCGGTGCTGTAATGGTTCAGTGTAGTAAAGCTCATCACGTACCCCTGTTAGTGTAGCGGTTGTCCAGTCTGATTAGTGCACCAGCATCCACTGTCGCCCTCGCGCCTTCTTTTGTTCCACCTCCAACTACGTGAATCACGAGACAACACGTGACTTGTCTGCATCCTTAACTGATGGGAATTCTAGCCCTGTCTAGTACGCGTCAAAAAACACCATGTGATTTCACATTGTGCTTTTTCACGTAGAACATTCACCCCAACGCACACACAGTGAATTTCCAGACATATTAAAACCCCGCACGCACACATCAACAAACGAGTGTGAAACCGCACAGCAGCTTTGGAACACCAAACAGCGAGCAACCAGGAAACGTGTATCAGCAAATCTGCCGAACGAAACACGACTACCTGCGTCCAAACAAACTCGGAGGGACTATAACAACTTACACTCAAAACGAAGAGTCCTCCGTTTGAACCTTTTCATTTTGGTATTGTAGTCATTTTTATTAAGGTGCACCTAGTTGTTGTAACCTCGCGATCTCAAAACACAGGCTTTATTAGTGTGCCTCGCCTTCTTATTAAGTTGTTTTTTTTAACAAAAGAGGACACTAATATCAGCATTTGGCGATCGCTAGTGGGTGGGTCTCTGAACCATCAGGCTGTCAGCGAAGAGCTTATCGTTGGAGATCGTGGGAAGGATAGATGATAGCAGTAAAATTAGACTGACGATTAGCATGGTCCGACGACTGATCCTTGAGAGAATCCACCAATATAATGAAACTGAAAGAACAATGCCTGTAGACTCTCACAGTGGGGAAACAATCACGTATGAATGTAACCAACCAGTGGAATTTTTGGCTGAGAATTTCAAAAATTTTTAGCCATACTCAATCGTCTTTCGGGACCATGTCTAGTGCTTTCCACGGATCAAAAATTCTCACTACCTGTTGTTTGTTTTCAGCGGTGTCAGGCATATATGCACAGTGGGGCTGGAGTCGATGGACAGAAAACACCGTTTTAAATAATTTTGCGGGTCATCCAAGTTGTGAGGGGACTGTGTGGATCGGCTGGCGGTATTCGTCCTGCTGTGAAAATGATACGAGAACGCTGAAGCAAGAAGGATCCGATGACATTTCACTGATATTTTGGCAAGCGGGCAGGAATTTCCATGGAATTCCAATCATAGCTTGTTGGGGTGTCTTATCAAGAGCACATTTTGTGGCAGTCCTCAATAATGAAAATCGAACCCAAAATGACTTTGGATTCCTTGTTGAACTTATGTCTGCACCAACAAATATAAATAATTAATATTCTGCAATAAACCCTAAGCTATGTACATTGGTTTTAAGGATGCACAAAAGGTACGCTTTTCCCGGTATAGTGACTTTCCGAAGTAGCACCGCACTTGCGTATTGACTGCAAGATAAAGCCTATCAACAATGGTTCCTCTCTGGAATGATTCTGAGGTAAAAGAGAAAACGGACACCTCGGGCGCCGCATGCTAGGAGAACTGCCGGGTTAGTATATCTTTTGCTTCATATTCCTCCTCCGTTATTTTGTTTTCGTCTTTGAGGCCCACCAGCCAGTTGGGCATGCAGTCTGGAGGTTTTTCTACAATGTAGCTGCTTAGAAGAGATGTGGAAATGGACAAAATAACAAAGCATTGGAAAGCAGCATCATTTAAGTTTGAGTTTTGGATTAGTTGTTAGGATCAAAGTGCTGCGCAACAAAGAGTACGGTTTTCGCAAAATCTGTGGGCTAGACATCCTTGTTGTAACAAGAGGCGTGCAAATAACTCTGGTGCATTTTTGCGAATCAATACTTGAACGCCAGGCTGGGTTGCCACGAGTTGCGCCTGACGAAATCAAACATGGTGCAGTTGCTAAAAGCTAGTATGAAATAATAAGAGATTTTTGCTGCCGCGTTTTGACGGCCATTTTTGGGAACCCCTGAAAATCCATGACGGCATACTAGTGAAACGCATTCGGGAATGTAAGGGATGGTGCAGATGTTGCCATCTTTAAAGCTGTCTCATTCAGCTGGATATCAAGGTCTGCAAACTTGCATATGACGGGCAATTACCGGCACTAGAGGTGCTAACCGCCGCGCTTTTTGGTCGTGTGCTGTAATAGTTTAAGTTTGCGAAACTTTGGGAAATGTGTTTAGCGCTTCCCATCTACAAGGGGAAAGAAACAGCCAGATGATATGTATAAACCTTATGGAATTGCTTGTAGAGAGATACAGAAAATGATTTAAAGTCAAAACAGTGCCTGTCGCTTTGGATTTCATCATCAATACCAGTAAGACGATCCTGTTTCAGTGTTCATCATACTTTTGAAATGTAAGGTGCCATTTATCACAATAGAATTGCTTCGCCTCATCCTCGCCTTTGTTTTTCGTGATCCTGGCCTCAACTCTACTGTTTGAGAAGACCCATCATCAGCAACGCTTCTTAGATTTAGTCCAGATCAGCCGGCTTTATCACTAAATACTTGGACCAAGTTCATCTTGTTCTAGTTTTTGTTTTTCACATTGTACAGTTACTTGCTATCTGATAAGGGATTCCTCTTGTTTTTTTGCGTCTCCTCCACTGTTTGTGTTGTGTTTCGCTAAGC
>SJOL01009480.1:374392-414947 GCA_004794785.1 Opisthorchis felineus | reverse complement strand
TTAATGTACATCGTTCCGAGCGTCTGGATGGCGTCTTCGTAAGTAGTACATTCACGAACATGTTGATAGACGGACGGAGAAAGAAAGTTTACCAAAAGTTTTCTTTTGTCAGCGTTTGGGAGTTCGATGCATGAGAGAAAATTTGTAAACGTTTCGTGCCAATGGATCCATCGTTCTGAAGCGGAAGAGGATTGTGAATCGGCGTCAAACCGATCTGGGCGAAACAATCGTTCCATTGTATTTCGTTAGAAGATTAAATTGTTGTGCACTCGAATGACTGAGCCAGAAATGGAGAACGAAGATTGCCGAATGATTTGCTTTAATCTTCTAACAATTTCAGTACATCAGCTAAAACATTAGGAAACACAGTTAGTTTAATGAATAGCAAGTAAACAGTTTAACACAACATTATTATATAACAGCTTCTCCCTTTGTTTTCCAGGGCCCCCTAAGGTGCGGGAAAATAGCCTGGCAACTGAGACTGGCGGATACGGATGCTAGACGAATTTGCCAGAATCGTCTTCTAGAGTCTCTTCTAAATGCGATCAGATATGAATTGATACTGGAACGAGATCTCCACCTCTTTGCACACTTCTGGGAGTTTTACCTGTGGCACGGCGCTACCAGGCTCACTCAAGCACTGGATATCAGACCGAACAGTGGCACTGCTTAAACCTCGGAAAAATAGCCAAGCTCGTCCCGAACATAAATTGACGTGACGAATCATCAGGCCTCAGGTGAAGGTTAGCGTGCGAGCCGACCGTGAAGACTGGTGGACACGGAAAGTCAAGGAAATAGAAGGGACCCAGAAAGCCGGTAATTCCCGAAGTTCATTTTAGCTATCCGTGCTACCGGTCCCCGGAAACCACTTGTGAGTGAAACCATCAGGGATCAGAATGGAGTGACTATCTTGAATAAAGAAGAACGCCTCGACCGATGGCCGCATACCTTAAACAACAGCTATTGTGGCCACCAGCTGCCACTTACCTGAAGCCCACAGTTAACGCAGAACCCTGGACCTTGAACGTGGAGCCCCCTATAGCGCCGGAGGTTTATGACTGCATATGTTCGCTCAAGTGCCATCGAGCTTCTGGTCCCGGTGATCTCCTACCCTCATTGTTCAAAGATGGGGATGAAATCGTCAGTCAGCACTTGTCTGATCAGTTTGCGTGCATTTGGGAAAAGGAGACTGTCCCAGACAACTGGAGAAAGTCGGTGATAGCGCCCATTTTCAAAAAACGGGCTCGTAGTGACTGTGGTAATCACAGGGTGATCGGCTTAACCCCGGTCGTAACGAAACTGCTGGCGTCACTTGTGGCTTGAGAAACATCAACTCGAGAGAAGAAGGCAGGGTTCCGGCCTGGTAGGGATTGCGTTGACCAAATCTTCACATTCCGTCAGGTGCTAGAACAGCGCCATACGTACAAACGACCCACACTTTTAGTATTCCTGGATTTCCGAGGTGCATTCGACTCGTTTGGCCGGTCTGTTCTTTTTGACTCGCTCGCCCATCAAGGAATGCCCCGGAAGTTTGTGAACATTATAAGTTCTCTGTATTCTCAGACTTCCGGACGTGTGAAAGTAAATGAAGTGCTCTCCAAAAGCTTCCGTATACAAAGTGGTATTCGTCAGGGGTACCCACTCTCTTCATTCCATTTTAATTTCGTGATCGATTAGATAAAGAGACAAACGCTGGGAGGTCTTCAAAAACCCGGTGTTCAAATGGCCTGTGACAAAAACCTTGTCGATCTGGAATATGAAGACGACATGGTTCTCCTTTTCGAAGAGGACATGCAGTCACNACGTCTCGAATAGCCTCATCCCGATGTTCATCGGCAGAAACCGCACGAAAATTGCAGTCCTTAGCAAGGTAACGTAATTTTTGCAGGAGTGTGTCGACTCATTGACCCGGTTCTTGTTTGGTAGTAGCCAGCACGTGGCGAGCAAACACTTCATTTTTGGGTTTAATGTACATCGTTCCGAGCGTCTGGATGGCGTCTTCGTAAGTAGTACATTCACGAACATGTTGATAGACGGACGGAGAAAGAAAGTTTACCAAAAGTTTTCTTTTGTCAGCGTTTGGGAGTTCGATGCATGAGAGAAAATTTGTAAACGTTTCGTGCCAATGGATCCATCGTTCTGAAGCGGAAGAGGATTGGGAATCGGCGTCAAACCGATCTGGGCGAAACAATCGTTCCATTGTATTTCGTTAGAAGATTAAATTGTTGTGCACTCGAATGACTGAGCCAGAAATGGAGAACGAAGATTGCCGAATGATTAGCTTTAATCTTCTAACAATTTCAGTACATCAGCTAAAACATTAGGAAACACAGTTAGTTTAATGAATAGCAAGTAAACAGTTTAACACAACATTATTATATAACAGCTTCTCCCTTTGTTTTCCAGGGCCCCCTAAGGTGCGGGAAAATAGCCTGGCAACTGAGACTGGCGGATACGGATGCTAGACGAATTTGCCAGAATCGTCTTCTAGAGTCTCTTCTAAATGCGATCAGATATGAATTGATACTGGAACGAGATCTCCACCTCTTTGCACACTTCTGGGAGTTTTACCTGTGGCACGGCGCTACCAGGCTCACTCAAGCACTGGATATCAGACCGAACAGTGGCACTGCTTAAACCTCGGAAAAATAGCCAAGCTCGTCCCGAACATAAATTGACGTGACGAATCATCAGGCCTCAGGTGAAGGTTAGCGTGCGAGCCGACCGTGAAGACTGGTGGACACGGAAAGTCAAGGAAATAGAAGGGACCCAGAAAGCCGGTAATTCCCGAAGTTCATTTTAGCTATCCGTGCTACCGGTCCCCGGAAACCACTTGTGAGTGAAACCATCAGGGATCAGAATGGAGTGACCATCTTGAATAAAGAAGAACGCCTCTACCGATGGCCGCATACCTTAAACAACAGCTATTGTGGCCACCAGCTGCCACTTACCTGAAGCCCACAGTTAACGCAGAACCCTGGACCTTGAACGTGGAGCCCCCTATAGCGCCGGAGGTTTATGACTGCATATGTTCGCTCAAGTGCCATCGAGCTTCTGGTCCCGGTGACCTCCTACCCTCATTGTTCAAAGATGGGGATGAAATCGTCAGTCAGCACTTGTCTGATCAGTTTGCGTGCATTTGGGAAAAGGAGACTGTCCCAGACAACTGGAGAAAGTCGGTGATAGCGCCCATTTTCAAAAAACGGGCTCGTAGTGACTGTGGTAATCACAGGGTGATCGGCTTAACCCCGGTCGTAACGAAACTGCTGGCGTCACTTGTGGCTTGAGAAACATCAACTCGAGAGAAGAAGGCAGGGTTCCGGCCTGGTAGGGATTGCGTTGACCAAATCTTCACATTCCGTCAGGTGCTAGAACAGTGCCATACGTACAAACGACCCACACTTTTAGTATTCCTGGATTTCCGAGGTGCATTCGACTCGTTTGGCCGGTCTGTTCTTTTTGACTCGCTCGTTCATCAAGGAATGCCCCGGAAGTTTGTGAACATTATAAGTTCTCTGTATTCTCAGACTTCCGGACGTGTGAAAGTAAATGAAGTGCTCTCCAAAAGCTTCCGTATACAAAGTGGTATTTGTCATGGGTACCCACTCTCTTCATTCCATTTTAATTTCGTGATCGATTAGATAAAGAGACAAACGCTGGGAGGTCTTCAAAAACCCGGTGTTCAAATGGCCTGTGACAAAAACCTTGTCGATCTGGAATATGAAGACGACATGGTTCTCCTTTTCGAAGAGGACATGCAGTCACTGAACTCGCCACTTACAATCCAGAGAGAGGCAATCGAATTTGTGGAGCGTTTTACGTATCTTGCAAGTTGTATTAGTTCTGATCGTAGTGTGACAGATGAGGTCAATGTATGAGTCTGCAAGGCTCGGGTGGCGTTTTCTAATTTGCGACACCTATGGCGTCAAAGCGGTATATCCCTGGTTCTAAAGGGACGTGTGAATCAGGCTACAGTGCGGGCAGTTTTGGTGTATGGCTGTGAGACTTGGCCTGTTCGAGCAGCGGAACTAAGACTTCTTCAGGTGTTCGACAATCGTTGTCCCAGAACCATAGCTCGTGTGGGTTAGTGCCGAAGACTCCGTAACGACGTAACTAGAAAGCGAGTTCTCGGGACCTCCTATGGAGAATGTGTCCAGCAGCAGAAGCCGCATCACTTTGTTCTCTCCAAAAACTTGCTATTTTCCCTGCAATATGTCAAAGACATCACCACAAAATGTACGGTTTGTGCCGCCATCAAACCGCAATTTTATAAACCGTATACGGGTTTTGAAGCATGCAGAGAACTTTTTCAGTTCCGTCGTATTCCTTTCGGTGTTACCAACGGAGTAGCATGCTTCCAACGTACTATTGGCCGTGCCTCAAAGTATGAACCAGTCGTTGAGGAAGCTGAACCTATATATTACGATCCACATTACGCTTTTGTTCGTTTTCCCGGCGGAAAAGAAGGCACTGTATCCGTCCGCCATCTCGCTCCTTATGGTGATTGCACACATGTCAACGAGTTCACGCGTACCTCATCGATAACGTTGAAGGTAATACCGATCATACTTCAGTCTCACCCCCATGCCCGGGCGATGCACCTGCATCTCCAAATGCATATGACCCTGGCATCTCTGATTTAGCCAGGCTCCAGCAACGTACGCGACCCTTCATTTTAAGAAACCAAGAAGCCTAACCACACTTATCATTACTCCTTAGTAGATTTTTACAATCATTCATTCGGTCCCTGTGTCCGAGTTACCCCTCTCTACACACAATCCAGCGACCCGGGTGAATGTCATGGCTATCTTTCGTGTTCACATTGTCGTTTCGTATTAACCATGCTTTCGCCTTCATTTTCAGTTTGTGTACGTCTATTCTTAGACAAGTAAAGCGCTATTAAGTCTTGTTCTCGCGCTCAATTAGGATCGATACTCCATCCGTAACAGTTAGGTCATGTGTTGCGTATGCCGAACCTTCGTTTATCGAAGAGAATGCTGTTTTCCGTGCCCAATTCTGAGTGGTGAAGGAGAGAGGTTGCCAACCCTTGACCTGGTAGAAAGGTATGGAAGAGATTACGAAACGTTCGGGTACTGTCGGTGCTACTCGCCTCCCTGAACGGGGACCGCGTGATCACCACTGAACCCGATTAGAGACGCTGCAAGATATGGCTGCTAATCGAAGTCAATGGCGCGCGTGTTGTCAGATTGCCTGAATGAATGTCTGGAGGTGTAGGTACCTCGGGATGATTGTAGTAAGCTAGCACTAAGTCCCTTCCCTGTCCGCATTTATTCTTTTCTTCCCAATAGGGGTTCCAAATAAATCGTGGTTGTACGGCAGCGAAGCACCAGTGTTGAACACTGTCGTTGTTGATGATGATGATTGCAAGAACTGGTGGCTGATCGCTGTCAGTGGTGTTCGTTTTGTCAGTTTCTTTCCAGATTTTCTGACTGAGCGCTTGGAGATGTAGGCACCTCGGACCAGCGCGATGTCCCCTCTCTCACCCAATCTTTCCTCTTCTTTTCGTTCTAAGGCTTTAAATGTAGTCAGATAAACTTTGTGGTTGTGCGACAGTGAAGCATCAGTGTCTATACTGATGTTGCCGTCGCTCATGATCAAAATGCGTGTGCTAGAAATCGGAGGATAGTTATTGTATTTAAATAGGGGCACTACATCTTGGAGTAGGTAAGATGTATGAATTTTTCCTGGATGACGAGGAAGCTCTTGAAGAAATCAGGGCAAGGGAAGCCTGATATTCGACGGAAGTTCTGAGTTTTGGAATGAAATTAAGGACGTCGTCAGGGTTAGATGGTTTGGAGCTGTCAATACATGACATAACGGTAGATATTCTTCATGGTGATTGTAGGTGTCAGGATGTGGCCGGTAAATGATGATAAATTAATCTGGAGGTCTGGAAAAAAACTGATCACGAACAGCTGAGTCAAGCTTTCCACAGTTTGATTGGTAAATATTTGGAATTGCTATGGGAATTGAATATAGGGGGAAGGGAGGAACGAAAGCTACGGCTGACTGCTTCAGTTTGGCTTGAGGATAATCGGCTTCCATTCGATGCGTTCTATAATCGGTCTGCGTAACGAGCGTTTACGGTTTGTATGAGTTATGGACAGCGGTGTAATCCGCAGGTGTTGAGGGACATGGATGCACCAACCATCGTTTCTACATGTCTTTCTTAACCGCACAGGGGTGGTATGTCTTCCAAAGTCTAAAATAGTGAGGAATAAATTAAGCCACACTCCTAAAGATCATTGGTGCCTCTGTCCTACAAACAAAATCCCCACGGCTAGGAGCTGAAACCTGACGCACACTCAAGCAGTAAATTGTCGGTAGAATAAATCTAGATTTTGAGCAGCGTCGCCGTCTTGGTGATCGATTTGCTTAAGAAATAAAACAAGTTGGGTGAGGAAATTTTTGACAAAAGCGTTGGGTCTTACAGTCTGCAGGATCTTTCTTGTGAGAGTAGGGTAGATACACCGAATTACGGAGTCCGAAAAAACGAAAGGAGAGGACGCTATTCAGTGACTGATGAACGTCAGACCAGACCGAATTGAGCCAGAGAAGTTGGAAGTCAGATGTCTAGGTATCGGTGATAGAGGTGTGAGATAAATAAGAAGGGAGAAACGCAGACACAAACTCCGCCCTTAGACAACGGCACACTAAATATGCCGGAGCCTGGATCTGGGTGACGTTTCTGTCTCCGCGAAGAGCAACACAGAAGGACTAAAGGAGTGGGAAAATTGGTAAACCCAACAATTCAACGCAGAGTTGTTGCAGTAACAGATTGACGGGTTGTGAACCAGAATGAGCGGAGAATCATTTTAGTTTGTCTTTACATATGTGTTTGATGAGTGAGGGCGGTATTGTAACTCATATTTGACTCCTACCCATAAGTTGGTGCTTCCCCAGGATCTTCCCTATTATGACGGTGTGCCAGCATGTTCAGGATTTGTAAGCCAAATACGTGGACTCAAGTGAGCAATTTGGTAGTCAAAGATCGACTGAATTGTTCAGTCTATTGCACAGTTGAAGATGATAATATCAGTGTCCTGTATCAGGTGGTTCGTTAGGGCAGGTGCTCTAGACTCCACGCCGTACACTCGAAAGCTGGAGTTGAGGGGTAATGCAACAGTGAGTAGTTTATTGGCTACATCGACCCTTGTAGTTTTTCGACCGTTTAACCAATTTTCTTGAAGATTAGTGGTTAAATGAAGATCACAGTCACAGTTGCTTCTTTTCCCCACGGACCACAGAATGAAGGTTACAGTGTAGCGAGTAAATGTGCACCGCACAACTTGAAAAATTCAAGGAGAAAGTCATCCTATCCTGTCTTTTGGTTCTTGATAATCTCGCATGTATCACCTCATGATGATCGCTCACCAGACACGCAGGGAATAGTCAACGATGATACATTAGTGTTTGTATTTTACCATTACATCGTTCTATCCCATTCCCTGTCTATCTGCTGTTAGTATCTGGGCTAGGATGATCTGGAAGAATCCCGGTTGGGTGTCGACCTTATTTTCTCAGCTTTTTCCCAACTCTTTTATGTTTTAATTTCTATCGCGTTTACGTCTGAACAAGGTGTGATTGACCGAGCTCTGGTGCTGCGCGTTGCGGTGTCCGGTTACCTGTTATATCAACCAATCGGTGGTACATTAACCGTTGTTCCTTTCATTTACAGTTTTACCTGGAAACCTGGATCTGTACCTGTGTTCTCTATCTGTGAGATGGATCACGTGAAGAAAAGTTTCATAGGGCTTGTTGCCGGAATTAATGGTTTGTGGTACTGTTGCAACTCACTGAACTCCCCTTTCGTCCTCTAGGTGGCATTGCGACAGTTTACGTTGGTCAGCCCTTGGATACAATTAAGGTGAAAATGCAAGCTTTCCCTGAAGTATATTCTGACGCGTGGAATTGCTTCAAAGTAACACTGAAAAAAGACGGAATTGTTAGAGGCCTTTATGCCGGCACGGTGCCGGCCTTGGTGGCCAATATTGCGGAAAACGCCGTTCTGTTTTGTGCCTTACCTCCCAGTCAGCACCTTGTCGGTGTCCTTTGCGGGAAACAACCTCACGAGCACCTTACAAATTTACAACATGCATTCGCCGGAAGTCTTGCTGCGTTTTGGTCTAGTTTGACCTTATGCCCAACGGAACTAGTCAAATGCAAAGTCCAGTCTATTCGTGAAATGACTGAATTAGGGCAGCTCCAAATCAAGCCTTCTGAAACGTAGGTTTCTTGTGCCGTTTTTTTCAGGGTGCTAAGTTAGCTGAATTCAGTTTCTACGTCCGCTAGACTGGAGTGCGTTTTTATTTGTGCTTGGTGAATCATTCTCTACTTCGATAATCCTCGGGGCGAGATGGCTAAGTGGTTAGAGCGCGAATTTACTGACTGGAAGATCCGTGATTTGAACCCGACCTTTGCCTCTCGACTTCCCATGTCTAGGCTTGGGCAACCTGGCAGTATGCCAGCCCTCGTGCTTCCTTCAGGTGGCATGGCAGCTAGGCACTGAAACGGTGTTGCAGCTGAACAATTTCGATAGTCCTACCGTTGCTGCTGGTTCTGTCTATTACCGGCGTACTAAACGTGAACAACACTCAGTTGGTCAGCGTGGAAAGATACTGGCAACGCGAGCTTCAGCTTGCTGCGATACCTTTCAGTGCCTGTAGACAAGCGTACGGGCATCACATGGACATCTTCCTGGATGTCTGATTATGCTCACAACACGCAAACTTTTTGAGACGTCTCTCAACCCTGTATGCCAAACCGTGCTTTGTTCGCATTTCAGTTTACGAGTGCTATACGACTAGGCACAGTGGAATGGGAGTCAGAGAAATGTAATATCCTCTTCACTGGATCTTGAATCAGGCTGCAAGCGCTGCTCACTAATTTAACTAAAGTATAAAATACGACAAAATTAAGGATTAAAATGCTCCAACTCAGTCTGGCAGAGTTGTAGGATTTTATGCTCATGCATATTCCAGTTCTGTTCACTTATCTATTTCTCATGATTTAGCTTCCCGGGTGCGTGTGTGCACCAAGAGGATTTGTTGGACGCGGTAAGCAGCAAAGTTTGCGCGCAACTAACGGCAAGCACTAAATCGGATTTTACACAGTAGAACAACCCAATGTGGGAAAAACGTATGATTTCCTACATAGGTTGACACGTGGTTTGAGGTCAGGCATGCAGGATGGTCAGTTTAGTCCCCCGGCACTACTTAATCAGTGGCCCCTCAACGAAACCCTAACAGTCCTTACCTCGCTGTTCAGAGGTTAGAGGAAGGGCCAGTGAAGATCCAGGAAATAGAGGAGATATTTGCTGCGGGTAAAAACCGTGGCCTGTTTCAACTGATTCGATCAACTGGCCAAAAGAGGGTATATGTCAGCGAAACAATATGCGGAGAAGGCAGAACGGCAACTCGCTCGCAAGATGGTCGTCTTGAGCTATGATCTGAACACTTTAAGGAGAAATTCAGCTGGCCTCCTTGAACACAACATCTGGAGGCATCTTACGAGCCTGAATGGAACGTGCACGCCATATCGCCGTCAACAACAGAACTCTAGCGGAAAATTTCATTCCTCCAACGCGACAAAGCGCCCGGCCCTTATGGCCTGCACCCCGCACTTTTCAAGGGTGGTGATGCCATAGTGGGCAGTCTGATGACCCTGCTAGGGAAGATTTGGAACGAAAACAGAATATCACTCAAATGAAGCTCCCCGAACATGGCATCCAAGGTGATCGCTGGGGTTATTTTGTGTAGGTTGATCTATTCTCGGGAGAGACAAACTCGTGAGAAGCAAGCTGGGTTTCACTTTGGCCGAGGATGCACCAACTGTATATTTACCTTAAGAGGGATTCTTGAACAGCCTCGCCTTTTCAAACGTCCTACATTGGTCGTTTTTTTTTATCTGAAAGCTATGTTTGACTCCGTTGATCGTCATGAACTTTGGCGGTTTCGGGTGATCAAAGGTGTCCCTTCGAAATGTATATCCTTTATGAAGGCACTGTGTGCAAAATTCCATGGGCGTACGAGTATACGGCATGCTTTTGCCTGAGTTCACCACTTCCAGTGGAGTAAGACAAAGCTGCCTCCTCTCACCACTCCTCTTCAACTTTGTCTTGTGCTGCTTGAAGTTTCTCTGCCTGTTTCTGGAACTGCGGGGATCGAAATAATCCGGGGACGTTCGTTCACAGACACTGAATATGTGGGCGATATTGCTCACCTGGGTTCAGGTTTCAAATAATCTAAATAATTCTGTCATAGTTTGGTATGCGCTTCATGCCTGCAAAGTGTAAATTGCTGCTACAAGATTGAGTGGGACCAAATCCGAACCTCATGGTTGCGAACCAGCTGATCGACGTGCTAGATAAATTGGATTACCTGGGTGGTTGTATAATTTCTGGTGGACTGACCCGAGACGAGATTACTTCTCGATTCGGGAAGGCCAGGGTAGCTTTGTCCAACCTCCGACACCGATGGTGCCGGTGTAACGTCAGTTTGTCAAGGGCAAAATATATACTGTGGCAGAGC
The DNA here is from genome assembly GCA_004794785.1 of Opisthorchis felineus. Lineage (NCBI taxonomy): Eukaryota > Metazoa > Platyhelminthes > Trematoda > Opisthorchiida > Opisthorchiidae > Opisthorchis > Opisthorchis felineus. Next base: position 404,397 of record SJOL01009480.1, on the reverse strand, counting down.
GACCCACATTGCTTTGTGGATCAGAATCTTGGCCTGTACGCGTAGAGAACGTACGAAAGCTGCTAGTGTTTGACCATTGGTGTCTCCTAAATGTCGGTGGTATCTGGTGAGAACATCTGACAAGCAGCGCTGAGTTAAGTCGAATGTTTCAGGTAAAGGAAACTCTCCCGCGATGGACGAGCTACTCACGCTCCATACGTTGCGCTGGTTAGGACATGTACCTCTTACGCCTTGCAGAGGTCTTATTGCCCAGCCCTGTGCTGAGTGGAAATGACCTGGTGGTGGACAATATCTAATACGTTAACCAGTAAACTCAGTCGGGTCGTCAATTGCCGCCTTCCTGGATGGGAACCAATGTTTGATGACGTTGCTCACTCGTGCATCAAAGCTGTCTTACTCAATGCATAGCTGCCCAATTTCCTAAACTAACTGATCATGCCATCGCCTCCAATGCTTGACTATATCTGCCACGCTCTCCCTTTTCCGGTGCCCGAAAGTGTAGTAGCTTAAACCTGTGTACCTTTGGTGCGTGGATTATAGCTGATAAACTAAACTAAACTAAACTAAACTGAACTAGGGGAAGGGTCCGCAAATAAAACCCTGCATCCTTCCACTGCCTCGTACTTCTAGGTGGAGTAGCTCAAACAAACACCCTTTGGCCTGGGCAACCCGGAAGTATCATTCAGCCTTACGGCTCTTCATTCGCTGACCCATTCCACGTCTCTCAACGAAGTCTTTCTGATTCATTTAGTTGTCAGTCACCCGGTCGTTGCTCTGTATGAAAGCCTGTCCCCAGTAAAATAAATCCTTAATAAATTCACGGTGCCATACAATGTTAATGTTCCTTCACTTCAATATTACGTTCGATTCGATTGACTTGTTAGTTCTTTTCTACACGCTTGCGCAACAGGGGGCGCATGAGAGTGTACGCGGAGTTCTCCAAAAGCTTTCCTATAAGCAGTGGTTTACGACAAAGATGTCCTCTCTCTCTCTCTCTGTTTTTGTTTAATTTTATTGTTGAGGAGGTAATGAGGTGAACATTGAAGGGTCTCCAAAAACCGCGGTTTTTGGATCTCCTCAAGTGAGAACCTTAGTGACCTGGAATATGCATGTGATGATATGCTCTCATTTTTTGAAAAAGAGCAGGAAGGGCAAGCATTACTAGAAAACCTGACCAAGCTAATCCAGTCGTTTGACGTGTGCTTCCCGCTAACAAAATGCAAAACCATGCCACTGGACCTACAGGCTTTGAACATGCCTCTAAAAATTAAAGGAGTTGTGAAGCACTACACGTGTCTCGGAAGTTGCATTAGCTCTGACGTTAGTTTGGCAAATAACACACGAATCTCGGAGGCCAGAGTCGCGTTTGTAATTTGCGCCACTTGTGACGTCAGGAAGGAATCTCACTGGGTCTCAGGGAACTAGTTTATCAGACCACAGTACGGGTTGTATTGTTGTACAGCTGCGAGACTTGGCCACTTCGGGCGGAGGAATCAAGACATCTTCAAGCCTTTGACCACCGATGTCTCAGAAGTAAAGCTGGAATCGGCTGGAGCCAGCGAGTTTGCAACGGCATCGGCTCTCCTGTAAAGCAGGCGGTACTTCTTTTAAATAATGCATCCATAATTGCAAGCTGAGGTGGCTGGTTCATGTGTTATGCTTACCGAGTTGCCACCTACCGAAGACAGCTTTATTTTCACTGCCCAATTCGCAGTAGCGGCAACCTAGAGGTGGACAGAATTTGACATGGCAGAAGGGAGTGAAGGATTTCGCAGAAAGTTTGGGCGCTCTTGGTGCTGTTCGCTCTCCAGGATGGGGTCTACTTAACCCCCTCTGTGCTTGACTCGGGACGTTGAACGATATGGCTGCCAACTGATATCACTGGCTTACATGCTATCCATTTCTATCCAGTTGGTTTTACGGAGTGTGGGATATTTGCAGTAGGCTAACTCTAGGTCCCTCTCGCTGCCCAGTTTAGTTATTTCAATTATAAGGCTTTACTCCACTAAATTTACATGGCTGTACGTAGTGAAGCACCAATGTTCTCATCTGGTGTTGATGTCAATGATGGTGATGGTAACCGATTCGGTTTTCACGGGTGACTCACATGAATTTCAGCTGAATTCCTCGTTTGTGGTATTCTTATGAGTATGGGCCTTCGTGGAATTACCTGCATCTCAGTTTAACGTTATTTCATTTTGCATACTGATCTGGTCTCATGTTGACCCTCCGAACTCTTTACAGACAGGGTCGGGGATTTCAGACCTCCACTTTCCATGTTTGCTATTCCAGATTAATGTACCCCCATTTTTCTGTATTCGCATGAGGTCTGTCTTTTGAAAGTCATCACAGTTTTCAGGGTACAGGTGTGATTGAAACCCGGAAGGTTCCCGTGAGTTCTTTCATCCTTATGACAACTCATTAGGCGGACTTAGGGGTATCAGGCGCGTTTTCTCTTGATTAACACTTTCAAGCTGTTGGCCATTGGACGACACGCCCACCTTTTTGAACGGCTGATAAATTAGAAATAGCTGTGCTTCGTTGTGCAACCAGTCGTTGACTCGTCTAGCTAATCTCCTGATTTGTGATTGTTGGTCGCCGCCGTCGTAGCCGCTTCTATGCACCTTAACTCAGGCTAAACTCTCGTTGGGAAGCATAGTTTTCCAAGTGAGTAGTAGTAGCGGTGTACCGCTACGCTCCAATGTGCACTCTAACAACGCCTCGATGTCACCTCTATTAGTGATAAAAAGTTTGCGACCAAACTGCTCGGCTCAACGAAAAACCCAACGGCTTCATAAGTCCAAGAAGTAGATTTCCCGAGTACATGAAAACTGAACTAGCGGAAGTTTCTTGAAAGTCGGAGTTTAAGGAGCATTAATAAGAGACATTTTAACGTACGGCGTAATGTTTGCGGTCTTTGTATACAGCCATGTATTTTTCGTTCCTCAGAGTGAGCTATAGACGACCTATTCCACTCGTAGTTGCACTTGTCGCATTTTATGCCCATCTCATTATATTTTTCAGTGGACCCTGGAGTGTTACGAGGACGATATTCAAAGAAGAAGGTTTAGCCGGTTTCACCCGAGGCCTCAGCGCGACATTTGCTCGTGAAATGCCCGGGTATTTCTTCTTCTTTGGCGGCTACGAAACTTGCCGGTCGCTGTTTGCTAGACATCGCGGTAACAGAGATCATCTCAGTACAGCGGAGGTCGCTGTTTGCGGCGGTGTTGGTGGATGTATGTTATGGACCGCCATATTTCCATTTGACGTGGTCAAGTCTCGCATGCAAATCGGGCACGTTGAGGCTGCTGTCCCTGCCAGTTTAACTCCTGGGTTGTCCGCAAAAAACACGGTTAACGGGAAAACAAACATTTGCGCCAGTTTGCACCAGACGGTACCTGCAGCAAAACCGCCCAGTTTCTTTCACCTGCTCTTTACAATCACTCGGCACGAAGGTAATTTTCACATATATCGTGCTGCATCTAACTGGTTGATGAATTATCGTACCCTTTCCATGGTTAGATATCCCGATTAGAATTACCTGGTCGGAATCTTGAGCTCTTCCATTGCGAAGTCACGATGTCGCAAGGTCTGCACTTCTCGAACTTGCATGCAAAGTTAGGATGGGATGGGAATCCCAGGAAAGGTATAAGCATTGACAGGGTTGACGTGGTTTACCTGTGTTCGGATGATCACCCTCGCTATATTGCCACCTAGTGCGTTCACTCAAGCAGGAGTGTTTTAATGTTTACGTGTACTGGTGTACGGGATCTCAAACGTGTCACCGACCCCCTCCATATACACCTTGTCCTCATCGAGTGGGCAGGTTGAATTCCACGGTACACTATGCTTGTATTTGTACGCCGAGGGTTATATTAAAGAACACCAGTTTGGTTGTTACGTTGTTGGAGCTGAAAATATCGACGGATATTTTAGCCTAACTGAGTTTATGTGGGCGGTTAGCTTATGATATGATGGTACAGGTAGTTAGGAGAATACGGTATTCAATTTAGGAATAGAAGGCCTAGAAAAGGAGAAGCATTGGGTGATAGCTGCTTGTTTGGTATGCTCAATTAATGCCAGGCTGATACCCCCGCTTCACATCCAGATAGCTCGTCAACTTAAGCTTTCCTGTGTGTCCATGGTGCCGGTTACTAAACTGTTTGATCGAGGTCATAATTCAGACATCCATTCTGCGTAATAATAATCACCCGGATGGCTCCAATGACTCCTGCGCTTGTGCAGCGGAAATTCATTACCATGCGAGCAGCGCGAAAGCAAGTTATTGCCATAAAATCTTCTCGAGAGAGAGAAGCGCAATGTTGCAATATGGCAAGCTTATTCGAGCACGCGCTTACTACGGTTGCGAGGGTGGTGGTGTTAGGAGATTAATTGGTCTGATCAGCTTAACAGCGGGCGAATCAGCCACTTGCTCGATCCGATGCACATTGTCACAGGGTTTCTTTTGTTCCTGAGAGGCAGCGAATCAACTTCATTCAAAGTCAACATTTGATTCAGGCACACTTTGCCTAGCTTGGGTGATTTCTTCGCCTTATTCACCCATTTTTAGTACTACCACAAAAAAGCAATTTCCAGTGAAGACTTGGGCTTGCCCTTGTCATCTGATAGGCGACTCACACCACTGTGACGCGAAAGTTACAAGGGTTAATCTCGGAAAGCAGATGAAGTCGGGGCATGCGCTTGGGCCGAGCATTGCTGTCTGTAGGTTCGCTGTCGGATCCAGCGGATCTTCAATGGAAGAGTGCGAAACCAGTCACTTAGTCAAGAAAGTCCAAGCTTATTATCGGTCAATCTTATGGACTTTTTTCTTCGCGAAACGAAACTTCGCAAAGAACAAGCGGGCTTCCGCAGTTGACTTGGTTATATGGACCAAATCTCCACGGTTCGACAAACCTTCGACCACCTTCACACGTACAGACCACATCCGTTGATATACATTCTGCTTTCATTGAGATGGATCCTGTGATGCTTTGGGGTTGCTTGTAGAATTTCGTGAAAATCTTCAGGACATTGTATAACGAAATCTTCGGCTGCGCAATGGTCTATGGATAATCCACTTCATATGTACTTGTGTCTGGCGTAGTGCGCCGAGAATGCTCTTCCTCTCCGTTTCTGTTCATTTTTATCAAACGAAATGAGAATACTCATTGATAGCGCTGGAAAAACTTCCTTCACAGCCTGATGGCTCCTTGTGGCTTTAGGAGATTAACCTTCAAACCAACATTCTGGTCTGTCAATTCTCTTTTCGCCTTTTGCTTCATGGATGCGAAGCCTGATCATTATGGTGCTTGGCTATGCGAAAACTACAGGTAATCGGACGATGGTTCCTATGGTCACATCTGAAATAAGATGGATCGATCGGATCTGCAGTAAAACAGCCCGATAGCATTGTCCCGGTATACCAGAACAGGCCATCCATATCCAGTAATGCTGACTGCAGTGGTTTGGACACGTATTCCACAAAACTCATGTGAGGGAGGTTCGTTTCGGCATTTGCGTTGTTGTGGAGACGAGCAGCCGAAGGCCTTGTTGTTCCCCGTCAAATCAGATGTTGATCCGCTTGGTCTTCAGTTTATCTACAGTGTCGGACTCTAAAGACCCCCATCTGTACAGATTTTGTCGAGGATCAGCGGTCGTGGGCTGCGTATTACGCGGTATTCACGAAGTCGCATCCATAAGGAAGCAAAAAAAACAACAAATATCTCACTTCCCTGTCAAAGACAAATGGAACTGTTAAACCTCTGCTGAGAAATAAAAAACGACTCACCAGTCGTTCCAGAAGCGTATCATTCATAACAGTTACCCGCTTGAACTGTCGTGTTAGGTTTTGATGGAATGTTTCATCCCTATGGTGTTTAAGATTCATACTATTGACAGCCAAGTCCAGATAGCCCCGACTCATTTGGCTTTGTCGCCACCTCAGTTTGCTTCATGTTGCTTTCCAGTGAAATAGAAACTCGGTTTTCTGCAGGTTATCAGAACACTGGAATCCTCGTTTGTTGATTGTTTGCCTCGTTCATCCAGCTTGCCGATTGGACTGGGACAAACTAACAGCTAAGCAGCGCATCCAAATTATCCCTATTCCTCAACATTACCATCCCCTTTTCTAAGTGTCGTACGTACCGCACCGATAACCAAGTACATACTTAAACTTGGATGGATAAGCAGTACACCAGCAGCGTGGCAGAATGTGCGGGCTCTTATTTGTCACGCAAGTCATACTTCCTTCATAAATACCTTTATTTCAGAACCCCTCAATGGGACACAACCTTCTCTGGTGCACATAAGGCAGCAGATTTCTCATGGGTTACTTGGGAACTTCGATGAACAGTTCAAGTAACACTCCCCTCTTTTTTTCCTGTGTATTTGCGTTTTTACTGTACGATTAGTTACTTCTACGAATGTTGCGCCCCAAGAACTTATTTCATTAGAGGTGGGTGTTGAGGCGCACACAAAGCACAGGTAGTCCACAGACAGTCTTTGTTAACATCCTTATATATGAGTTGTTGATCATTCACAAAAAATCTATGGTTTAATCTGCGTTCTATCCTCTCGATCGTTTTAACCTAGGTATGGGTAATCTGGTTGTATATCAGCCTTCGCATTTTCTGAGTTAAGTGAAAGCAGTACGGATATCAGAGCTAAATGAATTGATTTGGGAAAGATAGTCTGTGGGGCCCCAACATTCGAATGCCTTTGGTGATTAGCTTATATTCTGCGTTGGGATGCAGTGGCCAGTAAATAGGGGACATCTTGTCCTTCTCTGTAAGTGCCCTGATTTTCGAGGGAGGTTTTTGGGATGGTTACTTCATCTTTCGTTCTTTCGACCAAGTAGATGCACTGTGTTAGATACAGTCCTTCAGGCTGTTACGTACCGACATTCACTTAAATCAACCGCTAAGGGGGGCAGCCGTGAGCAGACAGCACAGTATTCTTACGACGCCCTCACCCGCCAACCCTAGCGAGATATTTTGTTTAATGCCTGAATTAATGAAAGACTAGAGCGTGCCCCAGTGTCAAGATGCCCCTGTGAAATGTTCAGAGAAAGTCGAGATGTTTTATTCGTAAAGTGTTTCTAGTATGTATTTATTACCTTGTTAGTCTGACAGGCTGAATTCTGGCGTAACGGATAGGCGTTCTCACGTTACAACATACCATCCTGCGGGAAGTATCTCTTATTAATCATATGCCATTTATGGTCATGACTCCTGATCAAGTATAGACGATGAGTGAGTGTGATTTGAGGGTTTGGTCCTAAACTTCCAATATGTTTTACATCCTAGGCATTAGTGCCCTCTATCGTGGACTCGGACCTACCCTTCTGCGGACGTTCCCGGCCAGTGGAGCCCTGTTTGTAGCAGTTGAGTGGACCAGGAAATTCGGTCACTGGGTTTTGGATTAGTTCACTCTATGTTCTGGCTGTGCTGTTTTTCGATCTGTTTCGGCTAGGACTATTTTTTGTTGCTTGACCATTTTGTTTTTCCCTTGAGATGTTATTCTTCGGAGCATTTTATTGGAACTCTTTGCATTACCATGTGCTTTGCAGTAAATCGTCTAGAGGTTTTCTGTAGAGTCCATCAACTTTTTCTCGACAGTGAGTCCCGCACGCCTTACTTTTGTAATATTGAGATCGTGACGATACTTCGTTTTATTTCGTTTATCCACACTTCACTGATTTCGGTAATAGTAGGTTGTTTCTTGATTTCAACGTCTTTGAATTTCATAACACATATTGGTCGCCCCAGGGCAGCTGGTAGCTGTTCCTGGAAAATTGGAGTAGATTGCATTGGAGGCTGAAATTTGTTGTGGTTCAACGCACTATGCTCCTAATTTTGAGCAAAACTTATGTAAATTGCTCAAAGTATTGACTGTAAGGCAATCACAATGTACTTTCAAGGATAGAACCTCCACATTCGAACCAGAGATCAACTGTGTCCAGGTTATCACTTTATGTAAAACATCATTTTGCTGCGTTCCGATGGTTTTCTACGAATTATATACAACCAAAACAAAGCAAGCACTGTCCCTTTCGTTCACATGGTCAACGCTGGATAATTCCGTTCAGAATGCACCGAACTGAGCAGGACCCGGGGTTTCTCGAACACCATCGGCAAGCCTATCCTCCCTTATAACCCATATCTGACTTGGGACTTATTTCCATTTATGAATTTGAATGACGCTCACACATACAGGATACGGAATATCGCCCTGGACAACACGTTGAACAATATTTTTCGGTTTTCTGATCGGCTTTGACGCAGTCCGAGGGAGCCGTGATTAGAACACGGAACTCCTGTTCTCTTGCGTCGAGCGAGCGCATTTTGACCCTCACTGAATTCTTGTTTGGAAACCCTCGTGGTCCCTCTGCGAAGAGAGCACTCCTGGAGTCCACTGGTTAAAGTGGCCCTTTTTGGGAGGAGGTCGATAATCGAGTTGATTGATCAAAGCTTTGGTTGTGTGACAACCGACTGAACCTTATGTCAAATATTTATCGGGTTTTAAGAAATCTGTTATGCCTGTTTATGTAGAATTCTGTTTGATGCAGTTTGAAATATAATCCTTGCACAGTGGACGTAGTGGTGGAGCTTTACTTCGCCAAATACACTTGGCGAATGAATGTGTGGCAGCTATAACCATGTAGCAACATGTACACAGTTTACAGTTGTTGATGACGACTAGCATCTCCCTCAAAGACAGAGTCTACCTAATGTCCTATGTAAAAGCCTAGCTTTTAGTTTATGCCAACACATTATTAGGCGGGATCTACGTACAATAAAGTTTTATAGATGGATTAAGCTTGCACGGTGTCATAGGGCCTGCAAAGATACTCGGAGACAGCATATTACACCCTACTTCCACCAGTACGATTCAAAGGTGCGTGGCACTGACCACATTACGTATGAAGATACCTTTAAGAGACAATTAGTGAAAAAAAAGTGCAGCTTCAGTTTGTGACGATACTAAACTATCGGGTTCATATATGCTAACAGCTTTACGTTTACGCCTGTTCGACTAAACCAAATAATTTCCACTTCACTTTTAAGCGACAGGGGCATCTCTTTTAAGAGTTGATTGTCTAAGGGTCTGAGCTATCCGACTGGATTGCCAACCGTCCAAATGAGCTTTCATCGAGAGATCGAAGTAACAATACTTGTATCTCTTCTTAGCGTTGAGCTCAAGCCGTGAGTTCACCTTTTTCTACAGAAACCTTAGTTTGCAAGCTTATTGGGCAGTGTCAGTAATGCACGTTGGATGTAACCACCAGAGCTAAGCCCGGTTTTTGAAAGTCTTGGCTCTTTATATCTAGCTGGAAGTCAGTGGCCAGGCCAAGTGACTTCCGCTATCCCTCAAAGAAAATGTTGTTTCCGGCTGAGGAGTTGTATGTTCAAGATTGTCTAGACTTTTCGTTTTTCTTGGGACGGGTTTTAGTGCTTTCACTCAATCCACTGGTAACCGTCGCGCGACGAAGCAAAGTAGCTCCTACAAGGGGGAGGTTCGTAGCTTGGGAGGAAATTTGGGTAGGAAGAAGGGTTACTCTGGCCTGACAGTATCTGTCGATATGTCCGCTTCCATGGGTAACTATTAGGCAATCGGTGTGCGATTATCAGGGCTTTTCGAGCACCATTGGCCTTCCTGACTAATTTCCAACTAGGACGACATGGATTGCAGCCAGTTTAGCTGCCAACTTCGTCGCAATCTACGAACGTGACGAGGTATCAGGTCACGTGTAACTAAAACCGAAACGAGAGATCCGTTTTCATAACAGCGGTAGCAGAAAGGACGAATACGTTACCGTGTCACTTTCAGTCCACCGGAGTTGCGCTGAAACCTGTCAAATTGCTCCTCTCCGAGTTCGTTAGTTTGTCCGGATCCGGTCAGATAGTTTCTTCTGGAAAAAACCAGGTCTTCTTATGTACTAATATTGCGCTGAGTCGTGCTGTAAGGTTATTGAAGTTGGGCCTCCAAAAGTACTGCTCAGATTTTGGTGATCTGTACAAGCTGCGGAGATTTGTCGTGTTATCATTTCACCGTTATTGTTCTAGGTGATTTGTGTGCATTTTGAAGCCGTTCAGTACTGGGTGTATTAGGTGTTGTGTTAAATTTAATAAGGCGCCCGTTGTTACTTAGGTCTCCCTCAACAGAGCAAACACTCCCGGCTGTTGTAGGTTGGGATTTCGAAACTTTTTTCACCGCAGTTGTGATTGCACCTATTTACTTCTGGTGTTCACTTCTTTCCGCTTGTCTCATTCACATTTGTGACGCTAGACGACAAATTTTCCAAGAAAATATTCAAATCAAGTTTGGTGGTGTGGTGTTAATTTGAGCGTTCACATTTCCGAACAATTCTTTCCATGATAGATTGTTTTCACATTCACTGATCAATGGCTGAATCTCTTGAAGTAAAACCGGCAAAACGCGAAGTTTACGATAGGATTTAGTCGGTACACCGCTACCATTGGAAGTCTTATTTGTATCTCGACTTCTCACAGCGCTAAGCCAGAGGAAAATCAAGTTTCAGACGACGCCAAGTGCAGAATAAACCCTAGAGCAGATATAGTTAATTACGCATCAGTCGTTTAATTGGAATGCTGTACAAACGTCTTTTATGTTGCATGTGGATAAAAAAACTTCATAAAAGATTTAACTAATGGATATAAAAAAGGGTGAGAGATCAAATAAGCCTATTCGCATGGTTAAGCTTTCCCGTCAAGTACTGGTTATGTATAAGCAGTTGTCAGTGTTTCTGATGTCAGGTGTACAGGTGACTTATCCCGTAATCACACTCGAGCTTCGGGTTGAGCGGCATTTTAATTCAATAAATCTCCTCTAGCATGAAGTAGTCAAGAAAGCCAAATATGAATACATTATCGGAGTATAATGTGAAAAAGTCACGCAGCATTCAGCAAGCTCCCTCCGCCCCTATATAGGGGTATTCTTTGTGGCAAAAGGCGCTCTGGTAGACAATTACTAGTGCGGGTCGGTTCTGTCATGCTTACTATGGCTGCCTTGCTTGTTTTTGAACGCTGTAAGAAGGATAATCTCTTGTTTAGTGGGGGCGGTCATTTTCGCGTAAAACTGAACAAATGGAAGATACCGTTTAACCTTAGTTGGCTTGTAATTAGAGAGTTGCTAGATGCCGGATAAAAACAGTTTAGTCAAGGTGATCCTTCAATCCAGATGGCTCGACAGTATTGAGTTCAACTTGGCATCATGATAATTCCCCCCATACATTTGCTTACCTCGTACGTGCACTTTTGGTCCCCACCTGTTTTGCTCCTCCTTACCCGCCATTCACCTTACTGCAAACGCCGACTCGTCCGACACTGGTCTGCTAGCATGCATGTATCTGTGCCATTGGCCTAATTTCCCCATGCATGTTCGTGTCCCGTCTGCTGGCCCTGCTCTTACTTGTTCTGTCGTGATTTCCATGTGATCTCACCGCCAATCAAGTCACGAGACTGGCCTCGGAAGGGACGACGGCAACCCACACAACCGAGCCAACATTCCTCTCGGCATTGTTTGGTGTGTGGACCTTAACACTGCGTTGTGCCGATCGGTGACAAGCACGGTATGTCAGATCCTTCAATGTCGAATTTGACCGCTTATTCATGTGGGATTCCTAGCAGTTTGGCATATATGAAGCTTGCAGCAGCTCCCAGTGAAAGATATGCTGGTTATACTGTATTCAGACGAATGATTTGGAACTTTTGTGTTCCTCAGAAAGCAGTGTCTGCCAAAAGTGAAAACAACTATTGGTGCTAGGATAAATGTTCCTCTGGAACACCCGAGGAGAGACAATATCACCAGGGTTGCGTTGGAAGCCATAACATCGTTGATGAGTTTATCCCGAAGCCACTAGAAACTCATTGTACACGACCGCCATACCTGTCCAAACGGAACCAACCAGGCATTAAACTGTGGTTCATAATTTCAGTGGCAGAAGCACCCAGACAAAATGTGACTAATCGGCTTGTGAAGCCCACTAACCCATCAGATAGCACAACAGCCCGGGAGGTCGTCTTGAACTCGCTGAACAGGTGAAGGAGAGAAATTCCTTAAGTATTCCTGTTATCTCTGACGTGAAATCTGTTTTTACGTCTGTATTCCTGAACCAAATTACTAGCCATTCATTTCTCACTGCCGTTTTTAAGAGTGAATGAGGACTTTTTTATTCACGTACTGATAATTTACGCTTCACATTTGATTTAGGTGCAGTGAGCAGCCCTTCTTGGCTCGACATTTTCTCCTGGAAAACAGGTTAAGCCAGAAAACCATTCGGCGTGTAGGCTGTACCTGTCATGTATGAAGCGGTGCTCAACCAAACCAATTATTAAGCACTAAAAATCGTCACACGTTAACATCCTATTCACCAACAAAGAAACAACCTTACATAATTGACGTGAGGATTTCAGGAGAAGTAGTTCGTTCCACCATAGAACCAACAATCACCACTGGTTCCCATTTTAGAACTTCTGCTCCTATAAGCTATATCAGAACTCTTATGCCACCTTTCACCATCGGAACAAATCGGATCTGCTTTGCGAACCCTTTCGGATTTGGGGTAGTCAGGCCTATCTCAAGCCGAGAAATATCCGGATGTGTTTATAAAGAGATATTTTATCCCTGTCCTACCTACTGTACCAAGAAAGCATATTTTTGATTGGGGTGCAAGAAAAGTAATATATAAAATCTAAGGAGTTACCACCTTCGACAAGCAGTGAAAGGCATTTCCAGCTACTGACCTTGTGCATCTGCCTAAACTGAAGCGAATGCCATTGTCATGTAAGAGGTGGCTAGTCCACTCTGTCGATCTTAAACGTTCGTGTGGAAGTAAGTATGTGAGTAGAACAGAAGGGCTTCTGTTTGTTCCTATGTCTGAGCGCCTGTCCAAATAACTACTCCGATGAACCAATAAACGACGGGGTCCACGGCTGATAAGCACATTATGAACCAAGCATGCCAGAAAAATTCTATAATTTGTGGTCAACAAAAGAACTTGTCTCTGTAGTGACTGTTCCCATCAGATTCACCCAACTCACTTTGTTTGTTGACAATGATGTGACTTTAACTGGTTAAAGACAGACTTATGGAGATCCAAACCAAGTCTGTCCCGTTCCCCGAAACTTTTTCCATCCTAATTCCTGCTGATGTAATAACTCCGGTATTTTACATCTCCCGCATTTCTCACTTCATAACCTGATCTGCTATCCCAAGACTTCTCACCTTATATTACTGTGTTGTTTTTTTTCGAATCTGTCCAATCCAGTTCAGCGTCACTAGGTTTATATTCTTTGGGTTATTTCTTCGCCTGTTTTGCATTCATCAAGCCGACAGTCAATCGCAGTGTCACTAAATTTGATGAATTTTAGTGATCCTATCAAACCGGTTCGGTTACCGTTCCAATTTAATAAATGTGGGAAGCCTCTTTACTTTACTTCGTGGTGTGCCAGGTAAGAATTACACAGCAAACACACTAGGTGAGACAGCTGGACGTTTGCTCTATTCAAAGAACAGTCGTGATGTAGCATGATATCACGTGGGTGTGAATGTGGATAAGTCATGTGGAATGTGTGCGCGTGGTAAGCAGTTGACATTTGACATCACTCGGACTTCAGGTTGGATCATCCGGTCACGAGTTCCGTCAACTTTCGTGTGATGAAGCCAGTAGTATTAGGTTTTTCATTACCCGACTTTGTCGAACCTGTAAGGCTGAGTAAAACGAAAATGAATACAGATCTAGTTGCGCTGTTTAAATCTGTCAACCACCGTCGTATCAGTGTTAATCGCACACAATCTGGATAGTATGAGAAAATCCTGAAATCACAGGGGGGTAATGATTTGGTTAGCGATTTTTCCGGCCGATGTGGGAAAACATGAGACTGATTATCCTAACCCTGTCCTAAATCAGCTACAGATTGAGACACTACCATTTGGGCTAAACTGTATAATTCAGTCCAGGAAAATTGACCATAGTGGCGTCATAAGAGAGGTCGAAGAGGATTTGGAAAAACTGCCTGCAGTGGAACTTAAATATCCTGAGAATGAGAACTGGTTTGAGGCCAAACCAAATGATTCCAGTAACTGCCTGTGCTTATCACCGATATACCGAAAATGTGTCTCATCCAAAGAATACACAAAAGCACTACTTCAACTGAGGAAGAATGAGGATATCGTTATAGACAAACCTGACATGGAATCTGGTGCTGTCGCGTAAAACAAAGTGGGTCATTTATTCACGTGTAACCCAATTTATCGGATATTTCCAAATCTTCACCTGAAAGTAGCGCGACAAATTGCTGTTCGCGAAGAAATAGGTAATTCGTTAGTTACACACTTCTGGTAGCCATTTTTAAACATATCCTAACATCTCTAAACATTGTTTTGAGAGTGTATGTGAACTTTAATCCAGAGTTGACTGTCTCCCAGAAAATCACGTTTTCTTTTGATGTATGCTCAATTTCTACCAACACCCCTTCTTAGAAAGCATGGACTTTTCAGAGACCCATTCCGGTCTGCTCAGTCTATCTACTCCCATTTTTAAGGATTTCATTTTATTATGTACCAGGAATAGAATTTTGGAGGCACCAGCTATGGGCCCGCATGAAACATACTGGGCTCACATTTATAGATAATTTTATGGCGAAATTTCAGCGACTGATAGAAAATTACACTAGGCAATCACAATTGTGCAAATGAAATTAAGGTGAAACTTTGCACGAAAAAAAAGCAAGAAAACAGTCTGAATGTTTATTGTTGTTCTTTCACGCACCCCAGGACAACATTAGATTTACTTTTGGCTTTAAAGCAGAAAATATAATTTTTTGGACATCTTGATCATCAACGGTAGTAGGTCTCACTCCACCTACTGAAAGTTTATCTGTGAAGTATGTAGATTTGACAACATTCTCTCCCGTGCATCACAAACGTGCTTTGGTCCAGACTTCAGTCCATAAAGCACGGCTTGTATGCACTCCAAGCTGACTGGCTGAGGAGGTTGAATTGCTAAAAGTGCGCTGTAGCCAAACAACCATTCCGAACATTTGATTAAATTACCCCCTGACGAAAACCGCTTTGTATACGGAAGCTTTTGGAGAGCACTCAGCATACTCTCAACAGTCCGGAAGCCTGAGAATACAGAGAAATTGTTCACAAACTCCCGGGACATTCTTTGATGGGGAAGCGAGAAAAGGAGAACAGACATGTCAACCGAGTCGAATGCGAATTGCAAATACAGGAATATTAAAATTGTGGGTCGTTTTTACGTACGGCGTTATTCTAGCACATTCTACTGAATGCTCTACCCGATTTCTAATTTAAGATGACGGATTCATTACCAGCATTGGATGAACACCAGATGCCCCTGGAAACTCTAGCAGGATGAAGCGGAACTTAGCCGTCGCACTTCATGTATTACGCTAGGAACAACGGGTCACTTATGAAAGCATGCACACCTTACGATAAAATCTTGGTTGAGCAGTTCGGACATATTCAGGCCGTGGGTGTACAGTAAAATACAGGTCCATGTCCTATGGAATAAGTCGGACACAGGCCAGTCGTGAATAATCTGAAAACATAGTTAGACATCATCGGAGCAGTAGGGCAAAAATCAGCGGACAATAAGTTGACAAAGAAGCGGTCAATGAAATATAAGAGAGCGAGTTTGGGTTTCAGACCGATATGCACGCGCAGCGAGGTGGCGAATCCATAGCCCTTCATGCGACTTCTTTCTGCGTCATTAGGTCCAATACTACCTTAAGCGTTGCGATCTCCGGACCAATTTGAAAAAGGGGGCGCGAAAAGCAGAGTTACAGGATGAATTTTTTCCATGCAGTCTCTTCCAGGATAGCATATACGGAATGGGAGAAAATGAAACAGAATATAAAGCTAATTACGTCACTTACATGGAAATTAATTGCAATCTGACCAATCACTAAAACTAAGTTAGTCTCAGAATAACCCTCAACTCTTTCTGGACACACAGTGCAAGCCTGATTGGTTTACTCAATAACACTGCAATGGACTTCAGTCCATGTAGACAGCTGCTTCACACTGTGAATTGAAAATGAGAGTGAAGTCCAACTGTGTCCCGCCTATACTGGATAGATAGCTCGTGGTCCATGGCTGGATTTCTGACTCCTCTCAATTCAAATCAGGGTCAGCCAGAAGTTTGCAAATTCGTTTGAGCAGGTGGTCCTTTTTTAAGGCCTTCTAGTCTACAAGCAGTTCTACCAGTTTATGTACCTTAGTAACTGCTAGTGAATTGACAATTTCAAGAGTTAGTTGGTTAAACTAATGTTGGCATTCAGATCGGCGGCAATGACCTTAACGTCCCAATATGCTGCAGTTCGCGTTCGAAGTATGACCAAGACCAATGTCCGCCTAAACTGAACAAGAACATTATTACCCGTGTGCAGAATCTCTGAGTATGCACAAGTTTCTGATACTGCGACCTGTGCCTCTTCTCTGTCTCCCGATTTGGGGTAATTTAATCAAATGTTCGGAATGGTTGTTTGGCTACAGCGCACTTTTAGCAATTCAACCTCCTCAGTTAGTCAGCTTGGAGTGCATACAAGCCGTGCTTTATGGACTGAAGTCTGGACCAAAGCACGTTTGTGATGCACGGGAGAGAATGTTGTCAAATCTACATACTTCACAGATAAACTTTCAGTAGGTGGAGTGAGACCTACTACCGTTGATGATCAAGTTGTCCAAAAAATTATATTTTCTGTTTTGAAGCTAAAAGTTGTTCTATTGTTCTCCTGGTGTCTGTTTCCACAAATCTCTTTGTAGCTTAGTTTAACGTGTGAAAATTGCCTCTTATTCAGGAAGCTGCTTACGATGCTATCGAAGAATATCCTAAACGAGCGTTTAAGTTTGGTTTCCCGTTAAAACGCAGTTGGTATGGAGAGGTGTGTGGTTGTCAAGATCTCTCTAACTTGGTTTACGTAGAACATAAGTTTTACGGGAACTCGGGGACTACGTCTACCTGCTGAGTCTCAAGAAGGCCAACACCGGCTGAGGGCTGTCGAAGTGTTTTCAGAAGTCTTGTGAGTAATTTTCTCTCATGAAAATATACTGCGATATCTCCAAAATCGTACCAACTGAAACATAAGTCATGCTTTGCGCAAGATATTCAGTTGAAGAATGTAATAAACGAAAGATTCAGTTGAGTCTGCTTTTGAAACCCAGTTGATATGCAAATGGGTGTATTAGTCGCTTATCCATGTTTTGACTATACCATCACAGGCCCCGGCAGTGAGGCTTTTTATGTCGAGAAACATTGTTTCGGTGAATCGGAGAATTTTGATAATAAGTAAGTTTCCTACTGTAAACTACGGTAAACTAGAATTTTCAAAGTAATTCATTGCGATGTTATAAAAGCAGTGTACTATCGTGGGTGATTAGCGAGAACAGATTTGCCTCACATAGTAAGTTCCCCTTTTTGAGGCCGTGTGTGTTCAACTTTTAGCCCAAATGGTGCTTACCAGCGAGGCATTATTTCAAGGTGGGCCGATGCCTAGCTCATTTCAGCCCGGTAAGTGGTAATACATGATTCGCCACTCTAAGAGCTTGACCACGGGGAAAGTGTAATCGCTGTAAGATGTGAGAGCAAGAGCTCACTATTATTGTCAATAAATTATTAAGTAGCGACTTGAATGCTTCGTTGAAACAACAGAAAGAAGCAAAACGCCTGGTATTAGTCATAGAGTGCCAAAACACCTCGAAGTTTAAAACCACTCCTAATCTCAAATCGGCAACAGGCAAGTTCACCGTCTCTATTAGACTGCCACTCATTTACGGACCGTCAGGATGATGAGGGTCCCATGTTTGACGACATTCCAACTACAGTATAGGCTGAAATGGATTATTATCACACTAACCGGAAGCCCGAATGAGAACTATTGATATACAGAGGTGAGTAAAGATTTAACCTGGGCGGTCAGGTGGCTTATCCCGATACCGGCATCCCCTCCAGAAAAGAGGATATTTGCGTCTGAATTCACTATGACGGTTCTGTCATGCTTTGTGGATCGAATTTTGCAAGAGGAAGGAGGCATCTGGTAGTGCCTAGTGCAGATTAGACTAAAGATTTTTAGGTGATGACACGGAAGGGTAAAACTTACTAACTTTTTCGATGGCACAGACGAAGATATAACTACGCAACAAGGCACTGTGACCCTGCAAACCACCACTGATTATCTCAGTACACTTCTGAGAGAAACTTTGGTAGTTCATTTTTTTACAGATGGCTGACCATATTTCATCAGGTATCGATGCGATGTCACCCGTGTGCATTAGGTTACGTTTACAACTCACTTAGGCGGCGCACTGTTGGATAAAAAACAGTTGATAACCGGCAACTCTGTGAATTTTTTGTACCTAATAGGTTTGGTTTCCGAAAATGTACAGGAGGTCTATTACCTGTTCAGTTCTGTTTACGGTATTCAACTAGGCTTTGGAGGTTGGGAGCAACTTATCCAATTCGGTCTGCGTATTTTGAGCAACCGTTCCATGCTACTCGTTACCGGAAAGGTAGTTGAGTATATCCTCAAAGAAATCTGCCGGTCTGCTGCACAAGCTGCTGAGGAATATCCATGCTATACCCGATGCAAGAGACCATTGATTTCCCACTCTTAAAAATGCACCACGCAGATAATCTCTAAAATCAGCATACGTGGAGTTTTTTGTGTATATATGGATCCAGAAAAAGTCCCGCCTATAGCACAAACTCAGGAACTCCGGGCATTATGAAAAACGGCTTCATTGAAGTCAAAATGTCGATTGGTGTAAATGAGTCCGGTAGGTATGTGTGAGGATATTTCTAGTTTTGCTATCACATGGTACGATGTGTCACAAAGTTGACTATTCATTCGTTGCAAAAGCGCTCTCGGTGGATCGTCACCGTAGTCGAACGGTAAGAAAGTGTCATTGCAAGTAAACAGACTAAGAGCATGACAAAAATAGAATAGATCGTGGATAACTTACAGTGTATACACGAACTCAATTATGTCTGTTGGGTCGATGTTGAGACGTCTGTCCCAAGTGTGAACAACAGAACTTCATTAAGGTCATTCTGCCCTATCCTACAGTCATCAGTTTCTCAGCGGATTACTTACTGTTTTCGGTTATGACTACATCAGCTTTCCCAACATGTGTAAACAGATTCATTGCTGGATCGAGAGCTGAAGGTGACGTAGCGAACAAGAAAAGTCGCCAAATTCACAGCAGTCATAACCTTGAAAGAAATTGGTTAGTTGCAGACGTGGTTAAATACCCTGCGTAAGTAGCTAGTCCTCCTAATGTGAAAGAGATAAACGGTCTGAAAGTGATGTTTCATTAACCTGACTGAGATACGTGCGGGAGATACCGGGCAAAACGTAGATGGCACCCCCTACTTTTTCCAGTCGAGAGTTAGCCCTGTTAGTGAAGTCAATCTATGCTGGAAAGTCAATAACCTTTGTAAAGCCGTTTCATTCTTATTGAAGATCATTAGTAGTGCGCAAGTCAAGAGAGTTTCAAGCCCGCTATTCCCTTTCCAGTAGCTGGAAACTGAACTGTTCGGCCATGAGCAGCTGATTAGCAATGTGATTGAGTCACGCAATTTTTCCTTGAAATGTTAGCTTTTTCAGTGCATTCACCAAACTGGAACACAAATAACCTAATCAATGTAGCGTAGTGGATTTTTAAATGATTTTCCAGTGTGAAGCCTTTAACATGCCACTGTGCGCTCATAAGTTGAAAAACGGCAGTACATCCATTCGATACAAGGATCGCACTGAACCCATTTTCTAGCTTAGAATATCAAACTTTCAAGCGACACCATGAATAAGGTTTTTTGAGCAGGTCACCAACCGCCTGGATATAATAAATATCGCAGTATCACCACGGATCAGGTGGGCAGGTAACTGATTAATCAACGCTGCCTAATTTCGAACGGGATACCTTCTCAGTTTACACAGTGAAGAGGCTGAATAAGCTGAGGAATGCAAAAAAACTGGGCCAGTGAGGGGCAGTAGTCTCTTATTTTTCAGGTTTTACAACTAAGTGTTTCATGGAAACGTAGTTTCAAGAGGAAAGTGCTCAAGAGAACCAAAAAAGATATAACTGCCTGAAATATCCAGCCAGATGACAATTGAATCCACATTGGGCATCCGGAGAAGAAATACAACGGTTTTTTTTACTGATGTTAAGAGTTATATGCAGAAAGATGGGGATGGTACCCTGTTTCAAAACAATTCAGATGCAGGCGCACTCCCGTTTCAGAATGTCCATTCGGTGAATTATCACCTGGACAAAACTATATGTGTATTCTACAAAAGACCAGCTCCATGATGCGGATCTAAATGAGCTTCGTTCACATAGTGAGTAAAACTATGTAAAAGTTTTCTGTGGAAAGGAGGGTCTGGAAGCACAAACTATTTTGAACCTCCAGGCACCAAAGTATGGTGTGTTTACACGTTAATTCACACCTCACAAACGCAAATGAACTTTTTAACAGGAGACTACAATTTCCAAAGCTTTTAACTTCTGACCGTGTAATACGGATGCTCTTGGTCATCCTATGAACAGACGAAGGGCAAGCGTCAGGGCGAAATTTTCTCCTGCAGTTTGATTGATTACGCCAATAACCACCAGTCTGTAGTGGTTGTTCGAGGGACGATCAGTTAGGGAATCTGCGTATAGTTTACGGTACCAACTCAGGAGGGTACATTCCAAAGTTAAATACTTAGGTGTTTTAGGCAACCTCTATAGTTGGCCAACATGCACTTCAAATCACTGAGTAAGAACCAGTAACATCATTGACCGGAAGAGATTAGCGAATTCCCATGCCACCTAATCTGGCTGTCCGAGGGTTTATTGTTCTGGCTACTCCAAATTTGGTTCCTTATTTCACAGTAAAATGTTTGAAATCAGGCTCTGTCGTCCAGGTCGGTTAGTAAGCTAGTCATTATACCCCGTTTATTTTCATCCAGATATTCAACATCTGTCCATAGATACCTGTTTTATTATGCCGTTATGCTTGCATTAACCGCCATCATCTCCACTTTCATGTCCTGCGCCACTTGGTCTTTCATAACCATGGACAATTGGGGTGATTGCCTGCAAAACCGAGGGCGAGTAACGGGAACACGCGAGAAACAACCCCTTATCTGGTGCCATGGAGTGGAACAATCCGCACTGATAGCTCGTCTATAAGGCCGACCCATATAATAATATCTAGGCCCTTGTCAAGCAGCACACAGGCTTTTAAATGACCGGCACAACTCCGAGTTCCATCCTATCAGACTTACTTTGGTGATGATTAGAACGAGAGGTCACGAATTTATTACCGGTAATCAAGTCAAAGCAGCTGTAACAAGTGGACGGAGAAACATGTTGTAGGTGCACGCCCGAGAGCCGTGTGTAGCCATTTCAAAGAACAACAATTATTGTATTGCTTAACCAGGAACTTGTCCGCATTGTTGATCAAGATTGAATTTATTAACATTTCAAAGGCCAGAACAAGTAATGCGTTGTTAAGTACCTTCATTATGGTTTTATCGACAGACGCAAGTGTGATGAGGAACACTCTTTGTTCATTTGGTAACCCATCATATGTTTGTTATGCTTTTTTGTTGAAATCTAGCCAAAATCTTTTGGGGAAACTGTTTGGCACTGTTAGCGCCTTAACCGTTACCCAATCCCAAATGCTTTTCCCGAAAAATGTGTTCTCTACTTGGTTTTGATTTGACTGGTTCAGGAGTTCCTCGGATGCCCATTATTTCATTAATGCCTTGAAAACCTATCATTAACTCCAGCTTAAGGTGAGCTGACCCGGAGAGAGTAGGGTCATGTGAAAACGTGGATATATTGGGATTTCTTTGATGATTAGGGTGTCCTCTGTAGACAGTCGCTCAGTCGAAGAAAGAGGTCGATTGAACTGAAAACCACATCAACCATAAAACGCAGTCATGTGCACCGTATTTGAGAGGTTAGCACAAACTCGACTCACGTTTAGGTAACATGCAACACCCTCCCTCTGTTCATCTTTTCCTAAATGAATTACTGTAATTCATATGCTCAGAACGGTCAAGTGTTAACGGATTTCGTGGAGGTGAAGCGGAGTTAAGCAACTGTTGAGCGAATGTTAACGAAAGTGTAGATTGGTTCAAACCTCTTATGAGACACTATGTTGCTACTTTGATTTCCCTAAGCAAGAGGTGCTTTGAACATCAACATTGCATTTGGAGAAGCACAACTTTTAAGTCCCATTTAGTTTAACCAAAGTTTTTACTGTTCATACAAATATCCCTTGATCATTCCAGGGAAATAATGGTCTACTGCATTAACAACAACAAATTTCCCTTCGGTTTTACTTGTTCAGCCAGGCGAATGAAATTAATTATTCTCGAATTTATCATCTACAGCGTTGTACTTGCTACAACCACTCGAAAATTTAACAATAACAAATCTTTTCCCAGCTTGTGCTCGGTGAGTCGCCCTTTGTAAATTAATTCACATTTTGCTTCACTAGCGCGTACATAATCAGCAGCGATTTTGATGGATCTTAGCCAGTATGTCTGTTGTGACAGCCAAACGGTATCTTCGAGTGACGCGTAATACCAGAACCTCCGGGAAGGCAAAACAAAGTCGGAGCTAGGTTTCTATACGGTACTATTAATGTAAGACATCAAATCACAAAATACACAAACCTCGACAGTAGATACTCATCCACAACAAATGGTCCAATTGGACCATAAAAGCAGGAACCAAATGGGTAAACAGGCTCCCACGTGAGACAGTCACACGTGCATAAGGTCGGCCACAAAGTGGCTGGATGACCTCAAGGTCAAATGAGTGAAGTGGTAGGGACAAACTAATGCCAGTTCATACGCTGCAAAAATTTGCATAGCTTATTTTTTACCTCCTCACCTCTAAAATAACGTACGTGTGGATTATTTGGATGGGAATTTGCGGGTTCGAACCCAGGTCTTTTGAGTGTCAATCGACGATAGCATCTACTTGACCGCCTGAGTGAACTTAATAGGAGTTAGCGGCCACGATCGTATGGCCATGAATCTACTCAAGGGTATTTGCGGTCCACAGAATATCGCGACCCCGATCGGATTTTCCTCTTTCATACTCCTGGTTTCATGTCTCCTGCACAATGCTGTACACTTCGTCTGATCACCTTGTTGTACATCCATCCATCATTATCTGTCGATACAAATTTAAAAGAAATTCGACGCATCTTGAGACGAAAAGTTCAGGTGTAAAAGAAGAGAACTTTTGGTGGATAGATCAAACCGGTGACCTCTAGTTTGCTGGACGGATGATCTGCCAGCCAGACTTTACCAGTGATCGTCTGTGTCACAATTTGGTAGTTGAACTTCTCTATTTAGTCGATGCCCAGCATTTCCAAATGTGTTCATTCCAATTCCGCTCTCTAAGGAATACCTTTTCGCACTGTAATTTGAAAAACAAAATTGCTTTGCTTTATTTGGTTAGACTTAACTCAACTCAGAGTACAATTCTAAAGCTTTGCCGAGGATTTTTTTTCAGAAGTTCCATCGGTTCATTTTAGATATTCCTTCTCTGTCGGCTTAGTGATGTCCAGTACGAGCTAAGCAACAAGGGGCATGGGCGGATGGAACTCACTAAAATCAAACGCATGCAAACCTACCGCGTCCTAGATCCACCATGCATTACTGTTCTTTAAATCTAGATGAGAAGAGCAAGGTATTATCGGGCTTCTTGCTCAGCTCCGAGTGCATTCGGATACTCAGAACGATGCAACAAGATCAGAGACTGGTGTCCTCTTCACTCAATAATTATTAAACAGCGAAGCCTATGACAGCCCCTCAAACGGCTACTTCTGTGTAGCTTAGGACAATATTGGAGTCGCACTGAGGCATCTGATCCCATTATAGTCCTCGTGTTTAGGCAAGCCGGAAGGACAAAATGACCAGTTCTTTTTATGCAAAGATCGACGTTTGAAACGAAAATTCAGACAAAATGGATGTTCCACAGAAAAGGATCACAAAGCGAAAAGCTCCCGAGTGACAGAGATAGTTCCTTCGTCTTCCAGTTCACAACAATGGACTGGTGCTGCCGGTTGTTTTTATGAATTCGCCTCTTTGTTTTACGCCAACTTCTTGTGCGCAGAATTTGAAAATTACTGTCCCTCGACGCTAGAATCCCTCAAAGGTAGTATCAGATTTGTTTGAGCTGTTTGGTTTACGACTATTCTGTGCTTAGTTTTACGTCTAAATGTGGCCTGAGTTGTGTGTTATGGGGTTCCTCCATCCAACCTTCGTTTATAGTGTCGTACAGTGCAGTTCCCGAGTGTTTGCAGATGGTCAGACAAGGTGTTAAAAGCATGCTGCACTTGTCCACGGGTCGTCTGTTCCGCCACAACAATGGGCATACGTGCATCAAACCTATTCTCATCGAGAAAGAACCAACACGAATGCGTCCGAGTAACGCTGTTTTTTTCCGCAATCTGGACTGTATCGTTCCAGCTGCACAGTGCCCAGGCAAGTTTGCACACGGCAACCAATTTGTACCGCTTTGGCCTCCTTAAGACTCGAAACGGTGGCGCAGCGTTGACAAATGGGATAATTGCATGCTGACAAATCTCAGGCAATTTGGTGTGCGCTCAAAATCTGCACATGACTGACACTGGCGTCATGCGTGACAATTTCATATATTGGTCTCGGAAAATGCGCATAGCACGAGCAGGAGGAGCTGAAGAAAAGGGGAAAAGAAAAATTCCAATTACTTACTGTTGTCAAGTGAACCAGGTGTTCTCATTGGTTCAGCACCTGCCTCTGTTGAGGAAAATCACTTGCACTACTCAGTAAGGCTTCACCTCCGAGAATCAAAACACAACGCCCACAAAAGCCCACTAAAGGTAGTTAGTCCTGAGATGTGGTTTCGCCTGTCTGGTCAAAGTGTACTATGGTATGTGCAGGTCCGCCATCAATTTTTCCTACTTCTTCAACGGTAAGCTGTCGTCGGATACTGCGCACTAAACTGTACCTGGAAAACTGGTTCTGAATAACACTAGCATCTAAAAAGGGCGCTCTGAATTTCTTTTTCAGAGGCAGCCAGAGTGGAAGGTTTTGTGGCGTTACCGAATCTAACCGTCCTTGTCGATGTAAATTGCTTTCCCTATACTAATATTGATTCAGGTTACCTTAAAGGATTTGTCCTGTCTTAGTAGGAGCTAATCGCACTGCTGCTAAGCCACGCGTGACCAGACGTTTAAGTGTTCAACCACTAGCCGGAATGTTGTGGGTTCAAAGCTCTATGAGTCTCGTGAGATACGAACTGTTGATGATTCCCAACAAGGACAAAGCAGCTGTATAGTGGTTCTGGGCTTTTCAGCATAGATTGGTTTCACTGATGTTATGAGACCTCTACTGAACAATTTTGAATTATTCATTTGAGGTGATTCTGCTGAGGTGATGCTATTGAAGTGATTCTACTAACTGGGTTTCACCCGATTTTATTCCATTTTTCCTTAACAATGCATCGTTAGGAACATCCTGCACACAAACGAAAGGTTAACCTTGCAAGTGATGCCAATCAGTTCTGAAGTTTTTATAAGCAGTGCGCAGCTCACTCGTCCAAATTGAGAATTACTGGCAGTGCATACCTTGCAGAATTTCTTGACTGGAATTCAAGCATTTTACCCTCGGGCCACCAGTGACCGATCGACAACTTACACTTAGACCAGATAAGTAACACTTGTCTTTGAGCCACTTTGTTCACGTCGTATAAAGCGGCGAGGAAGGTAAAACAAGGTTTCGAATAAAGCGGACTCGACTGTATTAGACACGAGGGCCATAATTCGAAGAGACCACTTTTCAATTTCCCCGGATAGTCCTAAATAAACATAAGGGGCAGTAGACAGCCGGACTACTTTTTGGGAAGACGGATATGTGGATTTGTTAGTGTTCTAGTTATAACATAAGTAACTGGATTATCAGGTGATAAGCACTAACAAATGTCTTCTTTACCAGAATGATGATGATTACTTGATAAAATAGATACAAAAGATAGATACGAAAAGTTGAATAAGCCAAAAAGTGACTTATCGTTTCAGGACTACTGTTGAGAGTTCCTGAGTGAAGTTCCGGACGTGGGACGTGATTTCTCTGCAGTATGACTACTACAGTGTTCCGCAGTTGTCCGTGGAGACTTGTGGAGCTCGGTTGACTTCCTGTACTGTGCGTGTGTGTGAGTGTGTGCTGGACCGAGCTGCATGCCTATTTATTGTGTGCAATGTGAAGAGAGGGGTGTTCATTCTAGTTTGATAGTTGCACGAACATGAATACAACTTGAACTGATATGGTTGAAGGTTGCAAGCCTGGAGCACGACGAAGGTGGTAGCCATGTAAACAAAAACGGATGGGAAATTGTAGCGTACATGTCGTCGGTTAAGGTTGCAAGTTGGACAAGATTTATCGCGTGATTTCGGTGTTTGTGACGCGTGATCTAGTGAGTGACCGCTACATATTCAAACAGTCGTCTGATGGTGACGGTCCTTCTCCTTCCTCCAGCACTTGCTTCCCCATAAATGTTAGGGAAAGTAGATGGAACTTTGAATGCGCTCGCAGTTGGTTAGATTCTTCATCTTCCAAAATTATCTGCTAATGGTTGGTAAAAGCTTGAACCAAATGTACAATTTTTAACAGACAGAGCCGCAGCTCTTGGAAACCAAAAACCCGCATTTTCCACTGAAGGCTTATGTTTGAACCGGGTACCTTACATTGTATTAGATCAGAAGAACAGGTCACTAGATAATTGTGTCAGAGGACGCAATACGCGCTTAATATGATTTCTTGCAAGATCCGGGTCTTATTGACTAGTTGACTAAGCCACAGCACTTGGTTGAATTATGGACAAACGGCGAGTAAATCTTATAACAGGTCTTGTGTGGCGTTTTTGTGGAGACAAGGATTCAAGTTGTGGCAGTTTTGTGTCTGTATATTTTGCTGCTTTTTTAAATGCTAATAATGGAGGCACCTGCTAATACTAGGAGTTATGTGGTTGAACATTTTGAGTCTTTAATGAGTCCATTTCGAGTGGGGTAGTTGTGGGCTCACTGCGATGTGCTGAAAACTAACTCATTAAAAGTTAGACTTTCGTCTACCAATGCTGTACTTTAGGGTAAAATGACAAGGTGGAATCTCCGAACGTCAGACAGAGGTCAGAATTTGTCCACTTAACCTCACCGACTTCAAGAAATCTGTAAGCAAAATGGAACGTAATTGCCAAGTTAGACTAAACACTAGGATATCACAATAGTATTTCGTTCAACCAAGAAGGCCTTATACACTGCAACATGGCCTACAATAGCCATGTACAGTTGACAGCGATAATGACTGAAACTGTGAAGAAGGGAACCTGAATCACATCTTGTCTCTTTAAAATCCACTGGGTGATGTAGAAACCTGTGCGCGAGATTTAGAAGGTAGAAGAAAACTAACAGCAAAACATAAATGGAAATAAAAGACCCAAACGAAGCTTTCAGCAAGGCGATGCACGGAGTATCCAGCGTCAAACCATACCGTAAGTTCCTGCTCGTCAAAATCAAGTAGAAAGGAAAACCTGATCTAAAGAAACGGTGCTCGGACAGTTTCGTAACAGCAGTTTAGACTAGAAGTTCACGTGAGTTTCCGTACAGGGCCGAAACAGGGCGTTTAGGGAGTAGGGAGGGCGAATCAATGACGTTTCCTAAGAAATCGAGCTGGCTCAGAAACGATTTTCTCACAAATTAGCAAGCCATTTTGCCGCGCGCTGGACTCGTTGGATAAAACATTTCTAACCATTTTTAAAGTATCTTCAGTAGTAAATCCATAGAATTTTTAAAAAGAAAGTAGCAGCCTACTGAAAGATATGTTTTCGGTCATAGGTTTTCTTTGAATGCAAACCTTGAAACTAGTGGGAACACTTCAAAGATCACCAGATATTTGGGTTTGTTCTGTCCTGTCCTTTCGAGTTCCTTATGTGAAACCTGATAGATTTTCATCATAGCTTCTTAGGGCACTTCGTAGGATGAAAGAAAAAGTCCATTAGAAGCAGAAAGGAAGGATTTAAAGGAGGTAATAAAACAGACTAAACTATGGTTGAACCTTCTGTAAGAAATGCACATTCAACTTCTGTTCACCGGTGGGGGCATTTTCAGGACGTGATGTGTTCCTGCGGCGTCAGTCCCGAACCATTCTTGCTTCATGGCGACCTCAGCAGATTCAACCACAGCCTTATTAGCACTTCGAACAGGTTTATTTAGTCGTGATCATTTCGGAGAGTGTAACTATAACACCAACATTCTGGTAATATTTTCTACAAAGAGCTTTCTAGTCTGAGCTAATGGAAGTAAATGATTCTCTACATTCTACTATGATTATGATTCAACACTCTCACCGAAGCAGTGATCATTATTTCAGCCAGCTTCTCGCAGATAAAAGGCAGCTAAGTGATGCATAGAAGCAAAGACCGAGCCCGGAGATAGGTCCGTTAAAGTTTCAATTCATCGCTTTCTAGTCTATATTCTCAAAGAGTATCAAAAAAAAAGAGTGATCGCACCACTGCCTGTGGACATCCAGCAGTCTGCCTCCCGGATGCACTTGCTTGCTTGATATTTTCTATTCTTCCTTCAGTTGACCTTGAAAGCAACTCTCGGACTATCCGGTGGCACCGACAATAGCATTTGTTGCGGCTGATCTCTAAAGGCGAAGCAGGTTTTGTCAGAACCATCTGACAAACCATACCCAGTTTAGAGGCACAAGAAGCCAAAACTCTTGACTACCCCGTGGATACAAGTGACCCTCAGGAATGACAGTGCAATAGTACTATGGTAGGGAAAATTTTAAAACGCTAAAGATAAGAGAATTCATAGTTAATGCTGATAATTCGATGAAAACCAAGCTCATGATAACTGCGTTTGTTGCTGCATCGAGGTTAGGCTAACTAAGTACCTCTGATTCCTCGCCGCCGACTTCATTGCCTCGAGTCCACACTCGCAAAAAGGGCCTACATTCAACTACATCTCAATCGTTTACGGTTTACCAGCTGTACGCAGGCGAATGGTTGCTCGGCCAAGTGTGACCAGCAAATCCGCCACAAAACCAGCCACCCCTATATGTCCGCATAATCACCTGTTTCCAGTTTGGCGTGTTCATTACATTTTCCAGGCCATGATGCAGTTTTCCGCCTTCCCGTAATTTCCTGTGCTGAAAATTAAACCTTGGAAGCATAAGTTGAATTGAAGTGCGCACCAAAATGTCTGAAATGTTTGGAGATCAACCATGTCTTGATTTTTTCAAGGAAAAATGATTGGAATTTATTCTTCAGCTCCAATTAGCTGAGGTGATCAAAGTGTCCCTGTCGTAATTTAAGTTAGTGAAAATAATGAAAAGTAATAACAATATACTGAAAACATGCCAGACCACAAAGTATTTCGTCTAATGAGTCTTCTAGCCAGCTGTTTAAGAATTGCTTCTTAAAACTCGATTTTGTAGGAGAATTGTTTGTCCTAGCCCTACAGCAGCCTTCTGCTTTTATATGTAGTACCACTGTATGGGAACGGAGTCCTCTCCGTTCAGTGGTTCACACGGTAGAACAGTTACTGTGAAATCAATGCACGTGATTCACTCCATATGGATAGGCCGAACAAAGGGGGCTGACAAAAATGAGCTTGGGAACAAACAGATGTTGCCTGCGGTTGTGAGTAGTGTGCCTTCGGGAAATTTTCACCAGTCAATAATTATTTTACAATAGGGAATTTTTTTAGTTTGAGCACGCACCCCAGGTGTTAGCCACTTGTCGGCAAGCTAGAAAGTAGTGATCAAACGTTTGAGAGGACAACAGCGAGATTGTGTTTTTGAAGGTAGGGCAGTTACACACAGCTCATGTTCATAAATTTGGCTGGCTGGAGTGAGGTGATGCCAAAGCTGACAGTCTTTCCTTCTGTATGTGGAGAAATGCCTGTG
>SJOL01009480.1:350208-373227 GCA_004794785.1 Opisthorchis felineus | reverse complement strand
AGTTTTCCGCCTTCCCGTAATTTCCTGTGCTGAAAATTAAACCTTGGAAGCATAAGTTGAATTGAAGTGCGCACCAAAATGTCTGAAATGTTTGGAGATCAACCATGTCTTGATTTTTTCTAGGAAAAATGATTGGAATTTATTCTTCAGCTCCAATTAGCTGAGGTGATCAAAGTGTCCCTGTCGTAATTTAAGTTAGTGAAAATAATGAAAAGTAATAACAATATACTGAAAACATGCCAGACCACAAAGTATTTCGTCTAATGAGTCTTCTAGCCAGCTGTTTAAGAATTGCTTCTTAAAACTCGATTTTGTAGGAGAATTGTTTGTCCTAGCCCTACAGCAGCCTTCTGCTTTTATATGTAGTACCACTGTATGGGAACGGAGTCCTCTCCGTTCAGTGGTTCACACGGTAGAACAGTTACTGTGAAATCAATGCACGTGATTCACTCCATATGGATAGGCCGAACAAATGGGGCTGACAAAAATGAGCTTGGGAACAAACAGATGTTGCCTGCGGTTGTGAGTAGTGTGCCTTCGGGAAATTTTCACCAGTCAATAATTATTTTACAATAGGGAATTTTTTTAGTTTGAGCACGCACCCCAGGTGTTAGCCACTTGTCGGCAAGCTAGAAAGTAGTGATCAAACGTTTGAGAGGACAACAGCGAGATTGTGTTTTTGAAGGTAGGGCAGTTACACACAGCTCATGTTCATAAATTTGGCTGGCTGGAGTGAGGTGATGCCAAAGCTGACAGTCTTTCCTTCTGTATGTGGAGAAATGCCTGTGGTGGCTTAACGGTATCGTGCACAGGACCGGGGATCTTAAAATGAGTCTGAGGTGGGGTTGCCCAAACTCACACCGCCTTAGTTCCAAACCGCCACACAGATGCGTCCAAAACATAAACGCAATGCACTACTCATAAGGTTGCTTAAAACTCTTCAGCAGCCCGCTGCCGGTTTCGCCCTTCTTGGGGCGCATCAGTTAGGCCCAGTACCCGAGTCTCCGTCAATCTTATGCTCTAATTGAACCCTAATTGCACGAAATTAGCGAAATACACTTGTTTGTATACCAGTTTGGTTTTGACGAGAGACTCACCTGAAACTCAGCTGAATCTCTCGTTCATGATGCTTTTAAGCCTGGTGCAGCACGTTCAGTTGCTTAAAATACATCATAAACGAGAGATTCAGCTGGATTCCAAGTGAGTCTCCAGTCAAGAACAAATTGTTGAGCGAATGAGTCTATTTCGCTAACAAATGTCACCTAATCTGTTCGATGGGGACACAGGTTCTGAGACAACTTTGTCAACAGCCCTCCCTGGGTCAAACTGTATGTGGCACAATAAGAGATTTTTTGTAGCTCAAAAAATTTCCTTCATAACAATAATAATACAAATGACATTAGCAATAAGAATAACAATACTGTTGACATCACTACAGTCATACCTCTGTAGAGATCAGTCCTTGAGGCGATGGTCTTTAGATGGAGGGAACAGAAGTTCCCACGAGATGAGAAGTTTCCTGCCTTAGTTTCTTGCTCAAAATGGTGTAGATAAGTATATGGAATTAGGAATGGATATTCTCTCTGAAGAGAGCAATTTTTACGAGCCGCTCTACCAAAAAACGTTCGTTTAATACTGCTCTGGATATTGTTTTTTTACCAATAGTACATCAAACGAGAAAAGAGCTTTTTAGAAGCATGCGTTTTAACCGACTTAAGTGAAATCGTCAAAATACCCAAAAACAAATGAATTTTGGCTGAGCCGTATTCAGTACCATTCCTACTTACGTAGACATTCTATTGGGTCCCATCGTTATGGATGCGATCCATATGCATTTAAGTGATTTCCAACCAAGAGTAGATAGGCAAACTGGTTCGTTTTTGTTCTCCTCCGTGAGCTTCACACGTTCTTTCAGTAGGGCCAAAACATGTCTGTGCCCGCGATCTTCACTGTCGCCTACATAGTTTACCAAGGTGTAGTCACGTGCCCAGCACAGTAGCACGTATCTGCAGGTTTTGCCACTTAACCTAGAAGGGAACCGGACACTTTATTCGTCCCATCTAAAAACCTTTTCTAACTAAACCATCCACAAACCATGTGAAGAAAAGACGACTTGAATCCCACATTACCGCAGCTAGTTACTGATAGCTAGTCTCGCTTCCAGGTGAAGTGTTGGTAAGTTTTTGCAGAACTGTGCACAAGGATGATCAGATAGGCCTGAATTTTGCACAGACCATGTAATTGACACATAGCGGTGGTGTGAAACCCCTGGATTTCAACAGTAAACGTGGGTGAACGGCGTACTATAGTGAATTAAACTCCGCACGTCACATCTAAGTTTACCAATATACCGGTGTGCTCACAGCCTTTCTTCCCCTTGACACTGCACTGGTCTTAACTGACTCACTACCGAGATCTCTATCCCACTAGCCTCCTTCAGTCCAACCCAACGTAGTGATGATTGCTCTTGCAGGGCCTGGAATGTCGTGGTCGTGAGGAAAGGCGTGGCAACAATGTCGTACACAGGCTTCTTCCGTAGGTGAATGGTTTCAGTATGAGACCTTGTTTCAACAAGTGAACGCCCGCAACTGAACACCAAGCAAGAAAACGTAAACTGTCCACTGATGGCAGTCAAAGTCACCCTGCTGCCCCTCATTTCATTCATGTAAATTGGTGTGATTCACTTATTGGTTGTTCTCCAGGTGAGGGAACACAAATTGGGTACTCTGCCTAAAACTGCTATCCGTAGAGTGAGTTAGGATTGTTGGCATACTGAGGAGCTGATACTAGAACAGGCGGAAATCCATCCTCCTAATGGGACTAAATGTCCATTTCGGCAGACTGCTGGTAGCACCGGCATTTCGTAATACATGGAGGTGACACAAGCACATTCGAAAGCCGAACTAGAGGTCATTTCAAATAATGCTATTCTTGATGGTGGTGGTATTCTCACAAGAATGAGACTGATGATGGCATCTAGGGCACTAATGCTAAGCATTTCGTTCCTGGTCCGTTGTTCTGACGGTTCAACATACTTAACGAAATATTGTATATATTTACACTAATCGAGATTTTTTATTTATTCTCACCTAAGTTTTCTGACAGTCACGTGAGTGAGTTCCCAGAATTTTGTATAAAATAGAGTATTTCTAAACCGCATTGCAATAATACTTTGCAAGCTTATAACCAGCCAATGAATGCTAGGCTTGGTTGGCCAGTATATACCAGTATAATGTTACGAAATAATATCGAGTAAACAGTACTACCTCACCTCACTGAGTGGCTTGATTTATCATAGGTCTCAATAAATGTGAACCTGTTTCTAGGTAGAATATCGAATATCAGAATCCACACAAAAATGCCCTCCACGGAGAATACAAAAAGAATGCTTATTTTATCATAACAGATCGAAATTCCTCAACCTTTCATTATTTTACTCTAAACTCGTCAGCTTATCTGAAATCCGCCCAGGTTATAAAGTCTTTGAACAGTTCTATTCGCAAAATGCATTTGAAACACGGATTTATTCCAAATCAGTGTTTCCCCAGTCACTGTAATGCAGGATCCATTGCATTGTTTCTGAGTTGTGTCCTAAACGTGTCCCAAACCAGCGGTTTGCTGTCGATCCACAGATATCCTAAACGTTTTATTCGAGGCTGAATGGCTATAGTGTATTTCATTTGGACACACCATGGCCAATGTCACTACACTGATCTCAAAGGCATACTAACACAATTTACGGACTGTAGATATCTCCGTCGGGTTATTTCTGCTTGCTCACCGTGTATGCAACCAAGGGGCCGTTAACATTGGTTTTGCATGAGACTCCTCAAAAGTATCGCTTTAAATCTGTCAAGAATACTCTCAATAATGTCACCTATTAGCGGACAAATATATAGAAGCAAGTGTAGACTGTGAACTGTTCACCGGTGAGAGCCGATAATGAGGCTACCACTATTCACTTCCGTTATCACTGCGACCATACGAAAATGCCGAAATCCGGTTGACCTGTAAATGCGGTTTTTCACCCGGCTTCCGATCACCCCAGACGACTGCGTAGCCGACATGAGGGAGATTTTTTCGCAGAGGAGCTCAGTACCTGTTTACCTGATTTCTTTCCTTTAGAGCATACCATGCACTGTGACTGCCAAACTTAATGCGCCTTCACCAAAAACCTAAAGTTTTCATGTCCTACTGGATCACTGGTTGTTTGCCAGCACAACTACTTCAAATGGCATAACATCTATAAACAGGTTCACTGACTGGAACGAAGTTTGGGGAGACGTAGTAAACGGATACGTAAGAAGAACAGTAAAACTTAAAGCCGTTATCACAACCTTGGAAGAATATTATTTTTTTCTCAACCGCGGCTGAAAATCCTACAAAACCAAATAGCCCACTTCTAATATTAAATGTTCTATTATTCTAGAGCGGCATTTGCCGCAAGATTAGATGGCTCTTGAAAGTGGTCTTTCTAAGGCTTTCCCATAAACTTCATTTGAAAAAATTGAAACTGCATAACATTCTATATGAAAGTCGGTTTATGCATTCTTGAAACTCATGATAATACTGATAACAGTGATCATATTACTAATTGTAGTAATAAAATCACTGAGATAAGATTGCCAGTAAGATGCGACTTTCAGCTACTGTTTTTCAAGTAGAATAACAGTAGGAAGAAACGAAGGCAGATTAATCTCTTCATTTCCGGGTTTCCCCAGCATGACTTCATATTTCTGAAATTTTGTTCGCTCCATTATGTTGGGAAGAAATACTCGGATAGTAGCCTATTTATTGTCAAAGGACTGAACGGGGGAGGCGTGATGGGTCAGTGATGTGAGGGGCAGTCATTTATTACTTCCAGGCAACGATAACTCTTGGTGTCACTTGAGAATGCGGATCATTCATAGAAGGTTAGTAGCAAAGTTATGTATGAAACTCACCAAACAGATGTACGTGACACCATGGATGTCGGAGTGTCCTTTCACTGAGAAGCTGAGTAGTCATTAAATACGCACTAGAGCTTACCCACGGAATGGTTTGAAAATGCTTCATCTACAGCCATTCGTTTTGTAGAGGCAACGCAGCTTCTGACTTCCTGGAGTGGACGTACTTTGTTCAAAAACTTCCGTTGTCTTTCAACAGTCTATAATGTTTACCTTAAGAGAGACTTGTTGTTCAGGTAATCTTCAAACATCTGCTTTGTATGCAAACAACTTCTTGATAGAAGGTTCCAGACCAATAAAAATGTGATCACTGCTCGTCTGAGTGATTCAGGCTGCCACATCTCCGCTCACACAACTTGAAACACTAGACAGCGAAATCGGTTCAGACAATTACAAATCATTTTCTCACCAAAAGGATTAGTGGGTTTAGGCCTTTTCATTTCAGTAGTTGGTACTACAGAAGTGACCAAAACTACCCGGGAGGCAACTACCGATTTCGTCCCTACTGGAGGATTGTCAGGTGGGTCTAATCGCTCAATTCCCACCAGTTTCCCATTTAAACGTGTGTACAGAGATGTTTATCTGCGAATTAGGTTGATTTCAACGGGAATATCTGGTATATGATACTCTTGTCTGTGTGCGTCTGTCCAATGCGCCCAATAATCACACCTCTACTTCAGCTAGTGTTTATTTTTTACTATCCTCTTCTACCAAAGTGACTGACAGGCTGGGAGAAAACAAGAATTTTTAACTTATCGAAGAAAACAATGCCGAGGAATTTGCTAACGTTTTCTGTGTACATTTCCCGACTAAAATTTGGTATTGCTTACTTAGACATTTTGTTATCCAAATAAGCAACAGGTTCTTTAACGAAAGGACGAAGTATCTTGTAGAAAAGAATATGAAGTTGCAAAATGTAAATATTTGTTCCCTATATGAGGATACTGAGTTAGACAAGTGTTGTGAAGATAACTCCTATGCTATCAACCCCCGAAGAAAAAATTTCGAGGTCATATAAAACAACGAATTTCATTTCCAGCTTCCCAATTCAGATAGGTTGTATAACACTGAACCAGATGAACCAAACCTACATATGATCGAAACATATTTTATAAAGTCATACAAATAATCGAAGTTGTGATCCGAATTACGTTTGCACTTTCTTGTACCGAAATACACAGTCTACATTGAAGGCATATTAGATTACTGAATATTTCGGGGCCTGTCGCTGAGGGGTAGACATATATTTAATAACTGTTCTGTAAGACTGGAATCATTTTTATTGTTATGCATGCGGTTCCATGTTAAAAGCAATCAGTTAAATGTCGGAAGTTTCTATCGGCGCTGAAGATCGAAGCACCTGCCCAGCATTATGGGTACCCCAGTGGCAAATTTCATGTAAATCTGCCCAGAGCGAATGTTTACTTTTTGAAAATGCCACTGGTACAAAACAATGTGAGCCCTTTGGGACAGTTATTTTATTGACTGGTCATCAAATATATGGCTGATGTAGTCCCCATAATAGTTTGAATGATCCGCTGTGTAGTGAATATGGTAATGCGAGACCTGTTTACACTGGTATAAAAAAGGAGTGAGAGTGATTTTCGAGTACCCACCTGTTCTGTTTTCTGTGCATAATTGGATGAGTTTGAAAGAGTGGTTTGGTGCCCGTCAGATATGATCTGCTATGCACAAAGCGCAACGCCCATGCGAACGCGATACCTTACACTCAAAATAGCCCTGATCAGTGCAAAAAGCATCATGGATTACAGTTTAAGACCTGTTCACCTGTTGTCTCAATAGAGATAACATACTGACTTCTCCAGCGTCTGGATTCAAATGTTTGGTGTTAATTTTATATAGTTCCAAACAAACCAATGAGAAAAATTTATCGATTTACATCAAATGACGTCCGCTGTCAATCTATCGAAAAAAACGCGGGCTAATATTTTGATGACCTGGCTTTTAACCGCACTAGATCTCCTTCACAGTGACGTGGTGATATTCATAAGCTGCGCATGTGATTTCAGAAACGAAAACATAAAAAGGTTCTTTTACTCCGTTTAAAATGAGTAATGCATAACGTTGGAAGAAATGACAACAAAGGAAGATATTCAACCAGCGCTTACATCTGACGCTGTAATAGTGAGAAATTGATACATGTTAAAATTGGCAACCGTACCAGTCAATCCGAAGATGCTAATATGATTGTGCTTCCTCATCACAAACCACTGATAATCTAACCAGAATTTAGCACTCTTTCCGCCTATAAAATATATCATTCCGGGTACGCTATACTCCAAAATCTTGAACAGAGGTGCCTTTGAGGATTTCCAAACAACTTACCTGTCCGAGTAGAAATTCCTGTTAGGATTAGGACAAGCGGTTTTCTGTAACGCAGTTCCCAATTACTGCGGCAAAGTATCTATCCTCTATTGCTTAAGACTTCGAGTCAGTTAGAATTAAAATTTTATAGTAATATGTACAGTGATTTATCAGATGATATACAATACGAATTCTGGAACCAATTGAAAATGAGGACTTCTCAGTGCCGGTTAACATTTCGCTGATTAGTTGTATCGCACATCTTTTGTTTTGTATGTAACCTTTTTTGTTTTTGGCGCTGATTGCAAAACCACACACGCACAACATTCTTTCGCAATTTGATTCGGTCTGCAATGAGAGCAAGTTCATCAGTCGAAGGCTTTGGTTGTGTTTGAAAGTACGCTTCTAACAAATGTTTCTCCGGATCGGTGATTGATGTCCGCCTACGTCTACGATCAGTTCCGTAGAGACGCATCTCCTCGGAGTAGTACTCAGACTCAACGACATCATCTTGACCGATAGTCCTGGTCAGCCGTCTATGTTCGTGTTCTCGTTCCACGATATCCAACCACTCCTCAAGGATGGGCTTTAAAACTAACATGTTGTTATGTGATAAGGTGAGCGATTCAAACCGACAAATGGTAGATTGAGACAAACACCCGAAACCACCTATCTGGAGACAGCCCAATGCACGTCCGACCTCAGCCTGTGTAACACCCAGTTTCATTCGACGCTGTTTGAATTTGTTGGCGAATGCCTTCAGTTCATCGATTTCATGCGTACCACTGTACAGAGTAGCTGTTACTTGGTCTGGTGTTAGGCTCCTGTTTGTGTGGGTTGTGGAGTCGTTCAATGCTGTTTCACACTGTCGTGTCAAGAGTGTATCACACAAGTACCGATTGAGGTTTTGTGACAACAAATCTACGCGTGATTCACCTGGACCAGTTCGTTTGTCATTGGATGTAGTCATTGAGGGACTTCCACTTCTACTACTCACCCTGGAAGTTGGATGCTCAGACGAAGGCATTAACAGTTGAGTGAATGCGGACAGAATACCAAATGAACGACGCAGATTGTCGTAGGCCTGTGATGAGTTCTGAGCGCAACTGATTTTAATTCCATCTTTAGCGACTGCTTCAGTCCAGTAAGTAGTGGATAAATCTGCATTACGAGAATCCACTTCGGGGAGGTTTAAATGGAGATTGCTGCCAAAATTTGTTTTTGGTTGTTCTGTGTGTAAGGTATTCCCGTGCCACTCCATCAACACTGGATATTGACCTTCATCTTTCTGAAGGCATTGTTGTTCCTTTATAACTACTGAGATACTTTGTTCTGGGAGTCTTGTTGCATATTTTGAGAGATCTGTTGACTTAACTCCAGCCGTGTAAGGAGCATTCTCCGCAGTGTTTGGTCGTTTCCCATTGTTTGCAAAGTAAGATGATCCAGCAGACAAATTTCCCGAAGAAAACGGCCCAAAGCGGAGAGTTTCCATTTGTAAGTCATTGAAATCCGAGGTAAACGGCCCCGTGCCCGGTGAATCAGAATAGTAGGGATATTGTGTACGACACGTTTCAACCGTTTCAGCCCTGTATGGAACACAGTTTGATGTGATCATGTGTACTGAGTTGGGTACACAAGGTGTATGCTTACCTTCCCAGGATCTATCGGCTGGATGCATTTCTTTTGGACAAATGGGGCTAGAAACCTTATGGCAATGTGCAGAAGGTGAATATAAGCTGTCAGATTGTGTTGGGAAAAACGCATGGGAGGAATATGAATTGTGACTGAACATTTCTCGACAGTGTGATCCTTCAGCCACGCTATACGAGCACCATTCAGAGCTTGGTTTTCGAGGTTCTGCAGAGATGGGGTTTGGAATAACCTTGCGTATCAGGTGTGTACTACTGTCTGTGTCACTTCTAAAATAATCCTCCACGGTGGTGCTTTGGAATGCGCACTCCACAGCGCTGTCCGGATGTACGATCTGATTCACACGTGGATCTGTTAGCTGGCTGGAAAAGATCGGAAAGGCACCTTGCCGACAGATTTGAGGGGAAGAAATATCTGTATCATGCATTGACGAATAAGATGGCATGGAGTTCATTTCAATGGTCGTCGAGTCGGAGCTTCCGTTCAAAGAGGCTTGATCGCAATATAGATTCGAGTGACTATAGGCCTATAGGAGAAAATAAAAATAGAACCTCAGCATTTGAACACTGACTCTTCGAAGAGAAAAATGTATCTTGCCTAGTCTTATACAAGAAGTTCTTAGTAATTCTATTGTCTGAACTCTTTACCGTAATATTTCTCTGGTATTCACCAGTCACCTGAGACAAACGTTTGTGCTAACGTAGTAAGGCTTGAAACCAATCGACAAGAATGCCGCCCAGTCCGCATCCGTGTAATACGAGTCCATCTGTACCATGTGTGAATCGATATCTCGTAAAATGATTTCACCATTCGGCAGAAGCAGCTTTTATATCAGATGATTGCTAAGTATATTCCAAATTTCAATGAAAAGTTTTCATGTTTGGCGCGTACACAAAGTTCTAAGTAAAGCTACTGTCTGAAAGTTTCCCTACATTCTTCTTGGCATGGAAAGGTCCAAATTGTTTTCAAATTTTTTTAAGAAGAAGAACGTTCGATACGAAGGAGAAAAATCGGGTGATCAATTGCAGCAAACCTCACCGTCGTAGGTAGATCACGCAGTGCTGACATACAGGCAAACCTAACTGATTTTCTTGCACCAGGAAAAACTTATTGGTCTGTCCACCCACACCTTATTGCGAAATCTATACATATGCACAGAGATTTCCCCACGAGAAACAGTTTCAAGTAGCTATTTATTCTGTTTGTAGCTTTGGCCTTCCTGGATGCCTTCCTGTATGCGCCCTTGATTCCGAGACATCTTGAGCCAAGTCACTCCTAGTTGCTGCTAAAACAAAACGCAAAATCTCTCTCTACAGTGACAAATATTCGGTGCGTGTTATCATGTGATACCATATACCTCCTGTCACGTAAAGACCACTTTGCAGCTGGAGCCAAAGAAAAATGGCAATAATATCAATCCAAACATACCTGTAGAGTCATCCTGTCGTCCTACATCTTTAATGAACGGGGCATTACCCTTATCCCAAAAAACATTCCATAAATGGTACTGCTAGTTAGACGGCTAAAAGAAGATGGCTGGGACGCACGACCAGGACTAGTCTAAAGCGGTAAAACTCTGATGATAAAAATCAAGAGCAACCAGTGAAACTAGAACAGGTTTGTAGATATTTCAGTATTATATAGAATTACCCGTATAAATGACAGTCCGCAAGAATCCACAGTCTACAAATCCCACACAGCTTCTTAGACTATGAATGGAAAGGAAAATCCCCGATAAGGGGTGCCTTCGATACACAGATTAGTCCTCACATAAGATCACTGTTGGTCCTTCATTCAAGGTTTCTTTTGACGAAGGCTCTCCGTTCACTAGGCGTTACCTCCTCAAGAAGATCTTTGGTCGGTCCCTTCAGGTGTTTTTTGTAAAATGGAATAGCAAAACCAATGTGCTTTAGATTACGAGAGAAAAATACTGTTGCTTTCTGAGTTTCATGGATCTCTCTGTTGGCAATGACGAAAAAATCCAAGTTTGTTGAGTTTTCCTCCTTAATGTAATCCTAATCAGATATGCATTTGACTGATTTCTGTGTTAAATTGAAATTTTTGAAAAGTCAAGTGAGAATGATGGGATACGATACGTAGAAGTTACCACGCGGCAGTTTTCTTGCTGCACATGACCACCACTCATGCAGTACCACATATCCATGACAAAACTCACCACTTACAAGGTTGCAGAAGGTTTTTCAACAGCTCAGGACAGGTTGCATTCGTCTAAGTGTCCACCATGCAGGTGCCTTTCCCTTCAGTCAACCCTATGTTCTACCTGAACACAATTTGTACGAATATACTACACAAAGGCCTCCTCATATTTTAGTTGGGACGATAATCCAGACGTCGTAGTTCACTGCCTAGACGGGAAACTATTCTGTTGCGATGCGGTCAAGCCTCTCTTTAACGGTGATTTGAATTGCAAAGTGTGTATTTCATCATTTCAGAATTTAGTGATCAAGTAGGACGCAATTTTGGTGGAATCTAGGGAACTGCGGCTGCATGCTAAGCCCCAAGAACAGTGAAAGCGGTTATGGGATATCGATGAGAATCCAGCAATTTAATGAGTGGTGTGTTCCATCATCAAGAAAATATACTATGATATCTCAAATTTCGTGCCAACTTAGGAACGAGTTGGTCTCTATGCAATATATATAGCTGCCTTCATAACTGTTGGAAGATATGTGTAACTTAGTGCATTGTCAAAGTGCTCGTTCGCCTGCTGGAAAGTACCAAAAGTGGCGAGTTGACAATAGGCGCATTACATTGGGGAATAAAAACCTCACAAGTGATTCATGCAAACATCCGCTGATTTGCACGTGCGACGCAGGGGAGGCAACTACATGCAACCGGACCACGTTACCGCCCGAGTGACAAGACTACGCCCAAACGGGAATCGAGTTTGATATGATACGTGAATTTTGAGACTGATACTTATAGGTGATAGACTCACGGACGCACCGAGTAGTCTATCAAATAAACCTGGCAATAAACGTCCTACAAAGTGCAGTATTTAGGGGTTAATTTCCATATTCATTGTCTCATCTAGAAAGGACACACTCAGAAGAAAACACTAACACACTCAAGAAGGTTGTCATTTAACCCTAGTGACAACACTTGTGGGAACTTGAATAGTACAAAGTTTTCCGCTGGTAATTTACGCCTACAGACGAACGTCAATGAATTAAGGATAAAACCAGTCTAGGTCATGAGAAACACTTCGAACATCTATCAAGAACTTGGGCTGAGTCTAGTCAACAATTCTATGGGTAGCGAAGGGCTTCCAGATGTAATCTGATATTTCACTATGCAAGATAGCACAAATTATGCTAAATTGCTGTGTAGCCCAGTAGGATGCTTTATTTACTTCGCTAGTAACCAGAAGGATGTTTCTCACCAGCTTTTACGAAGGCTCAAATCCGCAATCTTTTGACTAGTATCTGAACAATACCATGCAACCATGAACGACTGATCAGCGATTCGATTAACACGTACTTAGACAAGATACATCGGTGTTATCCTTGAACCACGCGAAATGACGATGCCCCGCTTATCGAATGATGGCTTTCGAATGGAATGTCTACGTGACCTGTGGGGTTTTTCGTTTCTGAGCGAGCGATGTATAGTTGATAGGCACTGAGGAGGTCAGTGCAGTACAGTGGACAACAACAGAATCCCCCAACTCAGTCTGCCACTTAAAAGATTGCGCAAGCAGGTTTAAGTACATTTAAATGCTGAATGCTAACCCCTAGTCATTTTTAAGCACTCCCCCAAAGAACTTTACAGCTGAAAATAACAGGATCAGTCACTGACTTTACATGGAATACTCCTTCGTCTCGTTCAGCTCAGCATTGGGGGACCAGAGTACGAATCTTTCAAATGCTTTCCGAATG
This sequence comes from Opisthorchis felineus, assembly GCA_004794785.1. Lineage (NCBI taxonomy): Eukaryota > Metazoa > Platyhelminthes > Trematoda > Opisthorchiida > Opisthorchiidae > Opisthorchis > Opisthorchis felineus. The sequence goes on along the minus strand of SJOL01009480.1, from coordinate 360,407 downwards.
GATAAGTATGTTGACTACCATCTCGGTGACCCAGGTTCGAACCCCACATAAGTGGCCCAATAATAGCTGTGAGCTCCCGTCCTGATTAGCTGTACACACATGCTGTGTACCATACATATTGAAATACTTTGCTCATATCACTCATTTTCAGAAACCATTTCAAAACACTGCCGCTATCTGAGAGAAGGCACAAGACATAGCTTCTCTGGCGAGATTTATCTGACCTAACATACATTCAGGCGCGAATTGAATCAAGTGGAAATCAAATGACGAAGTAAGGACTTCCTGTGCTGAAGAGGCTCCGACTAAAACAAGTGATACGGTAACAACACACTTATCTCCTAAGCGGCTCTAATATGATGACCTTTAAGTGGTTTCTGGGACCAAAATGCGGAACCGATTTCGAATTCCTTTGATCACTGAATTACCTCCTCTGAAGTATTTTCTGAAGTGTAAAAGGCATATGATTTCCTTACACGATTGCAGAAGCTGTATTGTTCTTTTTTTTCTTATCCTTATTCATTCTTCTGGTATGAAATTTAAGAGCTCCATCCTGTTCCTTGTGGTTTTCTACTCCAGTCTTCCTTTAAATGTGACCGCTGCTCGGTTCGATATACATAAGATGTTCATTTGATCGGTAAAATCACTAGTCTAGAGCTCATCCGTCACAAATCTTGGTTTGATCGTAATTTTCCGCGAGTAAATTTAGCGGGAAAATGAACCATTTATCTCGAGAAATACGGAAACGGAGTGCAGCGACTATAGTGAATTGTAACTTGGTTGCAAGCGCTGGCTAGCTGGGAAATTCTCTTGAAAAACTAACACATTGTACTAATAAGGTCGCTCTTTGCGTCTATTTGATGCATTCTAACACATTTCGGTGAACTGTTGACGGGAAGGTAAACTGTCCACTGAATTAACGCATACAAATACTCATCACCCTTGGACTCCGGATTCACTACAGCTCCCTACCGCCAGTCCAATCATGCGTGTTCAGCAATGTTGTGGAATATAGGTAGCTCGTGCTCAGCATCGGGACGTCTGGTAATGGTGTCTTAACCATAGTTAGAAAACATAAGTTTAGTCTTTTCCTCTGGTCAGCGATATAACTCTAGAGGCGACCGGCCGAAAGTGATGAAGAACTATTTCCCAAACCTACTCTTGGACAGTTTGCATGCCGAAAACTGGGGGACAAATATTTCATCATTAACCACTTATTATTGTTTATCATTATCAGTCGTTATTAAAAACATCTTGGAAATTAGAACGGGTGAATTTTAAACGACAGCGCAAACAGGAAACAGTTGATTGGGATGTAATGCTGAAGTCGTTGAACACCGTGTGCATACTGGATCCCAATAATCCACTTACTGTGCTGCTACTATGAAAAAGTGCATCCGAAGAGGCAGTTTTTTTTCAAGAAGAGAACATCAGATCATCATGAGAGAGGATACGGAGAACCCAATCAAGAGGGCTATTTCCAACAGCGGTGTAAGCGGAACCCTATAGTAGAAATATAGTTACCACGAATGTGCCATAGAATTAAAACAAACGACATTTGACTGCCCTGACAGCTAAGTAATGGACAGCCCCGAAAAGGTGCTCTTCCTGACAGCTCTTTGAATGACCGATTATCCACGTACTTCCGGGGAGACTACCAAAATTTTTTGTGTGCAATGCGAATATGTGAAACATTTTGGTAAGGCATTTTTCTCCGTTTTTGATGTACACAAGCACTGGTGCACCATTGATCACAGTGGCAGGCGGCTCTTCAGCTGACCACGACTATAAGTTTGCACGGCTGCCGCATACTCACACAAGGTTCTACAGATATGCACCAAGGTGATTCCCGAAATCAATCACATTGTTTCTGGAAGCCCTTCCAAGTAGATCCATTCAGCTGTCGACGACAGTCACATCAAAGGAGACTTATCGCTGCAGTAACACTAATAAAACGACACGTTTCTCTACCCATTTGCTTGATCTACTCAATCAACTTATGATTCCAAAATGTCAGCTGTTGCGATTCGCTTTGGAACAACTCTTGAAATTATGCGCATCACAATATTATACCGTCACCCAGTGCTCTTGAGTTAAATTTGAACAGTATCTTCACCAGTGGTCTGTGAATGGACCAGCGAAGGTGCTTCATGTGCGGTTCTTTTGGAGCATATTCTAGGGGCAGTGGTTACATGGAAGATTATCGTACCAGAAGCATTTCTTTAGGCCTGAACTAAATAAACCGTGTCTCGAGGTTGGAACGCAAAATTATGTTTTATAATCTGTAGCAATTTTTTGAATACATGAAACTTGCATTCGAACCCTTTCAGACCCATCAGATCTAAACTGCTGGAGGCAGACCGCTGAACTTTGTTACCGAACAGAGTCAGTATCTGACAGGTATGCAACGCTGACAATACATCAGCCAGCATTTTTTCTACAAAGTCTTACCAGGTAAGCAGTTGGTAACAGATCTTATACTAGTTTCAAGAGTTTATACGTAGGGATCTCCAGCTTTGTCAGCCCCATTAAAACACTCGCCCTCATCAAAGTTCCTACAAATCACTTGGTCGCCAGATGCAAAACAATGACTTCGAACTGGCGTACCGCATGACAGTTTGGCCTATCTACCTGTACAGGTGTGGCGCCCCACTGGTTGATGAATGTCCTAGCTGTTTTCAATGGGTGTTCTATGCAAATGTTGTGCTGACCTGTTTTAAAACTCATGGGATTGATCGAGCCCACATCAGCTTGGCTGGCATTTACCTTCTTGCACTAAGGCTTAGCTTATTAATCAGATAACGCCTTTATAGGTTGTCCGAAATCGTGAGTCTGGAATCGTTCAGATCGCCTAGATTGTTAGTGAAGCGGCCTTGCTAATGTCAATCCGTTTTTGAAACGTTGACCTTTCGACTCTGGTGATTTTACCGCTAGTCGGAGTACATCACAGGTGGACAATACAAATCTTAGACAGGCTTAAAGACCTCAACAACGCTTATCACAGCGTCTCCGCTAAGCCTACACTAAAATGACCAGTACAAGAGTCGATTCCAAGTTGTACTTTTCGTTGTTGAACAACTACGGAAAAACCGTGTGCAAATCTCCAGAGTAGCAGTTTTACTTTAGACTGTTTTTAACCGAAAACCGCAGCGGAATATTCTCACCAGAAACTGTTTTTCAAACTGAGGAACATCCACAGCATTCAGCATGAATGAGATTCCCAGTATTAGGTGCAGATATTTCGGGGGTAAAAATCGGCTTGCAAAAATGACACAAGGTTTGTTCAAGGCAATACTGGACAGTCACCCAATGCTACCAAGGTCATCCAACAAGCCTAAGAAGCTAACCTGGAGCCCATTGAACTTTAATGCAATAGACCGTAAAGTGAGAAGATACAGCCCCCTACATTCCCTCGACGTCATCAGCAAACGTTTTAAAAAGTTTGCAGAGTTAATTTATCTAAACTATGATCATAGATGAAGGACTTTATTCACTAAGAAATAGTCCCAGCTCAATGAAGCGGATAACAATCGATAACTTGATTTTAGGTAACCAGTTCCGCAGCCAATTTCACCGAACTGAAAGCCGTGCTTTCGGTTATCAACAAGCACTACATCAGTTTCCAAACTACATCCTCCTCGTGAGCTGATAGCCTTTAGGGATAATCATTCCAAATAGCTCAACCGTCTAATCACTTTGCTGGCTGGTACGAACCAGAAACTTACATAAGTCAACACTAACTATTATCCGTTGCATCGTAGTTGGAAGTGAGTGACGTAACTACAAAAGTGTTTCTCAGTGTGAAGTCATTATCAGAGTCCCATATGGCACTGCTTCTGTCTAGCTAATAAATATCAACTAGGAAAAACTTGTTAAAGCGCAACTTCATCACTTAGAAAGAAAGTTATTGATTACTTCTGTAGAAGGGGTGGGGTTGAAAGTAGAAGCTTAGAAGGAGTTGAATCACACGTCGGGGTTAGGGGTGCGCATAGGTTGAGGCATTCGCATGATGTCCGCTTGGGTTCCCGTGCAACCTGCTTGTCATACATCAGTGTAAGTCTTTTGTTTGGAAGTCACACAATGGTAATAAAGGTTCTGACAGACAACTGTTGATTTTTCAGGCAGGTTTATGGGAAACCAACGTGGAAAGCTTGTCCACACGCTTGATATGAACCAGAATCTGAAGTAGCACAGCGGGACGGCACTCATGCAGCAAGGCTGAAGCCATGGGTATGCGTCCCGCCTTCGGTGGGTTCTGTCTGTTGCATTATAATCATTTAGACAGCCATACGAAATTCCAGTGTTTATTTGAAAAATATCATGAAACACCAAGTTTTCCTCGTGCGTTTGGACCATCATAGGACAACCTGCCAGTCCTTAGCCGAGACTGCGTAGTGTCTTCTCCTGAATACTAGACCTCGAACCGTTCACTCAGCACTTAGCTACCAACTTAACTTCAGGCGGCTCTGGGGTTGAGATAGTGCTAGGATGTCCAGCTTTTGAACCGTAGATCGGTAGCTCGTTCCTCATAAACAGGAGAAGTGGTAAAATCTCAGTCTAATTAGCACACTAACCTACTTTTTATTAGCACTCTGCTAATTGAGAGTCGGGCGGGATGGAACACTTACTAGCAAAGGAAAAAGTCTTTTTCTGTAATGGATTTCATGATAATATTAGACAGGCAAAGATAGTGAATACACACTGAAATCTTGCCGCATCCTACGCGCTTAGAAAAGCATACAGCGCAGTGTGCGATTGTATCAGCTAACGCAAGCTGACTGATTCCCCTTCACTGTGGAAATAAAGCTAGATACATCACCAAAGGATGACACCAGTTAGGCCAAAGGAATATAACTGACTTGCAAAAACGCTCTGCTTTCTTTGTGTATTATGATTTGAAAATATTTTTCCTCTACTTCGCACTTCCTCCTGGAAATTGCAGGTAATCTAGGATGCACCGAGTCATATCATTTCAGCATCCACCGGAGAAAACGTATCCAGCTGATACCAAGTCATGTGATATACACCTACAGTACTGATGATGCAAAGCATTAGCTCTTGCAAAAGCAACTTAACCTTACTACTACCTACTATCTTGGAATACAGATTTGAAATTCTTACCCTTCATGATTCTCATAAAAGAAAAACAAAACACAAGAATACTGTTGAGCAAAAGTCGACAGCCTTTCCTTGAGAACACAAGTCCTAAAATTCATGTCGGAATTGTCTCCACAATCCTTCATGGAAAATCGCGCATTCATGAAGAACTGAAGAGCGCACTCTGTAAATTGCAAGTGACCGCCTTACTCTCTACAAAGCGAGTTAATCGGGAAAATTTGGTTAAAGTGAGCCTTTGGCTGCTGGTATTCATTGGAATAATCCCACTGAAGTTAGTCAATACGGTTCAGATAAGTAAAAACCGTGGAAGACCAAGTTTTGTTGCCTATTATTCTTCATCATAGCCTGTAAGGGGTGCTCTGAATTATGGCCCTGCGAAAGCAAGTAAGCAGCCTAACTTTTTAATGGACGATAAATAGCCTAAAGAAATTTCACGTTGTTCTCATTAGTGAGAATTTTGCCCCCAATTTCACACAATGTCACGTCTGATACTGTACGTATCAGTGTACGGAGTCTAGTCTCCCATCACTTACACAATCCATAGTAGGGTGTAGATACGTAGGGCAAAAAATGTTTGTGGAGCTTGCAGGCAGCCGAATCACTGAATCCGGTACCATACTTTCATGCCTTACCGCATGGTAACTTGTAACCCCAAAATACTCTGCAAAATAGGTATGTTTTAAAAACAGAAACTTTTCTGCTCTACTATCCTACAAAAACTTTGAAAAGCACTTGATAGCTACATTCTACTTGGTTTTCAGCAAACGAACCTCATATGTGTTGGAGTTATCATTTTTAGCACAAAACGATGTTGGTTCTTCATGATGATAGTAACAATTGCTTGGGAAGCTCTAAAAATCTTCCTCAGAATGTGTTATCAACTGTGTTAACTTATGGTTAACACGTCAATGGACCCTAATTACGTCCGCATTTCTTGCGGTTGCTGCTCAACAAAAAAATCATGGAAAGTTGGTCGTTAGCTATGTTGCAGCATTTGTTTGTTACGCTGTGCTGAGTAAACTCTCACAGCCAATCGTATGGCAGCGTTTATGGTCTACTGGATAATCATAAGGAAGTGTACGCGTACGGAAATACACTATCAGAGCGGTTCTTAAAAACTGCGAAAGGCTCTGCATTGGTTATCCGTGAGTCAAGGACAAAATTAAGGAACATCACTTGGGGTAAACTTCAATAAAAAGGCTTTCTTCAAGCTTCCGCGCAATTGATTCTGAGTAACTTCCGTTCCGAATTCTGAATCAGGCATTTTTGTCAGCCAGACTCTGCATAACTGCTTGGATGGGCAAGGATGTTCTACCTTTCCGGTGCTTCGCTTGGGGAAACACTTTCAGCAAAACTCTTGCAGAGTACTTCTGCCGGTCTTCCTGAGGATACTTGAAGCAAAAACGTCGATGTCAGGGTTTTTCCACTGGTGATTTACAGATGTCCACATCCAAGTTATTTAGATATAGTTTGGTGCAGGATCAGCTCAACGACGTCTCATCTACTTGTGAGCGTATGGCTCCATTTGACATTTCTGTAAATTAATCACTGTGAGATACTGACTGAAGACTTGTTTTATCCAGAGGGAACAAACTACTCATAGGGTACCTAAAAACTCCTCGACAACTCGCCAATGACACTCATTTGTATTCAGCTGAGTCTCCCCTTAAAACCTTATTACTGTGACAATTAGTGCATTTCGCGGAGAACTGTTTTAATTTAAAGGGTTGTTAAGTGCACTGCTATGTCTGTTATTTGAACAAGTTCAGAACTGATTTAGTCTACCGCATCAATTCGATAACGGTGTTACCTGAACATGCTCATAATTGTTACTGACAGCTGTTCGGTAAGGTCTTCAGCAGTTCGAATTTACTATTGGTCCTGTGAACTTTATGCTATGATTAGTCGAAATTAGACTGCCTTTCGTCGAGAACCAATGAATCATCCTTTGAAAAGATTCGCCAATTGCTAAGAAACTGGAAAATCTACACTTCATTTTGGCTTTAAGCATTATTCCGCCTTTGTTGGCGCATGTGAAAGGACTGCTATTCTAGCTGTAAGACAAAGCGCATCTTACCTTGAAGCCTGATGTTGTCGGAATTAGAAATACCAATTCTTTATTCGAATTCATAATATCCACAGACGCTTTCGGGTAGATGGGTGATGCGGATTGACCCTCTTACTCAGAGCATTTTGAACAAAACTGGTTAGTAACTGGGGCGTGTTGTGGTGTGTAGTGCTACGTCGCAGACCTAGAAACATTTTAGTAAAACTGTATTTCCCCGAACCAGTATGGTTATTTTATTGGTGGTCCCTGATAGAATGTAGTCAGAAGTGCGCTTACGTTTGTGGGCGTACTGGCAGGAACACCTACAAAAATGGACCATAGATAAAAAGTGACTAAAAACAACGTGTATATATGTTCAGCTTACGTCCTGAAAGTAGCAGAATCCATTCTCATCGTAGCTGGTCATGATCATCTTCCTGGTTCTGTTGAGGAGTTTAAAACCTCATGAATGCTCATCGTTATTCAGTATCGCTGTACATCCACTGCGAGTAGAGGGAGACAGTGGACTAACTCTAACCAATCAAGTAGGAGATTGGAGGAAGAGGATAGAAAACCGTCGTGTTCACCATCCAATCAAATTTAGATGCGTGCGCTCACCTCCCGTATTATGTGGCTGTCGAAAATGAATATTCACCCGCACGCTTAACCTGTGGGTAGTGCTGTGGAAGCAATGATGATTGTCAAACTATTCAAACACAGCCACGTCTGACGAGTGTAAGGGAAGTAGATACCCTCTTTCACTCTGAAAGTTTTTACTACCGTTTTTTCCCAGGTGACCACTTTTGCACAAAGATTCTGAGATTGCTAGACTAACTAAAACGCGTGTTGGGGTAACTCTTACCGATCCGAACGACTAGAACACATGCAAGTGTCTGAGTGAATTAGCCCCGATACCAAGTACTCGTGATCTTAATGCTCAGCACCTTTATTGACAAACATCTAAACGCTCTTGGCCCTCATTTGGCCAGATTGGATCTTTGAGTAAAATAACCTCCGCAAAGCTGGGACCTTCCACACAATACGGATTAGACAGTATGCTGTCGTTCATTCCCAATGAGTTGGTCTCTCTGACGAGGCCAGTAGGTATGAGGTCAGCGATCATTTGCAGTTCATCACCGGAGGACACTGTGTTTGTTACCAAAAGTTAACTGTGTGGATTTACACTCGTCACCTGGTGCATTTTACCTTGCTTGGAAATCCCCGTATAATACTTGTGAATTTAGCGAGGCAACACTGAAGGGACAAAGACTGACCAACTGAATCTTCTGTACACGACAGCAGTTAGATGAAGTGTACATCATGAGGCTGATTTGATGTTTATAGTCCGTTTTACAGCGCACGTTGCTTACTGAATTGTGATCATGAAGGAAGTAACAACACAGATCTACTCCTGGTCAAACTTGTTTGTTGTCAGTAGTTGCTGAACTTATTGTGGCCAATTAATTTTTGTGGTAATCGAAGCTGATTTTTGAAAACCTGGTATGAGTTTTACCTCGCAACAATTTCGGTCATCCGGATTTGGAACATTTTTAGCAATTATTATTCATTGTTTTATTGAGTGAATGAATGAATATGTCCGGCGAATGGTTAGCTGTAGTCACCGGGTTTGAGGAAATAGTCAACCGGCCGCAAAATGCGTAAATAACACGCACACCGCAATCGTGTAGCATATTCATTACAGTCACATCACCGGATGATAGACAACTTTTAGGCGCTTCCAATGACGCGGGGTGGTACATACCTGATGAGAGGCTAAGCTTTTTCCGATCGGATGAACGGTATTCATACTGATCAGGTGCTGACCTATCATATTCCCATTCAACACATGCGGTGTCCACATAATACTTGGTCATCACACTGAGAACCACCTTGCTTTAGAAGTGGAGCGGCCAAACGCGTGACTATTGAATTCGCCCGCCAACTGGTCGGTACATATTTGATCCGTTACACTATGGTCTGGTCGTTGTACTAATCCCCACTTCTCCTACCCGACGAAGAAGTCCATACCATTTTTCGTGTTTTTCACTCAAATCTAATATTCTGTCGACGCGTGATTATGGCAAACTAGAAAGTGAACGGCAAACCTCACATTTTGCAGGGCTAAATGTGCGAGTTTACTTTTATCGTAGAAGGCAACAACAGTTAAGCGGGAAGCTCGGTATCTTCAAACAAATAGACTTTTCGCTAGCAGTATTAAAAAAAAGGTTCCAAAGCGCTTTTTTAAGACGTCTCCAAGATTTTCGTTTCGAGTTGTGTGAAACATCTAGGAGCTTTGTCCAGTCTCATGATATTTCTTCCAGAAAGCAGGAATAAATCCAGCTTAGTCTTGATAAACTTATCTTTCAAGGACGGAGACAGTATATTATTAGGGTGGGGAATATGCATTGAAGTTGTAAACTTATTGTCATATGCCGGCGTTTCGGAAACATGATTAGGTGAAGTTAAAAGGACACGGGTAGAAAAAAACTATCTCAACTAGATGGCAAAGCTGGGTTCATGTCTTAAGAAACAGTGGATGTGTCGACCATCTCACAGCTTCTAATGCTCACCTATGTGAATTGTGGGTTGATTTCGAGCGTTGTAATAAGGCGGAGGTAGTGTTCTGTCATGGTATACAGTAAGAAAACTGGAAAAAACGTGTTCAAGGGGCGCTAAAGTCTGCGTCGGACTATAGCAGACCTCTGAACTAACTTCAGTGGATGATGGGGGAAGACCAGTGTCTGGTGTGGAAAATGCTTTGGTGGAAAACGGTAACGGACCATTTGAAGCTTCTTGAATTCTACGTTTATACTTTGCACTCACATCAACCAGCTGGCTATAAGACATGTTCACATCTCTCTACTTGACAAACCAGTCGTATCCGTAGCCATCTGACTCCAACACTCTATGTGTCAGCATCGAAAGAGATTAGTTCTGATTTTCGTGGCATCCTTTGTCACTAGAAGCCCATTTTTTATCCGCTCAGCAGTGGGATTTCTCGAATTTTTATTGAAAATGGAAATGAGCAACGAAG